>JXTB01000048.1:1410437-1491962 GCA_002914805.1 Parasponia andersonii
GAAGCTCACCTTTTATAGTCTCCAAGGAGGGACTTGGTAGCAAAACCAGAAATCCATTAATCTCAAAAACGTTTTCTAGTCATTATGGGTAATAAAAACCAAAACGTTCCTGGTTCATAATGATCCAAAACGTTCCTGGTTCATAATGAAAAAAAAACGTTCATTCTGGTTCATAATGAAGAAAAAAAAAATATTAGGCCACAACAAAAGGTTGGGCTTACTATGGTCCAAATTTCGGCCCGGCATTCGTGTCCGCAGGTGCGGGCACACACGAGCCCATGCAAATTCAGGCCCAACCCCGAAGATTTGCACCCCCCCCGCGCGCGCCTGAGAGAGCATCTGTGGTTGTTATTCTTACCACCATCACAAAACAAGGTTCTATATAAACCACTTGCACCATGCATTTCCCACCAATGTGGGATTATAATATTTTCCTTTCATTTTCCATTTCAATGGTGCACTTTTGAGCAACAATTTCTCATTCATCCGTGCACCATTTTGAGCGTGTGAATATACGAAATCGATCTCCTCGCAGAGGAGAACAAGAATTCACTAAGATCTTTCATCAACAAGATGTGGATCCCACTCAATTTTTAGCTTCAAAATGGTCCATGAAAATGAGTTTTATAACAAATTTAATCTTTAAAATCCACTTGGGCTTCCAAGCCCAAGCCAAGCCCAAATTGTTTCCTTAACCCATTTACCCATTTTTATCCAACATGCATAATATGATGCGGAGTGAAGGACAATGAAGATCTTACGAGTGGTTGCCAAAGAATCTAGAAACTATCATTCTTATTTTTGATAAATCTATTATTAAGTTTTCAAAGTTAGTGTTGAAATTATATGAAATGTTTTGTGTGGATTATAATAAAATAAAATTGAAAATAAGTTACTTACCTTATTGTCCATTGGGTAAGGTGCCTCTAGTCACGTTACGAAGTGATGAATGTGTCATTGGATATCTTTTTGATATTAGAGAGCACAAACATAGACCAAAGGAGCAAAGATTTCTTTCAAAAGGAAAAGGTAAAAGAAGTAGAAAAAGGTGAAAGTTATGCTGATGTCTTGGGGACACCAAGAAGAAGTACCTTCTTCTAACCAGTTCTTCTCAATTGTAGTTCATGAAGTAGAGATTGTATAGACAAAAATTCATTTTATTTGAAATATATAATATTCTTTGCAAGGATGGTTGTATTATATATTTGTTTTATGTATTATATAGTACGTATTCGAGCCAAGCCATTTTTTCCTATTATCTATAAGATAGCTTCAAAAATAAATAATTTTGAGCTCGACTGGATCCATTTATGCTTCGACTCAGTCTATTCGAGTTTCTTTGTAACTTGACTAGATCTAATTTTATCTAGATTGGGTCCAGTCAAGTTTTTCAAAAATTTATAATGTACTCTGTTATGAACATGACTAAATCGATTTGTACTCCGACTGGGTCCGATGGAGCTCAAAAGAAACTCGACTAGATCTACTTTTATTCTAGTCGAGTCCAATCAAGTTTTCCGAAAAAAAAAGGTTCTTTCTATATTGATAATATATTTGTATATGATAGGAAAATGCAATATATTCTTGAGATTAGATTTGATATTTGTATGTTTGATAATTTTTGTTTATTCTTCTAGGTAGTTTGTAATTTTTGTAAAATAAGTTATTTTCTATCTCTAATTTAGAGGATTTTTTAAATCAAAATTACACTTGTTATTCTATGTTTGAGAAAATAATCACATTATAGCTTGAAAATTTAAACTTTATTTTTTTTTTGATAAAAACGAGCTCCTCTAGGGAATTTGATTACTGCAAGTAAAAAACTTCAATAATAATATATACTACAGCACAAAAGAATTACAATTTCAAAATTTTCAAAGAGAGGAGATGAAAAAGATGTATCATAAACACATCAGGAACAAGATTCGTGGGTTACCATCGAGGGTAATAGGAGCCATCAATATCAATTGTCTTCACTTGCTCTTAGATTATATTCTAGGTGGGAGAGACTAAAGTCTATAAGATACTTACACTTTCTGAGATCCACGCCTGAAGAAGAAAAAATAACTAAATCATCTAATTAGATCTAATAAGAGAATGAATCTCAAATTCAAGATCTGATAAACAAATTGAAAATCCACATAAATGTGGTATTATAATCAAATCCAAGATTCGGACTTACTAGAGAAACTAAAAATTGAAAAATAAAAAAAAAACTCTCATCCCTAAAAAGAGATTAGGGAGAAAAGAATGAAGTGGAGGAAGAGGAAAAAGAGCCAGAGGAGGAAGGGAAAGAAGGGAAGAGGAGAAGTTAAGGAGGGGGGAGGGCAAAAAAAGAAGAGGGGTCTTCCTCTCTAGCCTCTATGAGCATCGCCTGAAGTAAAGTTCTTTTAATGGAGGGAGAGAGAGAGATAGAGAGAAAAGCTTGGCCGAAGAGAGAACATCAAAAGTTTACTCTACTTTTTAATTAGAAATAAATTATAGTATACTTAACTATATTTAAACTTTATTTTTATTATAATGTAGATGTTAAACTTAAACTTGAAATTTATATATGAAATCGAAGTTTTATTGATTCTTGATTTTAGCTACCGTAAAACCCGTTTTCTATATTTGCTCTCTACAATTTTTAAAATCATTTTTTTCTTATCCAAATTTATTATCTTCCATAGGGACAATACCATATATATTTCAATTACTAACATAAAAAAAAATTTCTTTGACAAAATTTTTATTAAAATGGATTGTTTATCTTGGATGCAAACACTGGACAGAGTATGCAAGTAGTCTACACTATGCATTTACAAATATTGTTTCATTCAATGTACTTATAAAATGTAGTTTTGTATGTATAATATTATAATAATGCCATTTTCTATCGTATATAACAATAAAGTAAGAAACTATTTTACGTTATGTAATCTTTATTTCACGTTATGTAATCTTTATTTCTAATAAATGATGTAATATTTTGCAAATATCATTCATAATGTTTTATGTGAATTGATCACAAATTGGCAACTTCAAACAAAGTAGATTGACTCTTAATTAGATCCACTTGATCACACTTAGGCTACTCCCTACAAAGTGGATTGAGACTTAGCTAGGTATAGTTAGGCTTGATTTGGCCAATCGAACCAAGGTGGATTTAGTTGATTGGACCTAATTGAGTTGAATTGGGTATGAATGAGGCCAATTGAGTCTAAGTCACTTAACTCGATTGGACCGGTTAGGCACAAATAGAGCTAGTCGCACAAATAGAGCTAGTCGAGTTCTGTAGAAAATGTTTTTTTTTTCCTTTGAAGTTAACTTGAGTTGGGCACAAACATGACTAATTGGATCTAAGTGAATTCGCTCAAGTGGTCCCAGCTAGGCATAAATAGAGCCAGTCGAGTTTCTTGGAAAATGTTTTTCTTTGAAGTCATACTTGATTAGGTTGAGTTGAGCACGAACATGACCAATTGGGTCTAAGTGAATTTACTCGAGTGGACCCAGTTAGGCACAAATTGAGCCAATTGAGATTTCCAAATTTACTCTATTCAAACTTCAATTGATTGGATCTAGTTAGTCATAAACAGGCTAATAGAATCCATGTAAAATAACTTGAATGGACCCAATAGAGCATAAATGGATCCAGTCGAGCAGATATTTGCAAGAGAAGAAATTACGGGACATAACTATATAATTTAAGTAGATAGATAATGACATATTATAATTATATATTAATAACATGTTTTAACTATATTATGCATTGTTCAGTTGATTTAATCATACGACTCCAAAATATCCTATTTACACATATAGAAAGCAATCTATGGGTCCCAATCAACTTAAAAATATCAGTCATCATCTTCCTTCGAAAAAATACCATTGTATCAACGGTCACAAATGGAAGGCCTTTCATGTCAAACTCGATGAACTTGATTACACACACTCCACAATCATCACTATTATTTACCACATTGTTAATACAATTAGTTTCTTTGATTTTTACGTAAAATGAATATAATCAAATAGATAAGTAAAATAGTTACCTCGAGTTTCGGAGGATGTCTAATGGATGTTTGTATAACTATGGACCTTGTAAATGATCTATTATGTGTTGAAAACCTGCAGGTATCGGAATGTCGTTTCTAAGGGGAGGACTACTACGTCGTGATGGGCCCAACCTCAAAGCATGTCCAAGAATAGCCTTAACATGACTTGTAAAACCCACATCAACATGGACATTATTGGCCATTGTCTCATCTTTCCAAGTGATTGAGTCTCTAGAAAGTAAGAAGCTCGTCAATCATTCTAACTCAACATTTTGTGGTGTATTTGGCTAGATGAACTCACACATGTATGATATCTTGTTTTACTCATCAGTTGGTATAAGAAGTGCATGTATTTCCTAAAATTTAAGAAGTAAAATACTGGTTTTTTTTTTTAAATCAAAAATAAAACTTGACAACTTAAAATATAATAATTATAGAAAGAAATACTGACTTGTGATTTATCTAGTGCTATTAGTATCCTACTATATGAAGGTGAATACTTAAAACTCTACTACTAGTCAGGTGTTTTAGAAATATTTAACACCACTTTGGAAAAACCTAAAAGGACCTATTCAAACTTAATTGGATTTGGAGTATGAAATTAAAACATAATAAATATCAATATATAATAAAAATTACCTAAGAATAATCGGGTTGGGTATTCTCTTTTTCTACCTACACAATTTTAAACATGAAAGAGTCATTAATATCGTATTACATTTGATGGACTCAGTCAAACTCTAAAAGATCCAATTAAGCCACTTTTTTAAATTAAGAACTCTAGTGGCTATATTCGAGCTCAAATGGACCCAGTGGAGTTGTCAAAAACCATTCAACACAATTTTGGAAAAAACTCAATGGATCCATTCTACCAACTTCACTTTACTTCAATACTAAAAAATATAATTTGTTTCTTTTTGAATTAAATTCTTTAAATTAAGAACCCTACTGGATTCATTCAGCACAAATGGATCCAGTCGGATTTTTCACTCTTCGACTTAAGAATTCCACTAGATCCATTTGAGCTTAAATGAATCCAATTAGGTTTTTCAGAAATATTTAACACAACTTTAGAAAAATATAAAAGGACCTAATCAAACTCATTTAGATTTGAATTATGAAATTAAAATATAATAAATATCAATATATAATGAAAAGTACCTAAGGGTGATCAGGTTAAATATTCGCTTTTTCTACCTATGCAATTTTAAACATGAAAGAGTCATTAATATCATATTAAACTTGATTTGGGTATTCACTTTACTTCAATATCAAAAATTAGAATTTATTTCTTTTCATTGTATAAATCTTATAAAAATTAATTCAAGACACATGTATTCTAGCACTTCTCAGAAGTGCAATTTTATATTACCCTATTTCGATATCTTGGTATTATGTTAAGATAGTTGTTTTAGGGTGTGACAATTTTTTATAATTAGTTATTAACTAAAAATATTAAGTTACAATTAATATGATAATTATATAATATGGAGATAATTAAGAAAATGTAACGTGTCAAAACTACAGCAGACAAGAAAAGGCTCTGGCATACCAAGACAAATGCCAATTTCTTACTAGAAAATTGTCAAGTTTATATCACATCTTCAAGGAGTTTGAGCCCGTCAGTCACTACACTATGTCGCGATACTACAGGGCCATGTGTTAAGATACTATTGGACCTCTTCTTCTTAGCTATGTGTCACATGATTAAGCTTTGCTCAGATTTGGTAATGACATGTTAGTCATTTAGGTGTCTAATAGCCAAAGCTTTTCACCGCTTCAATCGTTCGAAGTTTTGCCTATATATAGACATTAATCTTTTGTAAAGAGAGAACATAGAGAGAGAGAGATGTACATAACTTTTGTCCATTCAAGTAATACATAGTGCACTTCTCTAAAAGTTATCAAAGTTATTATCATCATTTCATTGTTTTTTTCTCTCTAAAAATGTGTTTTCAATCTCTCTCTTCTTTAGTCTTTTAGCCAAGTCTTTTGCTTTCTACTTTACTCATTTTAAGTTTTTGTTTCTCAACCAACCAAAAGCAATCAATCTATATATATGAACTTCATGTTCTCAGTTTCCTGATGGTGAAAGCCATATCAATTTGGTCATATACTATATTAATCTTCACTTAAATCCCAGCAAACAATTCATAAATTCACCTATATTCATATATATGCCCTTATATCCATATATTTATACGTATTATTATTATTATTATTATTATTATTGTTATTATTGTTTTATGTAAGTTTTGAGAATGTTGGGCTACTCTCCTTATTATTTTCTATTGCTCCAAATATTTACAGGGTGCTAACTATATATATTGTGGTGACACAAATGCTAACATTTAAATTCTACACTTTAAATATCTGCAAATCTGTGATTTTGAGTTATTTAGTAAACTGAGTTGTAGTGTATACGACTCTTATTTACAAGTAGTCACGTTAAATTCAACACTTTTACTTTCTTTTATTTTTGACAATATGACTGGAATTACCAATGTCAAAAATCTTATTTTCTAATTAAATACTTTTAGTATTGTTATCTCTGACTGAATGACTGGAATCACCTGTTTTAGAAAACTAACCATCTTTTTATTTGTTTCTAACAATATATTTGGTATTAATATCGTCAGAAACACTGACGATTTAACACGCAGTAATAGTCATTGAAACCACCCACATTTGTTTACTTACAGGTTGAGTTGTCAAAAATGTAATAATTTTCTGACATGTGGAGTTGTATTGCTATAAATTTCCACATCATTTTCTCCATTTCTATCCTTATCCTATTTATCTTTAATTAAGCACTTTTATGCTTAATTAATATTTCTCTAAATAAAAAACTAAAAAGCACCCAGGAATATTAAAGGTGGCTCTACTGGGGAGTAGCCAAGTGTAACTAGATTTTACCTCATTTGGCCAAGTGTAACTAGATTTTACCCCATTTGGCATTGTTGACCTATCTGACGTAGAAGTTGACCCATCAACTTAGAGGCTGATCCATCCGACCGAGGAGTCTCTCTATTCGACTCCGACTGAAGAGTCTCTCCTTTCGACTTCAATTTAGATGTTGACTCCAGCTCCATAACTCTAAAGGAAGAGTTTTTTTATCTAAACCATTGTTGCGCTAAAGGGAGAGAAGAAGTCGATCGACAGTAGCAACCTTAGCGACGTCGAGAAAGAACTCGACAGGACTCCAATCGGATGCTACTTATTCAGACCTCTTTTACATACCAAAGGAAGAAGAAGAAGGAACAAGAGAAGAAGAAGAAGCTAAGCAGAGCACGACTTTTAGGGGTCTTATGCCTTCAATCATTTTTTTATTTGAAAACAAAAATGAGTATAATCGGTATCTCAAGTCCACATCAGAAAAAATCAAATAAAAATAATTTTTTTAAAAAAATTAATATTACAAGTTCAATATTAAAAAGCCCCTTTTTGAGAAGGTCATGAAACTAATTTTTTCTAGAATAAAACCACCGTAAAAAGAAAAATCCCAAAGGCATCATATTAGTCAAAGAAAAGAAAAATACCAAATGAGAATTAGAACGCCAAAAAATTCACATTTTCTTATTAATGATCAAGTATACAAATACTAATTTATGAACCTTATCCTAACTTTAAGCCCTAAATCTCAATCACAGGCCCAACTACATCCCTAACGACAAATATTCTTCAATGCCTAACTTTTCACATTGTTCCATCAATTTAGCGTCACCTTTTCCATTAGCCAAATCTCTACATCAATCAACTTGGAATCAAATTTTGTGCGTTGTCATTGGAGTAATGTTAGAATTGACATCATTGGAGTATATCGAAATCGCAATCAAGAGATTAGGAGAGAGAGAGAGAGAGATAAGAGAGAAGAAAAGAGTTTTTCAATATGATAGAGAAATCCAACGTCGATAATGGCGGTTTGTAACGAGAGAGAGAAAGGCTGAGAGACAGTGGTCCCCAATGGTGATATGTCTTTGTTGTAAGAGAGAGAGAAGGGGGGTCTAAAACGCCATTGAGAATAAGAGTGAGAGTGAATGGGTCTTAAGGGTAATCATAGTATTAAAAAAATATTAAAAATGAGAAAGATATATTTGTAAAAATTCAGATTTTTGAGAGAGTAATTTAGATATTTTACCAGTTTTCTGAATATAATAATGAAATGATTAATTTGTAAAAGTTTTGTGCAGAATTTCAATGTTTGGGGAACAGAATTGATAGAGATTTAGGAATCGAGGACTATAATATAAATTTTTTTTAAAATTGCATTGTCCCTTACTTACCCACATGGGCTCTCAACCCACTCACTTTCTCTCTCTCTTCTTTCTCTTTCTTCCCCGACGCTTCATCCCCCCGCTCTCTCTGCTCGGTTTCGGCTAACACACCAGGGGAAGCCGCGCCGCTATACAGCCACCGTCCAGCCCATCAACCACTCAGAGCGAGCTCACCGTGCCACCAGGGTGCCCCGCCGTCGGTCCTGCGCAGCCGCCGATCGCTATTTCGCCGGAAAATGCCATTTGGAGCCGTTTCGGAGTTTTCGTCACCAGCGACGATTTCGGCCACCATTTGACCTCTAATTGGGCTCGTTGGATTCGTCTCATCGAGAGTAAGCTATATATATATATGTATATATATATTTATATATCTTAATCCCATACTACCTGAATCAAAAATTACCATTTTTGGAATATTTTGAGCTTGAGTTGACTTCTTAATCCGGCCGTTAGATTGTGTTTTTGTTGTCAATTTTGGATTGTACTCAGAAAATGTGGAAGTTTGATATATATATATATATATATATATATATATTGCTTATGTTTGGTGATCAAAACGAAAATCGAAATCGGACAGCTAAGATTTTACCTCGATTTGCGTGCCGCTGGTCCGGTGTGGGCCCTGACCTGAATTGGATAAGTTATATATCTAACCTAGCTATTTTGGGTGCTAAGAATTCAGTGAAGAGGTCCGTTTATGGATTTGAAGCTTCGTGGAAAAGTTAGTTTTTCGTAAGAGGACGATTAAGAGCTTGGAATTAGTTTCCGACCCTCCGGACGATCATCAACGATACCTTGAAGATTCAATAGCGTAATATCGCTATTCTCGTGAGGTAAGGATTCGATTACCTTCGTTTTATACTATTTTCGAATAAAACTTAATTTCTGCAACGTATGAGAACAAATGTAGTTTATTTGAATTTCTTGAACATATGTGATGGACTGTAATGGTATGATATACATTTATACTATATTGCTCTGAGGATTTTCTGAGTGCAGGTTATTTTTGATATATCAAAATAGGGTCGTTATACTACCCGTTTTTTTATAAAAACCTAATATACTTATTTTATTGAAAAACCAGAGCACGATTATTTTCACACTTCAGTTCTGTGTTGCACGTGTCATATGATCATATATGAGCATTGTGTTAGCATTGTGGATTTACAGTGTGGTATTGCGTGCCCCACCGTCAGTGTAGAGTCTATAAACCTACGCAAAATTTGGTTACTTCTAATTACCTCCCCATTTGACAAGTGTAGGCAATTCGGTTGCCCCTCCAAGTTTGGTAGGCGACGCATGGGTGTCCCTTTCAGATATGGGCTTAGGTGTATGGTAGGTTGTTAGGCACACTTAGGGACATCATCCTAGGTTTTCACAGATAAGAGGATGTAAGCTCATGGGTATGGGTCGATTTGTGTCGTGTGCATCTGAATTGATGGTTTTGGTTATACTGATTTATTTATACATATACGTGGAGATTTCTAGTTTTGGATAATTATATATGTATGTATTGGATTTAAACTAACCATGTAGGAGCTTTCTATCAGTAAAATATTCTCAATCGAGGTAACTGTTTTTCTTACTGGGTATTTTATGCTCACTCCCTTCCTTCCTTCCTTAGGTGGTGTCGAGTGTGATTTTGGAGATCAATAGAAATAAGAGGCCATCGGGATTGTAATTCATTATCTTGGTAATATTTGAAGCATGTTGTTGTGGCATTTGGACTGTTTGGGTTTTGTTTTAACATTGAACCAAGATTACTACATTCTAGTTTTGTCTGTGAACTCATATATATCATTCTGGTGTCTGTTCTGATGTGAATAATAATGATACTTAGACTTATATTTGATTTATATTCTTTTCGGTATTTATTCGATCTATATTTAATAGTGTATACGAATTGTATGAGAGGTTCACGGGATGAAGTTCCAAATTTTTTTATCTAAAATGGATTGTTTTATAAAACTAAATCTTTTTAGACATTTTTCGAATAAATTAAGAAATTTTTCTTCCTTGCGAAATTCCCCTTGTGCCACTAGCCCGGGTTTTAGGTTGTGATAGAAATTGTGGTATCAGAGCTTTGAGTTTATCAACTCGGACGTATCACCATTAAACTAGATTGAAGTTGATTTTATGATAAGCATTCATCATTATCGCATTAACAATTTGGCATATTGTTTCAGAATTTTAAGGATGCCTCCAGGAAAAGTTCCGAGGCACCAGCCAGGTATCGAACCTCCTCGTCTGGATTTCACTCATCTGATCGAGGTAATGCAGCTGGCATTTGCCCATATGAGCAATCTAGACTATCAACCACCAGCTCCGAGGGAACGTCAGTTGGATCAGTCTGATCATCTCCAACGGTTCATGCATCTCCAGCCAGGGCAGTTTGATGGTAGGCCAGGAACTCTCACAGTAATTACTTGGTTGCGTGAGAAGGAGAGACATTTTCGGGCTCTTGGTACTCCCGTTGAGTTTTGAGCTGTGTTTACTGTTACCCGTTTGACGGGGAGTGCCATTCGCTGGTGGGAAATAGTGGAACGGATGTAAGATATAGCGAGTCTAACTTGGGAGAACTTTGAATGGATTTTCAAGGCCCAGTATACCAATGAGAATCAACAAGATGAAGTGGTGAACCGATTTGAGACATTGATTTAAGGAAATAGAACGGTGAATGAGTACCTGATAGAGTTCACTGAGTTAGCAAGTATTATTCTTGGACCGGATACGAGTGAGAAGTACCGAGTTGCCAAGTTCAGAAGTCATCTGAATCAGAACATTTTCAACAGAATTGATACCCAGATTTTCCATACTCTTCCTGAGATTGTAGTGGCTACCCAGTGGGCAGAGGCCATCGAAGAAGCATTGGATTCCAAGAGGAACCAGCGGAGAGGTAATGACAAGAAAGTTACTAAAAGGAACCAGGGGCAGTGGTCAGCCCAAGGCACTCTAAATAGTGGAAACTCAAACAACAGTGATTCTTCAGGGGGTGGTAGAGGCAGTCCGTATGGAGGATGTTTTGTTTGTGGCCAGCAAAGTCATCAGAAGAAGGAGCGTCCCAATCGTCTGCAGAATTTTCCTCTTTCTCATAGAGGACTGTAGAGGAGCTAGTCCGGTCCTATTTCTTATCAAAACACTCAAGTAAAGCCGCAACAATCACAAGGTGTTTCGCAGACTTTTACTTTCCCTCAGCCTTATCAGTATCAGTACCGCCCTCAGAGTTTTCTGACTCTTCAGGCCTCAGGGAGTCAGGGTGGATGCAGATATGGCAGTAGTGGTCCGAGATCTAGCAATAGCCATCCGGCCAGGGAGGGAGCAACAAGGGGAAAGAAAATATGACTGGCCAAGCCTACACTTTTACTGGGGCAAACCGACAATCAGGATCACACCGGCCGAGGTGTAATTGACGGTGTGATCCTTTTTTCACACTCTTGGGCAGATGTTTTGTTTACTGATGCATCCTATTCATTCATATCCTTATTGTTTGCTCAACTGTTGGGGTTAGAATTTTCTGATTTGGATTATGTATTGACGTTGGGTACACCTTTGGGAGGAAGTCGATGTGTCTAGTGTGTGTAAGTCTTGTCAGGTTGTGGTCAGTAATAGGAAGCTTCTTACTGATTTGATTGTGTTGCCAATAGGATAGTATAACGTGATACTCGGTATGGATTGATTGTCGAAGTATTAAGCCATTATAGACTGTCATAAGAAACGAGTGACTCTTTTTCCTGGTGATAGGCAACCTATTATCTATTAGGCTAGAATGAGTCAATTGAAGCCTAGTCCTGTTCTGAAAGCGTGCATAGGTGGAATAAAGAATCACAAGAGTTATAGGAACTTATTTGCCATTGATGGCGAGATAAGGATAGATGATCAAAACTTATGGTTTCCGATGGTTAGTGAGTATTCAGAGGTGCTTCCTGAAGACTTACCAGGGTTACCACCAGATAGAGAGATCGAGTTATGTATTAAACTAGTTCCTAGAGCTTAGCCAGTTTCTATTCTAGCCTATCACATGGCTCCTAATGAGATGGAAGAGTTGAGAAAATAGTTGGACGATCTGCTTTTCAAGGGCTTTATTTGTAGTAGCACTCTCCTTGGGGTGCTTCTGTTTTGTTTACGAAGAAAGTTGATGGTTCATTGAGACTCTATATGGACTATAAGAAGTTGAATCAGTTGACAGTAAAAAACAAGTATCCATTGCTAAGGATAGACAAGTTGTTTGATCAACTCGATGGCTTAAGTTTCTTCTCCAAGATCGATTTGAGATCCGGTTATCATCAGTTGAAGAAAAAGGAGGATGATATACCTAAGACAACATTCAGAACTCGATATAGTCATTTTGAGTTTCTGGTGATGCCGTTTGGTTTGACGAATGCTCCCGCGGCATTTATGGATCTCATAAATCAGGTCTTCAGGCCGTTTTTGGACCGTTTTATAGTTATGTTCATCGACAACATCCTGATGTATTCCAAGACTCGAGAAAAACATACCGAATATCTAGAGATAGTACTTAAGACCTTGAGAGATTATCGGTTGTATGCCAAGAAATCAAAGTGTGACTTTTGGATGTCAGAAGTGAAGTTCTTAGGGCATGTGATTTCTCATAGAGGTATTTCAGTCGATCCCACTAAGATAGAAGCTGTTTTGGAGTGGGAGAGACTGAGAAATATGGCAGAATTACGAAGTTTCCTTAGTTTAGCAGGCTACTACCGTCATTTTATGCAAGATTTTTCGAGGATCATCTTATCCTTGACGAAGTTGACCAAGAAGGATGTCAAGTTTTTTTGGGATCATAAAAGTGAAGAAACTTTTATCAGGTTGAAGCAGAGCTTGACCACTACACCGGTTCTTACCATTCCTGACAGTAGCAAACCTTATGTGGTGTATACTGATGCTTCAAAGACGGGTTTAGGATGTGTTTTGATGCAAAATGGTTAGGTTATGGCTTATGCTTCTCTTCAGTTAAAGCTATATAAGAGGAACTATCCCACCTGTGATCTGGAGCTTGCAGCAATGATCTTTGTGTTGAAGATTTGGTGATATTACTTGTATAGTGTGAAGTTCGACATATTCTCTAATCATAAGAGTTTGAAGTATCTCTTTACTCATAAGGATCTGAACTAGATAAAACGAAGATAGGTTGAGTATATAGAGGATTATGACTTTGACCTATAGTATCATCCTGGTAAGGCTAATGTTATAGCTGATGCATTAAGTAGGAAGCCTCGTGGTGCACTAGCTGTACTGGTGTTTGAAGATTGGAAGAACTCAGTTACGATTGGTGACTACAACTTACAGTACTTCGAGAATGAAGGGGTTGCTTGCCTAAGCAACATTGTGATTTCACCGTCACTTCTCTAGACTGTCCAACGGAGTCAGTGGCAAGACAAGGAGTTGAGGACAATCTGGAACCGGCTTCAAAATAGTGAACAGTTAGATGGTTGGAGCACTAATAGAGAAGGGTTTTTGCTTTTCAGTGGGAAGTTGGTTGTAGCTATGACCCTAATCTTCAAGAAACCATTCTAACTGAGGCTCATAAATCAAGGTTCGTCGTATATCCAGGTAGTGATAAGATGTACCGAGACTTGAAGAGGTAGTATTGATGGAAAAGGATGAAGAAGTATATAGCTACCTTTGTGGCTAAGTGTTTGACTTGTCAACAAGTCAAGGCTGAACACCAGAGGCCAACTGGGTTACTTTAGCCGTTGCCAATTCTGGAATGGAAGTGGAACAAGATTACATGGACTTCGTGACCAGTTTGCCAAAGACCTTGAGAAAGAATTATGTAGCTTAGGTGGTAGTTGATCGGTTGACGAAGAGTATTCACTTTATACCGATCCGGATGGAATACTCACTTACTAAGCTCAGCAAACTATATGTGGAGAATATCATACGCTTGTATGGTATGCCTTCAAGCATAGTCTTCGACAAAGATCCAAGATTCACTTCTAAGTTTTGGAGAACTTTGCAGAATGCGTTGGGTACACAGTTGGATATCAGTACGGCTCACCATTCGGAGTCAAATGGTCAGTCTAAAAGGACCATTCAAATTCTTGAGGACATGCTACGCTGTTGCATACTGGATTTTGGTAGGAACTGGGATGATCATGTTCCTTTGGTGGAATTTGCTTATAATAACAGCTACCAGAC
Organism: Parasponia andersonii; assembly: GCA_002914805.1. Taxonomy (NCBI): domain Eukaryota; kingdom Viridiplantae; phylum Streptophyta; class Magnoliopsida; order Rosales; family Cannabaceae; genus Trema; species Trema andersonii. Next base: position 1,424,905 of record JXTB01000048.1, read on the forward strand.
CAATGTGAGCATGGATCCATATGAAATGTTATATGGAATGCCGTGTAGGTCGCCTTTGTACTAGGCAGAGCCTGAAAAACGTGTTACTCTTGGACCTAAACTGATTGAGGAGACTACTAAGAAGATCAAGGATATCCGGGAGAGACTTAAGGAGATTCAGAGTCATCAGAAGAGTTATGTTGACCTGAAGAGGCGTAAGGTAGAGTACGATGCTGGTAATTCAGTATTCTTAAAAGTGACTCCAAGGCATAGTGTGACAAGGATTGGGGTTAAGAGTAAGCTTACTCCCAGGTATATTGGTCACTTTGAGATCACTGAGAGAATTGGACCAGTGGCATATCGCTTGAATCTACCTGCACAGTTAGGTCACGTGCATAACGTGTTTCATGTATCGATGTTGAAGAAGTATACGCCAGACCCATCTCATGTTGTTCAATACATGCATATACTGATCCAAAAAGATACGTCCTATGAAGACCAACCTGTTCGTTTGTTGGCTAAAGAGTTGAAGGTGCTTCGCAACAGAAAGATTCTACTTGTCAAGGTGCTTTGGGAACATCACAAAGAAGACGAGGCTACTTGGGAACTCGAGATAAAGATGTATGAAAAGTACTCTCATTTGTTTAGCCTTCAGTTAGAAGTTGTATTGTGACATAACCTTGACTTGTATATTGAATTTCGGGACGAAATTCTTTTAAGGAGGAGAGAATGTAAAAACCCAGATTTTTGGGAAGGTAATTTGGACATTTTACCAATTTTCCGGATATAATAATAGAAAGATTAATTTGCAAAAGTTTTATGCAGAAGGACTAGATTACAATTTTTGGGAGACGGAATTGATAGAGATTTGGGAATCGGGGACTATAGTGTAAATTTTTTAAAAAATTGCACAGTCCTCTACTTACCCATGTGGGCTCTCCCTCCCACTCACTTTCTCTCTCTCTCTTCTTTCTCTCTCTTCCCTGATGCCCCCTTTCTGCTCTCTTTACTCGCTTTCAGCCAACCATCCGGTGCGAGCTCGCCTTGCCACCAGGGTGCCTCGCCGTCGATCGCTGCTTCACTAGAAAACGCCATTAGAGCCGTTTCAGAGTTTTCATCACCGGTGACAATTCTGACCACCATTTGACCTCTAACCGGGCTTGTTGGATTCGTCTCGTCGAGAAGAAGCTCAAGGTATATATATCTTAACCCCATACTATCCGAATCAAAAGTTGCTATTTTTGGAATATTTTGAGCTTGAGTTGACTTTTTAATCTAGCCGTTAGATCGTGGTTTTGTTGTCATTTTTGGATTGTACTCAGAAAATGGGGAAGTTTGATATATATATATATATATATTGCCTATATTTGGTGATCGGTACAAAAATCGAAATCAGATAGCTAAGATTTTACCTCGATTTGTGTGCTGCTAGTCCGGTGTAGGCCCGAACCCGAATTGGACAAGTTATATATCTAACCTAGCTATTTTGGGTACAAGGAATTCAGTGAAGAAGAGTGTTTGTGGATTTGAAGCTTCGTTGAGAAGTTAGTTTTTCGCAAGAGGACGATCGAGGGTTTGGAATTGGTTCCCGACCCTCCGAATGATCGTCAATGATATCTTGAGGATTCAATAGTGTGGTATCGCTATTCTTGTGAGGTGAGAATTCGGTTACCTTCATTTTATACTATTTTCGAATAAAACTTAATTTCTGCAATATATGGGAATAAATGTGGTTTATTTGAATTTTGTGAACATATATGATAGACTGTGATGGTATGATATACATATATATTGTATTGCTCTAGGGATTTTCTGAGTGCAGTTTATTTTTGGTATATCAAAATAGGGTCGTTATACTACCCGTTTTTCTATAAAAACTTAATATGCTTATTTTATTGAAAAACTAGAGCACGATTATTTTTACACTTCAGTTCTATATTGCACGTGTCATAGGATCATACATGAGCACCGTGTTAGCATCGTGGGTTTACAGTATAGCGCTGCGTGCCCCACCGTCGGTGTAGAGTCTATAAACCCGCACAGAGTTTTGTTTTTTCTGATTACCTCCCATTTGGCAAGTATAGGCCATTCGATTGCCCCTCCAGGTTTAGTAGGCGATACTTGAATATCCTTTTCGAGTATGGGATTAGGTGTCAGGCAGGCTGTTAGACACACTTAGTGCCATCATCCTGAGTTTCCACAGATGAGAGGATATGAGCTCATGGGTATGAGTTGATTTGTGTTATATGCATATGAATTGATAGTTTTGGTTATACTGATTTATTTATACATATACATGGGGATTTTCGGTTTTGGATCATTATATATGTATGTATTGGATTTAAACTAATCATGCATGACCTTTCTATCACTAAAATATTTTTGACCGAGGTAACTGTTTTTCCTACTGGGCATTTTATGCTCACTCTCTTCCTCCCTTTTTTAGGTGGTGTCGAGTGTGATTTTGGAGATCAAGAGAAGTAAGAGACTATCAGGATTGTAGTTTGTTATCTTAGTAGTGCTTGAAGCGTGTTGTTGTAGTGTTTGAATTGTTTAGGTTTTGTTTTAGCATTGAACCAAGATTACTACATTCTATTTTTGTTTGTGACCTCATGTATGCCATTTTGGTGTTTGTTCTAACTTGGATGATGATGATGCCTGAATTATATTTGATTTACGTTCTTTTCGATATTTATTTGATCTATGTTTAATGGTATATATAAACTGTGAGAGAGGTTCACGGGATAGAGTTCTAAATATTTTATCTAAAATGGATTGTTTTATAAAACTAAATCTTTTTAGACATTTTTCAAATAAATCAAGAAAAATCTCATCCTTGCGAAATTCTCATTCTGCCACTAACTCGGGTTTTGGGTTGTGATAATATTTGTTAATAAAAATAAAAAGAGATATATATTGTATCCTATCCTAAAAATTAGAGTATTTATGTACAAATCCCGTCAAATGGAAATTATGGAATGAGTTATAATCAGAATGTGAGATATTTGAAGTAAAATAAAGTAAAATAAGCTATAATTAGAATGTGAGATATTTGAAGTAAAATAAAGTAGAATAAGCTATAATTAGAATGTGAGATATTTGAAGTAAAATAAAGTAGAATAAACTATAATTAGAATGTGAGGTATTAGAATGGACTATTAAAAAATATCTTCTAGACTCTATTCTCACTACAAGACACAAAATATATTCTAATGATTGTTATGGGTGTGGACCATTTGAATGGAAAAACTGAATTGTTGAATCATTCACTCATTCCAAAAAATAATTTCAATGAAAAAAATTAAAATTGTTGAAATAAACACTCATTCCAATGAGTTTTCTATTTGAATAGAATGGAACAAGTAAAACAAACTAGGCCCTGGTTTTTCTAAGACTGCACCTTAAGGATTCAATGAAAAATTCTAGTGACATGTCATAGCACAATGTCGTCATAGCAATTTTGAATTTATAGGCGAAATTTAGCTTATATTTTGTAAGAATAGAAAAAAAAAAATAGTTTACTTGAAACTTTAATGAAATAAATTAGGGGTGTTCAAAACCACGTTCATTTGCATGGCAAAAAAATGGGGATACATTGCACTCGTCAACTTTTGGACGGGTTTTAAGTGTTTTTTTTCTAATTTTGGAAGCGAGTTGAAGAAATCTATTTGACAGTACACGCATTTTTCACATTGTTTTTGTTTAATTGTTCTCTATTCTTATAGATATTTATTATTTTAAACGATATATGTATCAGTTTTCTTGATAATGACCCCAAATATTATTTAAGAATTCAAATTTTGGGTATTAAAATAAAAAAAGACATTCACATATGTCTTTATAAAATGTCCCAAAAAGTTTTTCTTTTCCTTGAAAGCAGCATTTAAAAAAAAAAAAGCTTATAAGTATGACTTGCTCATGCCAATCAGCTATCTACCCAATCAAAGATTTTGAGATTGAAATTTTTTGAAAATTGCCTACATTGTACGCGTTAGCAGTGCACAGCAAGATTGTTAACCCGCGCGAACCAACAGACATAAAACCACCCATTGGAGAACTCCAAGGTCGGAGCGAGTTAGGTTCAATCCATGGTTAGGGCGAGTTAGCTGGAACGAAATCATCTGTCCTAATTTTCTGTCTTACTCACTGAGATATTGATAAATCAACAACAATTATTTTTTTTTTAAGTAAAAAAATAACTGTTAAATAGGATTTTAAAATTTTTGCTGATTTGTCAGCATATGAGGTAATGAGACAATTTTTAGGGACAACAGAACTCAGTCTTGAGTTGAGTTCAATCCGTCAAGAGAGCAAGTAGTTAAAGTTGGTCTTCTCTTTGGCAAGGTCGATCTGATTTTGCCTAATTGCCCTTCCATTTAAAAAAAAAAATTGTTTTTTTTTTTCCGTTTTTTTTTCCTCCATTTTTCAGATGATCACTTTGGACATATGCTTTATGCTCACATAAAATTTGAATGGGCTTATCTTCAAATGATAGTTGATGAACTATTTTGTGCTACACTTTTAATAAGATAAATATAAAAAATAGAATGCATGGGAGTGGAATTCACAAATAACATTCTAAAAATTTTAAGAAGATACTTACACAATTTATTTTCCTTCCTTGTATGTACTTATTGTGTCTTTAAATATAGAGTAAATAAATATCTTCTTTTCAAAAAAACTTGGAGAGTATGCATTTGAAATCAAAAAACTTGGAGAGTATGCATTTGAAATCAAAATCATCCATATTGAGAACAAGTTTGCGATCACTTACATATTTTTCAACCTTAACTCAACCTTTTGTTTTTATGAAAATAAATAAATATAAAGCAAACGAATTGATACCAAAACTTTGTGAGAGAGGTAGGGGTATTCATTAGTTCAAAATCAATCTATTTTGAAAAGATTTAAAAAAAAAAAAAGAAATCAGACTTGGTTTTGGAATGAATCATTTAATCTAATAGGAGTAAAATCCAATCCAATCTAGTTATATTTGGATTAGTTGTTAGGTTATATATATATATATATATATATATATATCTTAAAGTGTGCTACACGTTTTTTATATAACAATTATATATATTAGGTTTATCTAATAAATGGGGCTAATTAAATGATGCTTAGGAAATTACTAATTAAGTATGAGTTGTATGATGTGTGGTTACCTAATACTAGACCAATAAGAATTGATGAGGTCCCTATTGGCTATCAGTATATATAAGTATAATTATTAGGATTTTGGTTCTCAAGCCAAATAGAATGTACGTTCTTCTCTTCTACCTTTATCAACCAAAAGAGATCCTATTGAGCATACACAAAATATTCTAGCCGTAGAAGATCTTCTACCCTCAGGCTCTAAATAATTCATCGCTTCCGTATACGTAATGACATCGTTTGCTATCAAACATAATAGATTCAGGTTAGTCACTTATTTTTTTTCAATAAATCTTTTCTTGACAATTTAGCATGATAGATTCTATGATTATATATAGTTTGACAATCCATTATATATATTCAACAAATGGCATTAGAGCAGGAAATCATGTTAAATTACTTAGGATAATCATGCATGTCTTAAGTTTTTAATATCTTTACCTATTTGACTTGCTATGATTTAGATATAATATGAATGATTGATGAACTTTTCATGATTTTCTTGAGATGTTGACTGTTTAAAGATTGAATTCTGAGTTTTAGGTCATAAAGTTTGAAAATAAGGGCTAAAAATTGTTTAAAATTACATCAAGCTGGTTTCCCATTTTTTTTAATTCTGGAAATTTGTGATTTAGTAAATCGGAGTAGCGCTACCTAGATAGTAAGAGATCCATTACTGATTATATTTCCATGCTCGTCAAATGAGGTATTTCATGGAAGAGTGTTAAGTAGACGCTCGCTTCTTCCATTATGGAGGCATAATTTATAGCATGTTATGAGGTATCGAATTAAGGGATATTGCTGCGAAATTTAATCATTGGGCTGTGAATTTTTAATGACATTTAAAAATCATTAAAGATATATTGTGATAATAGAGTTGTTGTTCTATATTCTAACAATAATAAAAGCTCTTCAAAGTCTAAATATATAGACATTAATTTTCTAGTTATTAAAGAAAAAGTTCAGAGTCACCTAGTGTCTATAGAATATATCGGTACTAATTCTATGTTGGCAGATCCGCTCACTAAAGGTCTAATGCTTAAGGTGTTTCATAAGCACACTGCTTATATTATTGTTGTACCATTTAAAAATGTTCAAGATTAGTGGGTATTAGATTTTCTTAGGTTTTTTTCCTTTTTGGTAATAGACACATTTATTATTTGATATTAATAAAATGATGGGTTTTTTTTATACTCTAAATTTATATCTTATTTTCTTTCTATCTATTTTTTTGCATCAAGTTGCAGTTTTGCATAAAATGATAGACTAAGGCTGATTCGTTAGAATCATAAAATAGGACAAGATGGAAATAGACATATAGGATCACTTTTCGTATAATTTCCATGCCACATATCTAACTTGATCTGTATTATTGCGTGTATTGATTTGGTAATCATTGATAGGTTCAGTTGCCTACCTAAGTGTATCAAAGGCTGCTTTGATTTTATATTGATATGCAAGATGATCCAAATTGTCATAAAGAGTAATTTCTTAGCAGACAGTAATAAAGTGCACACTCAAGTTTTTATTATATAATTATTTTTAGAAAACTCAAGTAGCCCAAGTGGGAGATTGTTAGTTTATATATATATATATATATATATATATATATATATAAATACCCTAAAGTAGGCTACACATTTTTTATATAACAATTATATATATGGTTGTCTAATAAGTATGGCTAATTAAGTGATCTAATTATAAGCTCAGAAAATTACTAATTAAGTATAAGTCGTGTAATGTATGGTTACTCAATACTCGACTAATAAAGATTGATGAGAGTCTCTATTGACTATCAATATATAAATAGGTATAACTATTAGAGTTTTGATTCTCAAGCCAAATAGAACGTACGTTCTTCTCCTCGGCCTCTTTCAACAAAGAGAGATTCCATTAAGCATACATAGAGTATTTGACTGCTAAAGACCTTTTACCATTAAGCTCTAAATAATTCACCAGTTCTACATATGTGATTACATCCTTTGTTGTCAAATACAATAGATCCAGGCTAGTCATTTTTTTTCTCTCAACAAATATATTTTTAATAATTTAATATGATAGATACTAAGATTGTACATGGTTTAACAATCCATTATACATGTTCAAGATTCAATGTCAGATCCAATCAATTGAAATTGATCATTTTTGGGGGGGACTTTTAAGATTATTTTTTAATCTTTACACCGATTTTAATTAAAAATTGTATTAATGAGGCCAATTTGAGTTTTTTTGGTCACTTTAAGTATTTTTTTCATCTAATTAAAAACAAGTGTGTTTTAGTTTATAGATTAAAAAAAAAAAAGATTTTAATGTCTTCAAAACAATCGGTTCTTATTATTATTTTAATTTATGGCCGGGAAGTATAAAATAAGTAGATAGAACCTCATAAATGAACTATTAATATGCACACAGTATACACTTAAATAAAACATTTTTTTTGGTCAATTGTATGTAATCTATTTGATCAATTTAGATCGATTATTATAAAGATTGATTATTATAAGAGTTAAAAGTTGAATCAATCCAATCCAAATAAGTTATTGAAAATTAATGACCAATCTAATCCAATTAAGATCCATTCTTAAAATTAAAAAAAAAAGTTTTTAAAAAAAGATTAGATTAGATTAGCCGGTTCAATTAGATACAACTAATTTTTGAACACCTTGTGTGAAGGTCAAAGTTTTAGTAACTTCAAAGTTTAAAAACTTAAAACCACAAAGAACCACAATGGAGATGCCGTTTCATACCTAAACGACAACGGACATTTAAACATTCAAACAAAAACAATCAGAGGGAATTACTAAGTCGTTATCAAACACACAAAAAATAAAATCCAATTTAGTTGGTTTTTTATTTATTTAACTAATAAAAGTTAGAGGAAACCATTTTTAAGCAAAGAGCTCAGAAGGAAAAAAATAATTAATTAAAAGTTTGACGAATCAGAGAAAAGCTTTTGCAGATTAAAAAAAAATATACACACGACAACCTAATTAGAAAACATAAATAAAAATAAAATGAAACTGATAGAGACAAGGAAGACAGCTATCAGGTGTGCAAAACACCGGATTGCACAAGCTTCGATTCTTCAATGGTGGCCAATGCAAAAATTTATTTCATGTACCTTTCCTTCTTAATCACTCATTACAATCCCAACCCCTCTATTTATAAAATCTTTTCAATTACCCCCTTCCTCCTCCTACCCTTCTTCTCCTTCTACCCATTTTGCTCAACCACTGCTTCTGACTTTTCCTTTCCTATTCTCCAATGGCGGATCTCGGGCCCAGGTCTGAGATCTCATTCGCTCAAACGTTCTTGTGCAGTGCTTTCGCTGCCTGTTTCGCCGAGGTACGTAATCTTTTTCTTTAATCCATGTCAATTTCTCAGTGTGTGGCAGCTGATTTTGTTGAATCGTTAGGATATTGTGCTTTATTTGGGTATCTGGGTTGATGAGGGTTGAGTTTGAATTCTTTGTAGTAGTGATACTTTCTTCTTTGGGTGTATTGATAATTATACACTATGGATGATTTTAACATTTGGTTTGATACATTCTGATAATGTTGAACAATTGTATTGTAATTTGCAAATTTTAAAGCTTGATGCTAGTTTATACTGAGTTAGTCACTCAAGTAGAAAAAAAAAATTACTAATTTTGATTGGTTATATGGGCGACTTTGGAAAGATTAGCCCAAATTTCATTTACTAGTTTGCAGACCTGTGGGTTTAATAGCTTTTACAGGGTCTCAACTCAATACTTTATTAATTTTATGTCATAATCCAATTGGTTTTTGTTTATTTGTTTGTTGTTCTTATTAATTTTTTTTCCTTAGAAAAAGTATCTGTAAATGACTTATTTCGTATGTCTTTAAATTTCATTCTGGCATTGGCATTTTTCAGTTTTGTACCATTCCTTTAGACACTGCTAAAGTGAGGCTACAGCTCCAAAGGAAAGCGGCTACGGTGGATGGAGCGGCCTCACCAAAATACAGAGGTTTGCTGGATACGGTTACTACCATTGCCAGGGAAGAAGGATTAACTGCACTCTGGAAAGGCATTGTTCCAGGATTACAACGCCAATGTCTTTATGGAGGCTTAAGAATTGGGTTATATGATCCTGTGAGTTCAATATATGTTCCTTCCTTGAGTAGTAATAAAGTAACGATTATCTGTAACATATTGTATATGCAATCGTAAATCGAATTTGAACAGGTCAAGACTTTCTTTGTCGGCAATGCTTTTATTGGAGACATTCCTTTGTATTATAAAATACTTGCTGCTCTGCTAACTGGTTAGTATACTGGTGGCCTTTCTGCTACTTTGTGTATCACACAACTTTCACTTAAATCTGATTTTATGCCTATAAAGGTGCCCTGCTTCTTTTTGTTGTTTTTCTTCCCTTAGAAATGGAAATTTTGGAATGCTTTTAACATCATACTGTACTTTGAAATGCATCACAGGTGCTCTGGCCATCGCAGTGGCAAACCCAACAGACCTTGTGAAAGTTCGACTTCAAGCTGAAGGGAAATTGCCCCCAGGGGTGCCCAGGCGCTATTCTGGAGCTCTAAATGCATATTACACTATAGTGAGACAGGTTAGTTTCCTTCTTACGGTAGTGTGCTTTTGTTTATCCGTCTTCTCTTTTTTCATATTTACCGCTTGACATTTGAGCAGACTAATTTTTTTGCCCCAATTTATAAAACTTTAGGAAGGACTAGGGGCTCTGTGGACGGGGTTGGGACCAAATTTAGCCAGGAATGCTATAATAAATGCTGCTGAGCTGGCCAGTTATGACCAAATGAAGCAGGTAATGACACGGTGTTTGATCTCTTAAATTGAAGTTTCAGTTTTATATTATGTAACTTATTGTTAATGTGTTATATCTAGGGTGTTAATCCCATGGTGTCCTGATTCGTTATACTTATGCAGACAATTTTAAAAATTCCAGGGTTCATGGACAATATTTTCACTCATCTCCTAGCTGGTTTAGGTGCAGGTTTGTTTGCCATCTGTATTGGTTCTCCAATTGATGTGGTATGTATTCTTTCACCGTTTCTTTGTGAATTATGAGCTTTCTTGTCCTAAAATAAGACCCCAAAAAGGCAGTAAATATACATTCTACCTGAAACTTTTGTTTTAATATGTATTTTGTCAAAATTAAAAGTAACGTGGTACATATTTACGTTACTGCTCAAATCTGAAAACCACTAAAACTTCATACACGCAGCAAGATGATTCTTTTCTCGTGTATTAACAGGCTTTTGAATTTTTTAGTTTGCATTTGGTTGACCTAGGGTACTCAGAATTTTTTTGCTAGGACTCTAAGGAACATTTGCTCCACCTGGATTTACAAAAATATTGCAAAACAAAAAGGTTGGAATGAGGTATATTAAATGATAAAACTGGCATAATTAGACAGTGACGACAATGTCATATAGCAATTAACTGTATTTGACCGTTGGAGACTCGGAGTGACTAATGCACTGAACAAAATATGGCTTCCTGTCTCTCAGGCATATTGTCTACTTAAGTGCAAACAAGAAATAGTGAGTTGGGAAGTTCATAATCGTGCAAGTATGCGGTAATTTGTAAAGATGGATATGTAGTGAAGGTCACCATTGTTAGACTATCATCAGTTATGGTGTTGTTCCAATGGTGGTACAACTTGCTAAGTGTGGGCTCTGACAGTGGTGTCCAATAAAAGATTTTGAGACATTAGTAAGCTAGCCTAGCAATATTGGTTTACTGTTGTGTATGTTCCAGGTGAAATCTAGGATGATGGGAGATTCAATCTATAAAAACACCATCGACTGCTTCTTTAAAACTTTGAAAAACGAGGTACGTTAACTTCATTTTATATATTTTGACTTTTGTCAATTTGATTGCATACTACGTGTATTTTACTATTTTTTGTCTGAAACGTTAGGTATGGCCTTCATTTTTTGTTTATTGGGTGATCTTAATATAGGATCTTTGTTAGTGTAAAAATCTTTGGAATTTTGTCATATCGTAGCAATTAGCCTAGCCACATAATCTTAGTAACCAAATTGGAAGTTCACTACCAAAATATGTGTCAGCTTAAAACTTAATAGTATATGTTGTCTAACTGGGAAAACGAAGATACTTTTCCATATCTGCATGTTCATCTCTGCAAAATATATTGAAAGAAACCCTGTTAGCTAATGGATTTAACATGGAGGCAAACCTACAATATTAGTTCTAAGGGATGGAAGTGCTAAAGATTAACTTGATAAAGTACCATGCAATGACAGCTGACGATTCTGTCATTCTGGTCTTCTTGTGCGGGTGTTCTCGACTGTAATTTAACTTCAAATAAACATGTTTTATATAAGTTGCCAATTATCCAGTATTTTCTGCTTCTTGCAATTATACTGCAGGGAATTTTTGCCTTCTACAAAGGTTTCCTCCCTAACTTAAGTCGGTTTGGATCTTGGAATGTTATTATGTTTCTCACGCTTGAGCAAGTAAGATAATCAATTTAGTCACTGTTTTTAATGTTGCTTTAATGCTTAAACTACCTGTATTAATATCTAAATTGCCCATTTATAATTTTACATGACAGACGAAGAACTTTTTCAGAGGGGCTCCATAAATACTATCTGGTAATGGGCTTTGCAGATTGTTAAACTCCCGTATTTTCTCCCCGTGAGATTATTGCATTGGACCTTTTATTGTTCTTTTCTACTTTATAATTCTTATGCAGAATGTGGCCACGTCTTTGTTACTTCTGTATCATTTAATGGTAGTTACGAAATGTAGATTTGTCAAAAGTCGTTACATTACTATTAATACCCGGCTATATGTAGAAGCACAAGTTACTTTACATGTCTTTGGGCAGACATGGACATATATTTCATTTCTTTATTTGGATGAGCCATGATGGTTTTACGTATTCTGACGAGTGAATTCCCTGCAAGAACGTTTCTCACCTGCCAAGAATGAACATTTAACGTCATCAATCTATTGTAATACCATTTTTTATTTTCTTTTCTATCCATATAATATATTCTCACTTTGCCACTCATTATTTTAACACGCATATTACTCGCAAGTACTACTGGAAACAACATGCACGCCTTCAACATAGTCACAAGGATTACTCGAAACAACATGAAAACCCTTCTACATAAAGATAACATAACTCGAAACTTACAAGACGAACCATTTTACTCTTAACACCTAAAACATATATTATATCCCAATTTTTGGGCTAACAACACAGCTTAAACTTAATCACTTCACTTGAACAGTTCTAACGCCTCAACTTCTGGGTACCGGGTAAACCCGGGCTCTGATCACCGACCCGTTCCAGAGCTTAAACCCGGGGCTAACGGGCAAACCCACAACCTGACCCGACGGAACCCGCCCACCCGGGCTTTTAACGACGCTTTCCATGTACTGAGGGTGGAACTCGGCTCCTCTACTGGCCTCGAACTGACTGGGAACCGGGTCGAGCGAAAAGGCCAGTAAGTGGAGAAGCCAAACGGCCTTGGCCAGCTCCAAGAACTCGCCGTAGAACTGACTTCGGGGGTGTTTCCCGGCCAAGACCTGGCGGTGCTGCTCCAAGTCTCCGAACAAGGACTCCTCCATCTTGGGATGAACAATGGCGAGGTACTTCTTGGAGCAGAACTTTCCGAAGTGACACGTGGGCAGCACCCCGAGGAGCTCGGCGGGGTCCATGGCCTTCATATCGCGGTACTGGGTGAAGCAGTCCCGCCGGAACTGGTCCGGGTTGATCAGCGACGAAAGGCTCCCGTCCATGTAGAACGTCTCGTGGTCGAAGCCCTGGAACACCTTGCGTGACACGTAGGATTCGAGGGCGTACTTGGCGTGTTGGGCAGTGACGGCAGAGGAGATCGTGGGTGTTGCGGTTCCGGCTCCGGCGACGTTGTCAACGACAGCGGAGGCCGCTTCAATGGAGCGGACGGCGGCTGCGATGTCCCAATGAGCGGAGCGCATGAGCGAGAGGAGTAGAGATGTGAAGGACCTCAACGCCCCGTTCACTTTGCCCGTTGTGACCTCGAACAGCTCTGGCGACGGCGAGAGTGGTGCTGTAAATCGGAAGCCATGTATAAAAGTCAGAGTTCAATCCTGATTGGTGGATGAGAAAAGAAGAGAAAAGATATAACTTTTTCGGTCAATGGGTATAACCAATGATTTCTTGCCAAGCCAGATACCAAAATCTAGTACCAAAAGATTCAAAGGGTATAAAGGTCATTTCACCACAAAAGCAGACAAAAGCTTTGGTATTGCGAAGGTGGGGAAGAGAGCCGTACCTTGAAGTTGACTACAGCTAACCTTCTTCCTAGAGAGAGACCTCCCTTTATTGCCATTCCCATTGCCACCACCGGCCAGGCTCTTGAGCTTCTCCTTGAGATTCTCAACCTCAACCTCCCTCGCCTTCACCTCCCTCTTCAGCTCCTCCACCGCCGCCTCGTACGGCGCCACCACCTCGCTTATCCTCACCGTCGACATCCGTCCGGAGCCAGATCTCCCTCCTCCTCCGCCGTTCCTCCTCCTGAACCTCTCTCTCAGCACGCCGAGCCTCCTCATCTCCGCCACCACGGCCGCGTCGGCCGCCCTCATCTTCTCCGGGTCCCACGGGCAATGCGCCCCCTGTAACCTCAGGTACGCCTTCTTCATCGCTGAAACCGCCTCGAACACCTGCGCCATCGTCGTCTCCATCTCAGCCACCACCTCCCTCGCCCCCGGCTCCCGTGCCTCGCTGTACTTCACTCCATTATTACCACTGCTATTGCTACTGCCACAGCCACTGCCACTGCCACTGCCACCGCCACTCCTCGCTACTTGCTCCATTTCTTCACTTCCTTCCTCTTCCTCCTCGCGCTCGTCCGTCTCGTACTCGTACACCTCCTCCGGGTCGTCTCTCCCGGCGTCGTCGCCGGAGTTTTCGTGGCGCTCGGCGCCGGCGAGGGGGTGAAGCAGGCAAGAGGCCGTGACGCGTTGAATCAGATCGGAGAGATTCGATACTTTGCTCATTCTTTCCCCAAATTTCTTCTTCGCCTTGAAGCTTCCAAAGCCTCTGAAAAGAGAGAGAGAGAGAGAGAGAGAAAAGCAGATCAGATTTAACTGAGTTAGAGGCGAGTGGGAGTGGGAGTGAGTGACTCAGTGGGCGAGTTAGTATATTAGTTGTTTGCTTTCTCTGATTCGGTGTCAGACTGGGCCATGGGCCCATAAGGGTCCATTTATTAGGAGCATGAAACATTGTTAAAAAAACAAATTATTTATGACGTCATAAGTTAATATGACAGACCTGGAGCTGGAGGTACTGTAGTCGGAGCAGAGTGATAATCTGGTGTGGTTTCCTCCCAACGGGGTCCCGCAGAACGGAACGGAGTGAGGCGAGTACTGTGGTGGTTCGTCGAAACCCGTCTCGAGCTGGTCCTCCTTCCAGCTGGCGACCTTGTTCTTCTTCTTCTTCTTCCTGGGTCACCGAGAAAACATAACGTTGTCAGTGACTCAACACTGGTAAGAATAGCTTAGCCCGTAAAGCCTGGGAAAACCATTGGGGGGTTTGTGGGGGTTAAGTTTACTGTTCAGAAGAGGGTCTAGTGGGTCAATCTATGGATGAGATGAGAATATGAGATCATAATATAATATGCGTGAATATTCTATTGGGAAGTTTTCTTTTTGGAATACAGCAAAGAAACCTCGGGGTGATATCGAGCCGTACACGTACACTACAAGAGGTGGCTTTTTTTACATTAATGCCCCCCCCAGTTGGACAGGTGTATGAGAAGGATTGGTTTTTGTCTCTGGCGATACTGTCTCTCCAATGGGTCAGAATGTCCTTTAGGAAAAATTACTTCCTACTCCCAAGTGAGATAAACTTGTCGCGTAGCAATACGTACGAGTGGCTCACGTGTAATAAAGATGTGTCGCTACGCTCACTACACTCACTAGTGTCTCTGAATATAACGGTAGCGGTAGTGTTGAGTGCATGCTTGTAGTCTTGATCTCAACTCTTAAGGCTGGTTTAAAGCATAAGCTAGCGTTGTAAATATCAATGCATAATTAGGTGTGGTGATTGTATTAAAAGAAACTTTAGTGAGGTGATCAAGAACATCGGCTGGGTGCTGATTAGAAAAAGTTGCATATATGATGATGACATATATGCTAAAGTGCTTCCTATGTGTGCACATGCGCGTATATATATATATATATATATAATGGATTTTTTCCGCGGTTAAATTATTATTTATTAACTACAATAATTTTATAATAATTTAAGTAGTTGAAAAAAAATAACTATAATAAATACATATTATTTTATATATTTAAATTTTTTAGTATAAAAAAAAGACAGTAAATTTTAATTGTATAAAAAAAATAGTAGTTATGAATAAAAAAAATTACGATTGAAGTGGTGCCAATATATAATATATGTGCACATAAACTAAGCATATAGAAACTGAGAACCTTCGGAAAACACGCTAGTTCAATCACCATATGAATACTGATACTCATGAAATGAGCAAGAAAAACAGGACCAATACCTTTCAATCTTCGAGGAACAAAGTAGGATATTAGGAAACATATTGGTTTTTACTACGAAGAAAGCAAGCGAACTATTGATATATATATATATATATATATATATATAGAGAGAGAGAGAGAGAGAAAAGAGCTTGAGCCTAATATATATGACTACAACTAATTGATTGTTGATGAATGATATGAAGAGATACCATTATCATTTATAGACTTCAAGTTTGATTATTGTAGCCTAGAACCGTCCTTACACAACTCCACTTGCAGGTGGAAAAAACTAAAGAGAACGAAAAAAGTGACATAAAAAAGACCCGGCCCCGGGAAGGATAGGGTCCCTCCAATGCATCAAGATCCAAATCTATGGATACTCACGTGGGATCGGGGGAGAGCTTTGTTAAAAGAGCTCTTGTTCTATTAATATCTCAGCTAAAAATGAAAATGCTCGCGTCATTTGTTCCTTTCCTCTTGCAAGTATTCTTCCATGTTACGAGAGACTAGCTCTAGCCACTAGCCAGCCAGAAAAATATGTCATTATCGGGCTCACATGACAGTTTTTTGCGTATAGGGGAAAGAACATGCGTACGATTACGAGCAATAGTAATCTAGTTAGTATCGTTCGTCTAACCTAGCACGTACGAACAAAATTCCATGAATAATGAACAAAAAAAAATGGTCATATAAATTGTTTCTAGGTAGTTCGATAATCTTAATTATAGTAATCCAGTTAGTATCGTTCGTCTAATCTAGCACGTAGGAACAAAATTCCATGAATAATGAACCCAAAAAAAAAAAATGGTCATATAAATTGTTACTAGGTAGTCCGATAATCTTAATTATAGCTAGGCAGCTCGTGATCGGTCGGGAGACCACCTTCTAATCACCTAGAAGATCTTTTTGAAAATTATATGTATAATATATAGAAAATGTAGCTGGAAATAACTACAAGAAGATGAATACATTGTAGGCTCTAGCTGAGGAGGGGGCATTCAAAATTTGGCGGAGGGCATTTGGAAGGTGATCCTTTTCCGACATCGACCACATGGGAATACATAAGAGTACAAATGGAAGAACATATATGTAGACTGTAGTGGCTTACTTGCAGCCCTTGCTTAGCGATAGCTTTCCCATATGCCATGATCACCATTATTGTCCCGAATCTTTTTAGTTAACAAGAAAGCATTACTGCTTATTTCGTATGAACCACAACCACAATAACCGTCTGTGTGAAAATATCAACTACTACAAAACTTAAAAATCCATTACGACAAGACTATATATAAACAAAGAAGACTATCAACATTTGAGATTTGGGATCAAACCAACGAACAAAGAATAATTTACGTACGTACTCTCCACCAAATATGGAAAACGTGAAATATTATTCGCCAAACATTAAAATTTGTCTAACGATGGAGAATTAAACAATGTGGTCAAGACTGATATGAATTCTGCCGACACACATATTGTTTCTTAGTGTCCAAGTGTACACCTTGATATTTTTTTAGTAAAGGCTGATCGAGACATTTTTTGCGATTAATAGTATTGCTAATTGTCTCAACGTCCACGTTGAGACTCACTCCGTAAGACGTCCTGTACTACTACACGCTGGCCAGTCTTATGATATAATAAATCATAAGAAAAAATCATGATCATGATCATCACTTGGGGTGATCACCAAGGATTTTGTAGCTAGGTTTGTTGAACTACTATGTGTGTGCTTAATTAATAAGAGAATTATAGTCATGATATGGACGATAAGATTTTTGAGTGACAGAGAGATAATAGAGAGAACCAAAGACTGCAAGCTTCACAATACTGTTAAATATTATGAGATCATGCATAGATTAAGGCTTGGACGTCGTTATATTATCAATGTCTTCTTAATAGTATACTATAGTATATTCCTGAACATATATCTTGCTACTCATTACTAGTACATTCACTACACAAAATTCATCATTTCGTGACAAAATTTTCAGTCACAACCTTTATTTAAAAAAAAAAAAAACTAAAAATCACATTTAGTTACAACTAAAATTTTTTTGTGACTAAAAGAAAATATTAATATTGTGACTAATATACCTTTAGTCACAATCTTTTATTTATAATAATGAAATTTATTATGACTAAAAGTATATTTAGAATTCAGCCCAAAAAGCGGAAAACTCAAATGTGTTTCAATTATAAAAATGCATGATTCAAAACTTGGGAGGCATACATAAAATGTTATAAGTTTAGGAGGGCAAAAACTAAATTCAAATAAGGCAAATATCAATTTTAGAAAAAAAAATTATGTCTTATTTACAAGAAAAATAAAGGGAGAACTATATTTGTACCCCATTTAATATATAAAGCAACACCCCTTTTAATAGAAAAAAAAAAAGACTAAACTGGACAACATAATCATATCTAAAAATTACAAAATAAAAAGTACTTAGTGTATCCCATTCCTTAACACAATCTTCAGGACAAACTTTGTTTTTCTTTTCTTATATATATATATATATATATATATATATATTCCCCCTTCCTAAATTTCTCACACTCAGGACAAACTTTGTTTTTCTTTTCTTATATATATATATATATATATTCCCCCTTCCTAAATTTCTCACACTAATCGAAGAGTTACTTGATCTCATATTTACTCTTCTCATTGATCCCTTTATTTTTTTTCTTTTTTTTTTTCCCTCTTGAAGAGTTTTCTTTTTATTTTTTCTTTCTTGCTATATATATATAATTCATCTTTATACCTGTTTATGTACATTTTAATAGATAAAATCTTTTTTCTTAGAATAGTGAACAGATTAGTTATATTATTTATACTATTTTATTTTTTGGGATAGCGTTTTCTGGGGTGAGGTAGATGGTCATTTTTTACAATAATTTTCTTTTGAGGAAATTTGATATTTTATGGTATTTTTTCAAAAAAAAAAAAAAGGAAAAATCTCGGAATTTGAAATTAACCTGAAAATTTCCGAATTTAATTATAAAAATACTATGTTTAAAATATTTAGAAAAATACCACTTTTTATTAATTAATGAGATACTTAAGGTAACTAATCGAGTTACATTACACGAGGTAAATTAAATAGTTACTTCAAATAATTAGATTGGTTACTCTAAGTAATCTAACTGGTTACCTCGAGCATAGTTAAAAAAATATCAAATTTAAAGAATAATGATATTTTTCTAGATATATATTTTTTAAAGTGTTATTTTTCTAATAATTATTTTAAAAAGTGATATTTTCTAAATAAGTTTTTAAAAAAAAAATCAGCCAAATGCGAAATTTTTCAATTTTTGATACCTTGGGCCTGAAATTTTGTAAATAGCCCTTTTCTTTTTAATCTCTTCTTTAGCTTTATTTTTGTGTTCTAATGAAATATTTTTCGTAAAACATCTAACCATTATGTAATTAAAACTTAAGTATTTTTCATTGGTTTTAGGAAAAAAATTATATCTTGGGTGAGGATTTTGTATTATTATTTTATAGTTTCTTTCAATTTAAGAGTGCCTTAATTCAAGTTCTCTTTTATAATTTTAAACACAAGGATAAAATTATATTAAAATAAATACTTTGACAAAGGAGGGGTGCCTCAATGTCTAATAGGGTGCAAATATAATCAGCCAAAATAAAATTCTGGGAGGCAATTGCCACATCTGGGCCCATGTGGCTCCACCCATATTTGGCTGTCGTTTTTGTAACTAAAATTTTTAACCAAAGACTTTCTAGTGACAACATCCAGATGGTAACATTTTTTTAGTCAGAATTTTTCATTTTTAGTCACAATTTTTGTTATGAAAAAAAGAGAGGTTTTTTTTTTTTTTTTTGTGGATAGAATCCTATAATGTAATGGAAAAAAAATGCTTATTAACTGTGGTTTCTTTCCAAGATTAATCACCATAATAGCACCAGAATTTGTTCAAAAGAACACTTAATAACCTCATGTCGAGCCGTAGCTTCGTGTACATGTTTTTTTCAGTACTAATTAAATAAGAGCCGACATGGTTTATTAAAGTTCGATTGACAAAATTTTTACCTTTTCTTTTTTTGTTTCTATATATGAAATATAAAGGGTACTGAAAATGTTCTAATTTCTAAATATATTTGTTTTGGAGTTTTCTCAATTTTGGGGATTAATTCTAAAATAAGAATTAGTAATAATTGAACATGGATTA
Source organism: Parasponia andersonii (assembly GCA_002914805.1). NCBI lineage: Eukaryota > Viridiplantae > Streptophyta > Magnoliopsida > Rosales > Cannabaceae > Trema > Trema andersonii. Next base: position 1,444,750 of record JXTB01000048.1, read on the forward strand.
ACAAGATCTAAGCTAATTTACTCAAAACTACAAGTAGCACAAGAAAAACAACATTGACTCAAGAAAATAACACGTCGTTTGGGCTCTCTCAACCGAAATTTGGACTGCACGGTGTTTAGGGGTTCGGACTATATGCCATTTGGTGACCATGCTCTACACATATTTTGGGCACAGACTATTCCATTATTCTAGAAAGTTCTAGTAATTTCTAACACTAAAATTACTTAGATGTTAAGTAAACCCTTTGGGAGCTAAGGTAGCTCAACCAATGAGGAACTTACACCTCATTACTTAGTGATGTAACTAAGACCCCCTTTTAGCTTAAGCCAAAGCATTTGGTTGCCTATAAATACATCTCATTTGTAAGTTTTGGAAGAAATTTTAAGACGACACCTCTCTTTCTTTCATTTCCCAACCGTGCTCTCTCTCTCTCTCTCTCTCTCTCGGATCCCTTCAAAGCTACATCACCAATATCATCTCTTATTTCTTACAAAAGTTACATCCATCTTCACTATCATCCTTCTCTACACGTGGCCTCCACTTCTCCCTCTCCCTCTCGCACATATATTTCCCACACCACCACCGTCATCAACACCACCTCCATCTCTTCGCTACCCTCAACAATTCATGGCCACACCATCACTAAATATCATCCTTGTCCTTCATCCATTTGCCAACCCGTAGCCCAACATAACCTCCACCATTTCTCACCATTTCTTTCTTAAGCCTTATTAATTCAAAGTATCATCATTTTTCTTTGGGCTTACGATCACCTCTCTTTAATGTTGAGCCCATAGCCCTTTTGACTTCTCCTTTACAAATATATAAGTTTAGAAATCTTTACTACCATCATCATCATTGTATCATTTTCCTTCCTCACGTTACCAACACCTCCATTTCTTGGCGCTTGTTTTCGATTCACAGCTAAGCAATCATCTCTTTAATTCTCACATTACACTCACATATTTCCATACATTTCTTTATAAATGCTCATGCATTAGCTAATAAATTCCTAGTGCTTGGTATATTTCTAATTATTTAAATAGGCTCAAGTGATTTGCATATTCAAGGCCCAATTATTATTTTGTATCATTTTTTATCTCATAATTAGTTTTATTCCATTTTCTTACTAGTCAATTACTTTCACACCATTTTCTATGATCTTATTAGTTTTACATACTTTTTCTACTAACTTGTGCAACAAGCTTCTTTGCATGTAGTTTATAACTCTTGCACTTCAATGATTTGTGGGCCCTGAGCTACTTTTTTCGAACTTCTTGCTCGATCTGTGGCACAAGTTCGAGATTTTGTGTTCTCTTTTACTTATTTCTATTATTAATTATTATCGGTATTATTATTATATCTAACCCCTTTATTTTCTATATCTAACCTCTAGTTGACATTATGGTCAGTTTATTCGCCTCCATCAACTAAATTATTTTATTATTTCTGCACTATTACATTATCATCAATCTATAAATTAGTTATTCTTGTAACCACCTACATATAGGGATGCCGTGAGAAGTGTCGTTCTTTATTGCGACCGCCTATCGGGATTTCGATACGTAATGTTATCATTGTAATAATACTTACGTTATTATTACGCCATTATTATTAGTGTTATATTATAAGTACATTATCCCTACAACTGCTAATATGGCAAAGATGCTATGGAAAATATCATTTTCTATATCAATCGCCCATTAGAACTTCGACACGTAAATAGTATTGTCATAACTCTTACACTTATGTACATTAAACAAGTCATTTCTACAATCACCAAAATCGCAAGGACGCCATGGGAAATGTCATTTTCTATCTCGACCATCCACTAGGATTTTGACATGTGGCACGTGTTTGATAGCCCTTTCTGTGTACATCTTGTGATCTAACCTTAATCTCAATTATTCTCTGCTTTATTTTAATTAATCACAGTCTTATTAATTAATCAGAACACCAGTTCTGATCCCAAACAATGTTTATCTAAAAAATTCTTCCATTTCACATTAAAAATAAAACTGTTTAAGTAAGTTTTTAGAGATATATATCACGACCCTAGTCTTAAACTAGACAATCGTGCGGCACTTAGCATAATCTATCGCACTAAGTCAGCCTACCAACACTCAAGAAAGGGATTTAGAGTAAGCTTTCAGACAAAGTAGTAAGAATAAGAGAGTTTGAGTAAATAAATAGCTTTATATTACTCTTAAAATGCTTACAACTCTCACCAATGAGACTTGTATACAAATGAATACAAAGGGTCCTTTATATAGGCAAAGCCTAAACCAATCAAGGGTTATGATTGTGCCAAGTGGCATGATCTTACAAAGGGTCTAGAATATTCTCAAATAAAGTGGTAATATTTAAAAAGATATTTAAATAGAGAAATCTAGAATAAACATGGCCTAGATCCTTCTAGGAGGTTCATCCACCATCTTGACTCTTCTAAGTTATTCTATGAGCTTCTAGAACTGTCTAACCTATCTAGCATTATCCGACTTTGTCTAGAGTCTTCTAGGACTTAGTAGTACTATCTAGAGTTTTCTAACACGGTCAAGACCTCTCTTGATCATTTTAGAAGTTTCCACCACATTCTAAGGCCTTCCTCAATCCTTTTGGGTGAGTAGTATATATAAAGAACCTTAGAGCTATGAGCAAAACTATTTAGATTTTGGGGAGCCAAATGAGCGGGGCGTAACACCCTCCCCCACTCAAGTTTTGACGTCCCCGTCGTGCTATCGACTTTGAATTGCTCGATATAGTTTTTAAATTGCCACAAGGCATTCTCATGCTCCCAGCTAGCCTCGGCCTCGGGCACATTCTTCCATTTCACTAGGTATTCTTGATAATTAGGAACACCACGTCAGTGGATCAAGCGTTCAGTCAAAATACACTCCACTTATTTATCAAAAAAAATTACCATTACAGTAGGAGCCCTTTTGGACTCGTCCTTTGAAGGATCTCTCTCATCTCCAAGGTAGGATTTTAGCATGCTAGCATAGAAAACAGGGAAAATCTTTAACTTGGTAGGGAATTGAATCTTATAAGAGACCTTACCCACATACTTGCGTACCAAAAATGGACCATCATATTTGCATATCAACCCTTTATGCACCTTCCTTAAGGTTTTGAATTGTTGGGGCAATAACTTGACGAGGACTAAATCCCCCTCTTGGTACTCAACATACTTCATATTTTTATCGACCCACTTCTTCATTCTTTTAAAAGCTTTGTTCAAGTAGGCCCTAGCCTACTCCGCTTATTCATGCTATGCCTTAGCAAACTTGAATGATGTAGGACTCTTTCCATCGTAACTTATTGCTAAGGCATGTGAGGTCATAGGTTATTGACCCATGACTATCTCAAAGGGACTCTTGCCCATAGACTAGCTCCTCTAGAGGTTAAAGGAGAATTGGGCTACATCAAGTAATTTTCCCCAATCTTTTTAATTGGCACTCACAAAGTGCCTAAAATATAGCTCCAGCAAGGTATTCACCATTTTTGTCTAGCCATCACTTTAGGGATAAAAACTAGTAGAAAAGTTCAAGTCAGAACCCATCAACTTGAACAATTCTGTCCAAAACCTTCCAATGAATCGGGGATCACGGTCACTTACAACGTTTGAGGGACTCTCCAAAACTTTACGACATGCTTCATAAAGAGTCGTGCGGTCTCATCAGTGGGATAATCAGGTGAAGCAAGTATAAATATGGCATATTTGCTGAAGCGATCAACTACCACTATAATGCTGCCAAAGCTCTTCGACTTAGGCAGGCTAGTGAAAATCCATAGAAATACTCTTCCACAGCCTCTCAAGAATAGGGAGAGGTTCCAACAATCCACTTGGTGATTGTTGTTCCACCTTGTCTTGTTGGCATACAAGATAAGTTCGTACATAGGCCTCGACATCATCCCTTAGTTGAGGCCAATAGTAGATAGATTTGATAAGAACAAGAGTGTATTTCTGATCTGGGTGACTATCCCACAAGGAATCGTGGCACTCTTTGATAAGTTCTTTTCTTAAGTTCCCTCACTTAGGAATATAGAGTCGATTTCCTTTGGCATAGAGAAGTCTGTTGCTCAGTCAAAAATGTCTCATCTTTCCTTCTGTCGCTAGAGGCAGCAGGCTCTTTGCAAGAACATCGTGTTTTAGTCTTTCCTTGATTTTTTTTATCAAGATACTATCAGGTCTGCTTAAGGTGGCTAACTCTGCCAGGGCATCCACCACCACATTGGCTTTCCCAGGCTTGTAATCAAATTCTGCCAAGAAGTCTTGCCACCGAGCTTGCTTGGGACTCAACTTTTTCTGAGTTTGAAAGTAACTTGTAGCTACATTGTCAATCATGATCGTGAAGTGAGCACCCAATAAGTAATGTTGTCATACCCTTAGGCAATGGATGATGGCAGTCATCTCTTTTTCTTATACCATGTAGCATCTCTCGGTGTCATTGAGCTTATGATTTTTATAAGCAATTGGACACCCTTCTTGCATTAGTACTCTGCCAATAACAAAGTTAGAGGCATCCGTGTGAAGCTCATATGCCTTAGAGTGGTCAGGCAAATTAAGAATCGAGTCTTAGTTTACTGCCTTCTTCAAGTCTTTGAATTAGACTTGAGACTCAAGTGTTCACTCCCAAGACTTGTTCTTCTTGAGCAGTTAGTAAGTAGCATTGTTCTTGCTGAGTAAGACTTGATAAACCGCCTATAGTAGTTTACAAGTCTGAGGAAAGATCTCAACTCTGGTTCCTTAGTAGGAGGTTTCCACTCTTAGATAGCTTGCACCTTGGCTTCATCTATTATAAGTTTCTCATCCTTTATCTTATACCCTAAGAATATCACTTCTTTTTGGGTAAAAGAGCACTTCTCCTTCTTAATGAATAGTTGGTTTTCCCTCAAGACCTCAAACATCTTCCTCAAATGTTCTAGGTATTCTTCCATGGTCTTGCTATAGATGACTATATCATCAAGATAGACCACCACGAACTGATCGAGGTAGGGATGGAATAGCTTATTCATGAGGGTGCAAAAAGCAGCGGGTGCATTGGTAAAACCAAATAGCATGACTAAGAACTCATAAGCACCATACTTTGTCATGCACGTGGTCTTGGGATTATCTCCCTCTGCTATGCGTACTTGGTAGTATTTTGAGCGTAGATCAAGCTTTGAGAAGTATCTAGCATTCCTAAGTTGATCAAACAAGTCAGCAATAAGCGGGATGGGGTACTTGTTCTTTACCGTTACCTTGTTAAGAGCCTGGTAATCAATGCACATCCTTAGTGAGCCATCTTTCTTTTTTCAAAACAACACTGGGGCACCAAAAGGAACTTTAGAGGGTCTGATGAAACCCGCATCAAATAACTCCTTTAGTTATTTCGGAGTTCTGCTAAATCCAGCAGGGCCATTCGATAGGGACTCATCGCTGGTGGTTTGTGCCTGGCTCAAGCTCGATTTCATGATCCACCTCCCTCCTAGATAGAAGTTTCTTAGACAGAGCATCAGGTATCACATCTTGGAATTCATCCAGGACAGCTTGCACCTCTATGGGCAGGCTACCTTGAGGTTCTAACTCTTCATCATCGTGCTCTTTTAAGATGGCCAAGTAACTCTCCTTCTCCCTTCTCAAGCCCTTCTTGAATTGAAGTGCAAAGAGTATTTTGTTTTCCACTTTTGTAGACCGCTCTGTTGGTACCATACAAGTCTTTTCATCATCTATGATGTACATAGAATTGGCAAAAAGAATAGGGAATGCTCACACTGCATCAAGAAACTCCAAACTAAGCACCATCACAAAATCATCCATTGGCACCACTGATAAGTCAAGTTGGCTAGCCCATACACCTAGGCTACCCTTAACACCTTGTGACTTAGGGGCCGATTGCAAGGTATTAAGGAGTTGCAAGGAACTAACACGTGTATTGCCATCTTTCCTATCACCTCCTTCTTGTTTGGCTCGGAGGCAAATAAAACGTTGAGAGCTTTCTTCTTGGGACACTCACATATCCAATACGGCCCATCACAAAGGAAGCACTTAATTCTTAACTTACAGAAGTCACAGTCTTCCTTCTCCTTACCCTTGTCTTTGTGCCTAGAGGAGGAACTATGTTTGTTCCATTTTCATCTTTTTTTTTTTTGCTCTCCCCCACTTTTTGCTCCACCATCCTTCGTATCTTTGATCTTAGAAGGGTCCTTGTTGGTAGAGTTATCAACAAGGCTCTCGGCTACTGCAATTGCATAGGCCAAGTCCTGGATACCACGGTGCTTGAGATCTAACTTGGTCCAATTCTGAAGACCATCCATGAACCAGAATAGTGCATCTTTATCTGAAACATCAGAGACTTCGAGCAAGAGTGTGGTAAACTCTTTCACGTAGTCTCTAACACTACCAAATTGTTTGAGGCAGCGAAGGTGGCCTTTCACCTCCTCTTCAGCATTCTCGAGAAAGAATTGTCTTTTAAGCTCTCTTTTGAAATCATCAAAAGTAGCTATGGTGCACACTCCTCGTTACATCTCTTCGTGTCTTAACCTCCTCCATAGCATGGCAGTATCAATTAGATACAAGGCAGTATTACAAATTTTACCGGCATCGTCTGTCATACTGGCAACCTCGAAGTATTGCTCGAGTCCTCATAAGAAGTTCTCAACTTCCCTAGCATTGCGAGTACCATTGAAGATCTTTGGTTTAGGCACTTTAACCTTTCTTACCTCAATAGTTGTTGTGGTGGTCACCCTCGTGGCCACCGCTCGCTTGTACAAAGCAAGATTACCACCCATCTCATCTACTCTAAGTAAAATATTAGTGAGTTCTCTTTAGAAGAGATCTCGTACCTTAGCAATCTCCGAATGAAGGGACTCAATCTCACGCCTTAATTCGGCCTCTAGCCTACCAAGCGCATCTTTGATGCCGCTGTGAATCTCTGTATTCTCAGTCTCTAAACTGTCGCAATGACCATCTAGATCATCTATACGCTCGCCCACCGTGTCCAAGTTGGACTCTAATCAGGATACTCTAGCCTCCAAGCTAGTCACCATATCCCTTGACTTACTGCAAGTAGCACCTTTCTTCCCTTAATCACGCCCACATTCAAAAGCACTAACTTCGACAGGGTCGGGAGTTACAGCTATGGTCTTTATATAGACGATGGAACCACTAAGATATAATGAGCAACCAAAACTCTGATACCATGCTGTCACGACCTTAGCCTTAAACTAGATAATCGTGGGGCATTTAGCACAGTCCGTCGTACTAAGTCAGCCTACCAACACTCAAGAAAGGGACTTGAAGTAAACTTGAGATAAAGTGGTAAGGATAAAAGAGTTTGAGTGGATAAATGGCTTTGTATTACTCTTATAATGCTTACAACACTCACCAATAGGACTTATATATAAATGAACCCAATGGTTCCTTTATATAGACAAAGCCTAAACCAACTAAGAGTTATGATCGTACCAAATGGCATGATCTTACAAAGGGTTTAGAATATACTCAAATAAAGAGGTAATATCTACAAAGATATTTACATAGAAAAATCTAGAAAAAGTATGACCTAGATCCTTTTAGGAGGTTCACCCACCATTCTGCCTCTTCCAAGTCATTCTAGGATCTTCTAGGACCGTCCAACCCATCTAGCACTATCCGACCTTATCTAGAGCCTTCTAAGATTTATTAGCGCCATCTAGAGTTTTTTAGTACGGCTAAGACCTCTTTTGGTCATTCTAGAAGTGTCCACCACATTTTAAGGCCTTCCTCAATCATTTTGAGTTAGAGTCATGAGCAAAAATATTTAAATTTTAGAGAGCTAAATGAGCATGACGTAATATATAACTAACTAATATTTTCAAATTTCAATATTCATTATAGACATTATAAACAAATCGCAACAACAAAATTTTGAGGCAAAAATCTGTTAACATTTGAAGAGCAAAACTGCAGTTACAAATGTGTCAATTTCATGAAGCAGCTAGTTAGGCCGGATCCTGACACTGTCTCCATAATTTGTTCCTTGATAGCAAAGAGAGAAAAATATGCTTGATAGCAAAGAGAGAAAAATACTCCACTTTTTCAATCAAATTAAACAAAATATATAGATATATAAGAACACATATAGACATGCTTTCATTTACAGATATTTTTAGTAGCTTTGTGTAGACACTGAACAGGGAATTTCATCATGCATGATGGGAATGTGATGTGGCCTATCAGCAGTACGCATATAGTTTATGCATGTAGTGATTTGGAAATTCTCCATGCTTGACTTAGTGATTGTAACGAGTACAAAAATTTTCTGGCAACTTCTTGTGGTAGGCCTTGCAATTTCAAGACTTTGGCACAAGTGTTTGGTGGCTTATACGATAATATAATTTTTCTTATGTACATATATTATGTCTTGCTATCACACATACGTATGTATTTATGCATATAGCTTCGATTACAAAGCGAAAACCCCAAGTTGCAATTGAGAGTAACAAAGATTGGTGGGATAAGTGCATCTGAGATAAATAATTAAAGAGAAATGCTAACAAGTCCTTATATCAACCTTTTGTTAGACGTCCTTTTATTTATTAATCCTCTTTGTGGTTTAAAAAGTGAGAAGGACACATTGAAATAGATAAAGATTGTGTGTGACAAAGAGATTGATACAGAGCTAGTGTTAGCATTCCTCCTAGTTAAATTACTTGGATTGGACATATGTATACTACGATGAAGGAAAAAACACAAGGGGGAAAAAAAAAAAAAAACTTATGGCTTCCAGCAGATTTTTGGGGCTACTCTAGTATGCAAATTTGCAAACTATAATCTATAAACTGCAACCACAGAGAGATTTAATAATACCCTAATCATTAATACTCGTCAGGCTTCAAACTCTTTCAAGTTGTTTGGAAGTTTATAGTTTGTTTTTTTTTAATATATATATGTATATATTAAAAAAAAAAGCTATATGGAGAGTGATGCCTCTCTATAACACCGGCAAAGCTCGGCAACTCTGCATTTTACATTGGATCCTTCATATGTAGATCACTCACTAGAACTAATTACGACAGCAAAGGCCACTCAAACTCACGACTTTAGGCTCATAAGTTAGGAGCTTTAACCATATCCACTGTCTGGTTCGATGGTATTTATAGTTTAGTTGTTAGAACTTGAAAAGTGAGCATAGATATATAATATTCTAGGTCGAGTCGATACAAATTTCTTTACATGTATTTTTGAGCAAAGAAAGGAAAAATGATACATGTATATATTCTTAAGACGTTACAATACACTCCAGTACACGTAGTGATATATAGGTAAATATAATTGAGGCAATGGGACCAAACAGCACTGGAAAAAGAAGAAAATGGAGCCCTGCCCCAGCTAATTAATGCCCACCTCACAATGCCATCTAAGCAAACTAAACAGATAAGGTTGCTTAGATATTTTCTTCAAAAAGGTCAATGCTATTGGGCCAACTTAGCCAAAATATCTTCCATGACCAAATCTACTCTATGATCATATAAAAGACCCAAGTTAAAGCATTGACAAATCACTGTGATCCTAAGAATATTAGATACAGAAAATTTCAAGAGAGGAAGAAAATTTATAAAACAAATAATGGAGAGGTGTAATAGGAGGCCTAATAGGAGTGACATTCACTTGTCCATAGAGGAAGAGGCTAAAATAGAGGCCAAAACTAGAGACCACTTTGATGGAGTCATTCCCAAACGCCACACTAAACCTCAGCGGAGTGAATACTCTTCAAAATACGTGGATGATTTCGCCAATGATACCACCAATAATGGCATTATTCCTGAATACGTCGAGTTCCAACGTCTCGAACATGAAGAGCAGGTTTGTCCCTTTTTAATTTTTTTTTTTTTAATCTCTCGCTAAATATGTATACATATATATACACTATTGTTTTGTAGTTGGCCTCTGTTTAAATTAGTATTATTCGTATTATTGTTTTATCTATTTATTTATATATATGTATATACATATTTTACCTTTGGAAGGAGAAACTGGTTTATAAAGGGAAAAAAGTGGAGGAGGAATATGTGGAAACAGAGTACTATAAGGATCTCAACTATGTTGACAAGCAACATCACACGGTATTATTTTTCTTTTACCTAAATATAGAGTTACAGCAGCCCTTCTTTTTTTTCAGAAAAAAATAATACAATAACATTTTCCTAAGTTTCATATCTTATTTTATTATTTGTTGGAATTTTCCAGACAGGAACAGGGTTCATCAAGATAGAGAACACAAATGAGAAATGCTACAACCTGGGATCCGATTCTGTCACTGGCTGTCATGCTCCCTCCAAGTGTAACCCAGCAACTAACGACTGGATTCCAGTTCCAGAGGCTGCTAATATGGTAAAATCAAACCTTGGCTTCTGTAGTTAGATTAAACTAATTTGGTCTCTTTTGAGGAGGACTGAGTGTTCTAACCCAGATTGTATATAATGGCCTTTTTGTTTCAGATACCTCTTGTTTCGGCGAAGCCCAATAGGAGTGACGGTTGAAAAATGGAGAAAGGGTCTTGGATTACTACTAGTATTAGCTTCAAATAAAGAGCTGGGGTATTACATGTTTATCTCGTTGTAAAATGGTCAATTTGTTTCTTGTAGCAGAATAAGCCTACTTAGCTGTATTCGTGGGGTGCTGTACTGATGTGCCTCTATTTGAAGAAGGTTAAGTATGGTGTTTAGTGAATTGAGGTTTTGTATTTAATTCTAGCTATCACCGTCTAAAAAAAATATACTTATAAGTAAAAAAAAAAATATTAAATTGGGAATCATATATTTATTATTTTAATACTTAAAAAAAATTTGTGATCGTAAATTGGTAAATGTATATACTTCTAATGTTAAACTCTAGATCCCAATTCCACCCACACAAATGTTAAAATAATAATAATAATTATTATAATACATGAAAGGAATTATATTATTGGTTAATGTGGCTCCATTTGAGGTCATTGGACGACGTGTCGTTCCTTGGTCTTAAAAACACCATTCCACTATCCCAGTTGGCCAAAAGCCATGTAGAGCTTCCAAACTCTCTTAAACCCATACCAAAATAAATAAATAATCTGAATGACTGGGGCAAAGAATACGAGGAATCTAAAGTATATGTCCCACGAGTTCTAATTTTCTTTCGCTGAGAACCGTCACTAGAAAATAAAACTAGACAAGAGTCACAACCGCAAGACTATTATTGGATACTTTAGATTATCAACTCATCTCAAAGGCTTAAAATTTTTAATTGTTAGTAAGTGAGACAACAATATTATTATATTCTAATATACATCACCCTTTTAAAAAATTTAAAAACTATATTATATACACATTTTTAGTATAGGGCAAAAATATAAAATATATAGATACACACAGATTCACGAGTTTGTCAGCACGTTAACCACTTTAAAGTCTAAGTTATTTATACTTTTTAATTTTATTTGATAACTAAGCTATAGTAAACTCGGCTCCTGAACGGAAATGTGTGGAAATGGTACAAACACTCATCATCATTTGATAACCATCATCCTCTATGCTTATCAAAAGCGGATCAATGGGTGTTGCAGTTATATATATTAGCCTAATTTGGAGGACATCAATCGGTTTACATAAAAGTCAAAAGCAAAGAACAAGGAAAAAATTACAAAAAGGATTAAAAGTCATCAGATCGCTTCAATGCTTTGAGAATGACTTGGACAAGGTACATACTATACCTTCCAAGTTGTGACGAAGTTAGACTCCAGTGACATATAAACTAGCTGCGAAAACAATGTCACGTTTTATGGCATTCGAAGCAGTTTCCATTTTCCTGTAGAGAGCGGAATTACCCATAATAGCTGCGGCATTCTTGAACTCACGACACGTTTCGTCCAATCTGACAATAGTCCGCACTATCATGCCTTCAGGAACATCCGTAAGTTCGCATATGTCTGCAAAGGGAGTGCCCTGCCATAGAAAAGAAGCTTAAGGTTAAGATAATGAAACATTCCAGAAAAGATGGATCAAATTAAAGCAATCTCCAAAAGCAAACCTTTGCCCATTCATAAACCACTTCAACAAGGCCAAACTTGAGATTCTCTTTGGCATACTCTTCGGGGCTTATCTGAAGTTTAAACCCAGCTTGGAGCTCACCAAGTCGTATTGCTGTATCGTACAATCTGGAGTAAAACATATATTTCATATAAGATCCTTTCTATTTTCTCCATTTTTTATTTTTTTTTGTTCCTCTTCTTACACACACAAATTAAAACCCTCGTTTTACTGAAAATTATTTATACATAAGGCATATGATTTCAGTTACAAATACAATTATCATCTGTGTCTAGGACCATCATTCCGAAATTTTACATACATATTTACACCCATTTAAGTATTTAACCACTGATATACAATCCTAAACACATAACCTCATTTCTCATATGCCATTATGAGTGAGGAAAAAAGTTGCAATTGCAACTTACTTGAGCATTACTAATAACAGCTATCAACCATGGGACAATGCTACAGGTTCATTGCCAAACAACCATATATTTCCTAATAGCCATGATTCATGTTGAATCCGAACTTTCAGACACCAATAAGCATGCACATCCCATTTTGTGTGTAAAAATGAAATCTTAATATCAGGTATCTTAGAAAATTAAGGGGTGGGAAGCACCTCTGTTTCGCTTGAGCCAGCTTGGGAGTGAGCGAAGGATCAGAAGCATTCTTCTGCTGAAAAACAAAGGCTGACATTAATGCCACTGCTTCTTCTGGTTCCAGGCCATCCAACTGATTCTCGAATAAACACTCTGTACATATTAACTCTTCCCCTGAATTCATCTCACATGCAACACGGCCTTTTATTTGAACTACAAGATCACCATCAATGCAGCCAATTTCCTTCAATACATCTATCTGCAAAAACACAACTTACCAGTTTACAAGGCTTCCTGTCCATTTAACATAAGCATGCACAATTGAGAAAATGCTGATAATGTAAAACGTACCCGGCCCTGAAAATCCGGCATTTGTTGAAGGGCTTCATCAGACATTTGAAACTTTAGTGCATTAACCTCCTCTTTATGTCTCTTTATCTCTCTTGCTAACTTAATGTGCTCCTCCAATTTTATGCACCCATGACACTTACTCTTTGACATCTTTTGCAGCAGGTTTGTCCACTTGTAATATTTTTCTACAAGATTGATGTCTTCCAACTTCAGTTCTGAAGGGAATCAATACCAGGAAGGTCAGTTTAAATAGTGAGTAAAATCCCAAACTTATGTGATTCTGCAATCTACTATAAACCATAAAAACAAAATGATGAAGTGTACTTTTAAGTCTTTTAACTAAACAAGTAAATTTATGTCACGTAATAATTTCTCATGTCTTATAATCTTCAAGAGAGGACATACCTTTTATAGGATCTAGAGCTGGAGGATACTTATTATCATCAGATTTTTTATCCAGCAGCAATTGAACTGTCTTGGAGTAAGCAACAGTGCTAGCATCTTCAAGAAGCCGAACCTGGTCAATCTTTATTTTGCAATTACATATGCATAAAAAGTCCATGTAATCAATACCCCTAACCTCATAACCCACCCCAGCGGCAACACCACTGTATGGTAACTTTATTTTAATGGAACCCGATCCTTTGCGAGCGGTTACAGAAGAAAAATACTCATCATCAAGGGAACGTTTTGATTTTGGCATCACATAGTAACCTTCAGCAAAAGCACCACCTTTTGTATCTTGTAAGTTACCAACGGCCACGGGAGTTTGCATCATTGATGGCAATTCAGGTTTCACTACTAAAACAATGTGTTGTTTATTACTATTGGAAGGTGCTTTCACAACTACTCCAAGCAAGTGCTCCTGACCCTGCTATTATACAATGATAAAGGTTTAGCACCATAAATACCCACAAAGAACCAGAAAATACTAATGGAAAGATATAAAGATCTCGTCAAATGGTTTTAAATGAAAAACAAAAAAGAACCACCATGCAGCAGCAGTAATCAAACATATAAGCATGAAGAACAACACCACATTCAACTCTGATCATTAGAGTGTATGATAGCAGTAGAAACAATTGGCCAATTGTCAGCTAGAAAATACGTCAATTCACTTTAGCTAGCCTAGGCACCAGACCTGGCATCTTTTCATGTATAGCCACTTCAATGTACATGATTCAAGATTTAATATCAACAACAATAAATGCTGACACTTACTTTTATGCAACAGGCAAAACTGTAGTCTATTAAGTTGACATCAAAGGATATGATAAGAACAGGTCAAAAACCAGGTGTAGGGACTCACTGATTGTGATTTCACGACTACCACTCTTCCAATAGTAAGAAATTTTTGGGCAGTGGAGGTTTGCATGACTGCCTCTGATATTTCATTGTTATACTTCTCAGCTTCTGAGTACATCTCATAATATTCTTCAATGTCTGGTTCACCTTTTATACATCTACAGTCAAACAACCACGTTCACATAAACTAAATAACCCTTGCTAACACTTATTTGAAAGATTATGATCCTGGCAGATATGGAAAACTACTAGAAATTACTGAATGTCCAAAATGGATGCACGCATAAGCAACACTAGAAAACTTAGATGAACTGCTCAACTTCTGAAACTATAAACAGTATAATGATAACACAAAGACAAGGTCTTCTAAAAGAGAGAGCACTTCATTTTTGATTCTATCATTGTCATAATGTAATGTCACTGAAAAGTATTCTCACATGTAGATATGACATAAAACCAACAATAAAATGACCCAAAACATCTCCGCACATGAGTAAATAAGAAGTCAACTATAATGTTAGAACCTTTGAGACTAGCACAGCACTCTTACCATATCCAAAAGTCTAAAGCAGACAAGACTAATATTTCTACACTTGCATAGTCGCATATGACTCCTGATTAAAACATTATTTATCACAAGATATAACAGTAACTATTCTATTTGACATACTCTATTGCTTTGGTAGGCTGAGCAAGCTTTCGCATTAGAAGTTGCTGCTGTTCTGGTAGCTTCTTCTGAGCATGAAACTCGGCAAAACTTCTTTTCAACATGTCTTCTACCTGCAGTAATGAAAGAAACTTGAAATTAGGCATGACTTTTCCTTTGAGCAAAGTAAACTTAGAAAAAGTAGACTATTCCACAGATAAAACAGAAAAGAAAATAAAATGTGCTAAAGTAGATAGAATAAGCAAATGATGCTAAAATGCATGAAACAATCCCTTAACTGCGATGAATTAGAAAGTACCACAATTTAATTTAACACCACACTTAGAAACATCTAAATTCGTTTATCCATGAGTCTAATCACCTCAGCTTCAATTTTTTTCAATTAAAAAAAAGGTAAAATTGCTGCAAGGAACTTTTACTGACTTGATTGACCATATTGAACCATAGTATTCGCTGAAACCATTTAAGTTATCAAACTTTCAAATGTTACCGGAAGCTATGAATGAAATAACTATTTTTATATCTTAAGCCTCAATGAAACTGCTTTCTTCATTGACATCATGCTAGTTCAATTTATAAAGGGATTGTAAGAACAAATTTTCTCCAATCTCAGTCTTTTTCTTTTCTCCTTTCCTCGGGGGAAAAAAATTGTCAAAAATTTTCATTTACCTTCAATTCTTCAACACGAAGGAGATGCAGGATCATAATATAAGTCAGCCGAAACTGAGACTCCAGCCTAGTTGCACTTCCAACTATAACATGTTTTAAATCCCTCTCTTCTGGGATTTCATCACGACACATTACAATAACCGTACCAATTTTATCAAGACCTCTTCTCCCTGCGCGACCTGCCATTTGAGTGTATTCTCCAGGTAGTATTTGTCGAAATTCCTTGCCATCAAATTTCCTTAATGTATCAAAAACAACCTGAAAAAGTTTAGAATTTAAAACAAGAGTCAAGAATGTCACATCTGCAACTAGATGTAACATGCAATAGTTGTAAATCCTGAATAAAGAGTGTACAAACTGCTTAGTTCTTACACTTCAACCTAGGTGTCTAAATCGCATATCACTATCAGGAAAAGGCAGACTAGAAGTGGATAGTAGAAAACCTTGGATAAAGAGATGAGAAATCATGTCTTAAGCCATCTAACTATGCAAAAACCTTGTACCAGCAATAAACAACGATAACATGTACGCATTCAACATCCTAGAATCTAAACAATTTTATCACTTTTTATACTCTGCTAATGTACACAAGTCAGAATAAGACTTACTGTTCTTGCTGGGGCATTAACCCCCATTGCAAATGTTTCGGTTGAAAACAAAACCTACAAAAAAGAACAAGAAGTTAGCAACTGCAAAAATGACTCAATAATATGAGATAATGGCAACTCAAGTTCGACTCATGTCCATATAAAACGTAGTGGAGGTATATTGTTAGCCTCTTAAGCTCTTCACCAATTGTTTGGTCCTTCTTTTAGATATAAACACACACATAACACTAAAGAGTCCACAAGTAAAGAAAGTTTACCTTGATCACACCACGACAAAAAAGCATTTCAACAACTTCCTTGACAATTGGTAGCAGCCCCGCATGATGCACACCAATCCCTCTACGAAGAAGATTTTGAACTCTGACCACCTGCATGAAAGTTGAAATTTTTTTACATCTTATGCCCAAGAACAATACCCCAAATAATGTAGGTATGTCACTAATGACTAAACCTGTGGTAAATTCCTGTCTGATCCCTTGAGACGTGAAAATGCTTTGTCGCAGAAAATACGAATCTCACTTTTCTCAGAACTACTAGTGAGATCAGTCCCGGTCATATAATCGGCTGATTTATCACATCTATTTTTTGAGAAACAAAATATAACCACCTATGACAAAAGTCAAGAAACAGATGGTCAGAAGTAACAAAACAAGACAATTCTAATTTTCTACAACAAAAATAATTCAATTGAGGAAAAATAACATTAATTGTCTGTCTGTGTGTGTAGACAAGTAGCACTTCTGCATGAACTCAAAGTTAAACCACTACTCTCAGGTTCAAGGTATAACAAATGTAGGGAAAAAACACTTATGATAATACCACAAGTGAAGAAAACAGAAATTTACATAGAAATATACTGATAAGCACTAACTGATTAAGTGGGAGAGTGAGCTCATTGAAGAAAGCTACATAGCAATAGATCATACTGCACAAAGCACCAAATAGTAAAAGTAGATTTTATTTTACTTTTTTCCTTGAATATTAACAGTGTGGTGAATCATTTTAGAGTGAACGTAATATGCCATGCTTTTCGTTGGGGATCTTTTTTTAAAAAAAATAGGTTTTTGTTTCATCATTTCAATTTTTTTCTTCACCAAATCCTCGAATTCTCACTCATGGTATCAAAATCACAATTAATGAGAAGTCTGCAAGCTCCAAGCCAAGTACAAAGATATACTCAACAAAATCATATCAAACATACAGGTAACAGAGACTTCTTCGAGAGCTTATTTATAAGTGACAACCACAAAGAAGCATCTGATCTCCTTAAACCCCAATTGTTGAAGCCATTGCCATTGTTTTGATTACCCGCACCGCTTCCGGAGAAGTTTCCTGAGCTCTGTGAACCAAAATGCTTATTCTGTTTTCCCCGAGAAAAACTTTCACGTTTCTGAGCAGAAGCTGCTGAACTTCCACCACGTGACCCACTACTGCTGTCAGTCACATTTTTTTTCTTCATTGAATCTTTAGCAGCTTTTAGACCCTGAGGCATAAAAGTTTCACTTTCACATATCTTGTAAAGTTCTCCAGAGTAAAATATGCAGTGTTCCAATGGGACTGGTCTTTTTGTAGTCCTGAAAATAAAACAAAAGTGGAGTATATAAATTTTTTAAATAAAAAGACAAACTCAATTTCTGTTGTATTCTTCCAATGAAGATGGAACACAAGATTCGCCACTGACCCAGTGACACGGATTTGCTTTTGCTTTGTCCGTCCAATCCAGTCAGCAAACTCAACCGTGTTAGGTACCTGCAAATTTTGATAACAGACACAGTCAAAAGTTAAAAGGCTGACCAAATTGGCCCATGTATAGTATTAAAGAACTAAATAAGTATCTTTATTGCTGCCAAGTTTTAAAGTTAAAAAGAATAATAGCATAACTGCTGTTTTATAATGGAAGACTTTTACATCTTATCATTCTCAGGGCATGTATCACTTTGTACGTTGTTTCAATACAACAGAGAGAACAACTAACATTAACATTGGACCACAGCACCCTAAGTTTAAATTCTGACCTGGTAATAATAACTGAAATAGCTTGACCCAATTGCAATGTCTATTCAACATAAAGAAGAGATATTACCGTGGCTGAAAGAAGGACAATGTTAATATGTCTTGGAAGCATGATAATAACCTCTTCCCAAACAACACCTCTTTCAACATCATTGACATAGTGCACTTCGTCAAAGATAACCTATGTCCCCGTACGTACAGCCAAAAGGATAAAGAAAAGTATCATCAATTTGTTACGGAAAACATAATATTTTATATAAAAGATTAAAAAAAAAAGCACGTATAAAAAGGAAGAGAGAAATTACAGTTCAAAAAAATGTCACAGAACGATCCCTTTTACCCATTCAATGTCGCGTATAATATCAGCACCCCGGTAGAGCATTGACCTTAATATTTCGGTCGTCATAATGAGACAAGACGCCTCAGGCCTCAAGCTAACATCACCAGTTAGAAGTCCAACATCGAATTTTCCACAGAAGTCCCTATACTTTTGGTTGCTTATGGTTTTAATTGGAGCAGTGTAAACAGCTCTAGTACAATGCTGCAAGATTTTTAACATCAAATTTGATATTAGCATAAAAAGTATGTCCAACCAAAGAATGGCACAGCTAACAATTACAGTTGCTGGAAGACACTAATAAAATCTGGAGAAATAAAATAAAGATGTCCTCTAGGGCTCATTCAACTATTTCTTTTTTTCATAAGATATGAACTTATAATTGAACCAACTCAAGGGAACATGGCATACTTTTGAAGCCAAAGCAAATGCATACTCTGCAACAACTGTCTTTCCCGCTGACGTATGAGCAGCTACAAAAACAGACTCACCCTTTTCAAGATAATAGATAGCCTGTAGCGATTGCATAGAAAAGAGGGGAATTGGTTATTTGGGTCGCAAACAACAGAATTTTAACTAGCCAATATGCAATCACATGAACAAGAAAATGAAATAATGAAAAATTGAGAGAATCATTTGAATGCACGTATAGAATGCACTAATATATCCCAAAATATTATGAGTTGGAAGTTGGACTGACCTCTCCATGAAGAGTAGAAGTAATATCATAATATTAGGTCAAGCGAGGAAGAGGAAGATGAAAAGAAGCTTAAATTGCCACTTTAATTCATATAGTGCAAAGGCTGATACTTAATTTGTCAATTCTAATAGCAATAAATCTCAGAACCTTTTCAAGCACAACAAATCAAAAACTATGAGAGTGAGTGAGATTCTGTCACTGCAGTTGCAGAAACGTTAGCTACCAGAAATTGAATGAGAACATGAGTTCTAAAGTTGCTTCAGAAACTATCTTCAAACAAAATTTTTCAATTTTTTGTCTACTGAAACACAATTAATTTCTTAATAACGCAATATCATCCAATGATAACCAAGCTACGCAGTTAGAATTTAATAAAAGGAGAGCTTTCATCAACCAATACCTCCTTCTGGAATGTATCCAATTCAAAAGGAAAATCAAGAGCCATGTCAGGAACAAGATCATAAAACCGCTTTGCAATCCATTCACTACCTCCACTAATAACCCAGGCCTGTAAACATATGTACTAGTTATTATAAATATAAACATTAACACCAAGCAGTTAAAGAGACAGGTCTTCAAAGCAACAGATATGGAATTTAGCTTATAGACAGCCTTCTACTCAGCAACTCGTTACCTCCTTCTGGTGCTCTCCATTGGCCTCACGACTGTCCAATATTGTCATCGATTCTCCTGCTTCAACTGATAAAATCTCATCCAATGCAGATAATTCACCATTAGAAGTATTGACAGGCACATCTACATGTTCCGCATCAGTTTCTGACTTAACAAACTCTCCTTTAGGTTCTGACTTAACAAACTCTGCTTCAGGTTCTGACTTAACAGACTCCTCTTCAGACAAATGAACTTCACATACAGCACTATATTAGCTAAAGAATGAAAAGTACAAAAACAAAACAGATCTAATACTATACATGTTGCTAAACCAGCCAATAGTAAACCCAAGTTTGCAGGCCATTATTGCCATACATGTAAACATGTTGAAGTAAGTATGACAAATCTAACAAATCTTTATCCTGCCATCTCAAACACCATTTCTCCATCCTCAGCCATTAAAAGCTCAAATCCAGTTCAAATGTGCGATCTCACAGGGCCAAACTTTTCTAAACCTACTTTTATATTTAGATATTTATACACATATATGTATGTACTCCTGAATCTTCTTTGTCTAAAATTTGATCTAAGATTTGTGTACCAAATCAACTGAATATGCAACCTCAAATACCTTAGTTGCAAATAGACTTATTGCGATTCAGGGTTCAACAAAAAGGCCAAGAAAGCTTGAGCTCAGAAAAAGAAAGATATTCACAACTCGGCCATCCTGGTACCATTATTTAAAGCAACAATGCTCATTTAATTCATCTATGGATCCTTTTCACCAATGTTTTATACCAAAAAAATTGCAGTTTGCACACATGAAAATTTAGAAATGGCATAGCATGCGTACCATCTTCCACAAATTCAGTGACATCCTCTTCCCAGGCCTTTTTGAATAAGTCATCAAACTGTACAGACAATTCAGTCTGCAAATGGTGGCAATATATAGAAACATTGGTCAAACTTAAGATGAGTGGAACAACCATAATTTGAAGATCTTATATAGGGGCTGGTGTACACAAAGTTATGTACACATTCCATAAAAGTAGCAAGTTCCAGCTAAGAAATGTAGGTCTACTCTATATGAATCAGAATATGATAACTGACCGGCTTTTCTTCTGATGTAGTCTTTAGCAAACTTTGATCCTTGTAAATATTCCATGCACATGGATATGCCTTCAGAAATATGTAACATACCAGGTTAGTAGTATTAGAATTTCTATAATACGACAAAAAAAGGTAGTAATACATGACCGCTTTTCAATCTACACGAAAAGAAATTTAACCTTGAGTTCGCCAAGGTCTAATCCTTGCTTAAAGCCGGGAGGAATAGCCTGAGAAGGGCCACCACTTAGAAGTTCACGAACCCATTCACCATTGCAAGCACCATCAGGAAGAGCCCTTTCTAAGGATTGGGAATCATCTAAACCACCAGGACGAAAAGGTCGGTTGTTGATGCTTCCTCGTACAAAATCCTTTGCAGGACCATTTATGCGTGGCAATGAACCAGATTCTTGAGCTCCTTCTGTTAATTCTGATACATCCACCTAAAATGATATAATAATTCTAGCAAGATTCAGAAACAAGGATATAATGATGACAACACTTACTTTACCGCAAAAGCGAAACCCAGAATATCTCTTTTAAAGGGTTTATATCCTAATTAGCATTACAAAAAATAGATAAATAAATAACAGAACCCCACTGATTTTAACTCTCACGTAATTAGAAGGAACCGTGTTCAGGAGAAGACAGATATTGTCTAAACTCTGAACAAATGCTCCATACCTGCACAGAACCCGGTTCCCATATTCCTTCTGGCGATCCCTTCTTTTGACGTCTAAATGGTAATTCCCACGTGGGAATTATAACAGAGCGCGGCAATGATGGCTCCAACGGTATATTTGCCTTGTCAAACCAATCAAAATCCCACTGCCTTCCAGCTTTTTCCGGTGAAAATAATTCAGAGTCCAACCTTGGCAATAGATGGGTCTCTTCTATATAAGATTTTATTGATTCAGGTGTTTCCTTGGGAAATGCAGGTGGCTGAAAAGGATACGTAGTTATTATTAATATAAACACAGTATATTGGTAGCAATTGAAACAGCTCTGCTTCCCCTCACCCCCAACAACCCAAATATGAGACTAGTAACATAGTTCATCACTATTCAGTTCATTTAACTATCAAAAGGAGTAGCAGGGTTGTATTCTCTGATCTTAACTTCTCTCAAAGCATCCAATTTGAGATTTTATATATCCAATTCAGCTTTCAAATGCATTACAAATTAAGAAAACAGAGTCACAACGAATCGGATTTCGAAGTAAAATTTGAAAAAGAAACGAGAATAACAACAAATTAAAAAATAATAAAGCCACATAATCAAACATAAAAGTAACAAAAATCAAACAAGAACCATTACAAGCCACAGTTTAGAAAGCCCTAGGGGCCAAACAAATTCTAATTCTAATAAAAACGCGCAAAGCCAAACAGTAAACAAATTTGCGAATAGGAGGGAGGGAGTGAGAAGTGCAAAAGGCGAACCAGAATGAAATCTGGGAGAGAGTTCAGAGGGTTGGAGCGCTCCACAGTGGAGAGGGGCTCGAGGCGGAGGTGGCCGCTGTGGCCGGAGAACCCGACCCGGAAATACAGTTCGTTTGCTGCTTTGACGGGGTCCATGGGAGCTGAATGCCTGTGAAATTGTTGAAGGTCTCCAGGGTTGTCAGAATATTTATATTTTGGGTTTTCTTTTTTCGCGGGTTTGGAGTGAAAGATGAGAAAAAAAAAATAAAAAAATAAAAAAAGAAAAGAGAAAAAAGAAGGTGTCTTTGGTAAGTAAGTAAGGAAGTGAGTCTAAGGTCCCTGTGCAGCTGTGCTGTGTTCTGTTCTGTTCTGTTCTGCTCTGTTCGTTTACGGACCCCGCTATGTGCCCTGTTGATGTATGCAACTGTGTCACCCGGTGGGGTAAGTACTATGTTCAGTTTTTTCAAAATTAAGATTAAAATCCAAATTAATAGAGACGAGAAGTAGAGTAGAATCACTATAATTTATGGACTAGTACGACTGGGAAATGTCTATACTTTAGAGTGGTTATTAATTTATTAATTTATATATTATTTCATTAATTTACAGATAAACGAATATTTGTTTAATTTAAAATGAGTTACGTGACTTTAATATTTTGTACATAATATTATTATTTTATTTTACTGGAATATATCTATGACTTACGAATCAAAAACAATTGATGCAGTCAAAAATTAATTTGTGCATATATACAAACTTAACCGTTAATAAGTACTCGTTAGTCCAAAGTTTTAGAGTCGAGCGTGTGTGTTCAGAACATTAAAGGTTCAAATTTTGATAATATGTATTATTTTATTTTAAATTTATAATAAGTGTTGATTATTAGTTAAATTTTATTTTTAAAAGAAAAACAGTTAATAAGTAATACATATGTTTTATTTTTTGTACCTATTTAATTAAATGTCAATTTATATATTTGTTAGACTATAAAGGAATTAAAAAAATATGATCTTTTGCATTTAGAAGATTCTTTATTTAGTAGATTAGGCTGAGTTGAGACTAAAAAATTATTATTTAATAGAAATTATTAATTCTCATTCATTTATTAGCTTAAGATTAGCTAATCCAAAAGGAGGATGAATTGAGTTTTAAAAATTTTTGTAAACTTTTCTTGATAAACAAATAAATTGTGTAAATAATGACAATAGGAAATAAAAATAGCTAAATAGCATACACAAGATTAATATAAATAAATTAAAAAGAAATGGATAAAGAAATGCAAATACTATTTTTGTGAGATTCAACAAACATGATGGTTTGTCTATGTCTCTCGCTCTTAGCAACCTGCTTTGAGCGTTCTACTATAGGATCAAGTAAATAGGACTGACCGTCCCTTTTATATTACAAGTGTTTTCTCCTTAGGCACACTCAAGCATTTATAATAGGACTGAATCCGGTTCTATCACACCTAACTCAGATTATTTAGACTCTGGTACCAATCTCACCTAAACTAAATTGTTTATGATTCCGATGTCAACTTTACCTCATAAGTACAATTTTAGTTTTTGATTGTTGAAACACTCAACTAGAATATCTCATAAGGAGATGGATGATACAATGTAAGTATAGAGAATAAATGAAAACACAAGGTATAATCTAATTTGGCTTAATTAAATTTTCTGAAGAAAAAAAATGGATTTGAAAGTTTAATTCACAAAAAATGATTTGAACAACTTGAAAGTATGTTTAAAGCAATTTAAAAATGTTCAAAAGTTATTTTAAGTATTAGAAAAGCTTCTATTTATAAACTATAATGAAAACTAGCCGTTTTAGATAATTTGACAAATAATATGTTATTTTCAGTGCACCGAAAATGCACTTTCACTCAATCGAAAATACTAGCTCTTAAAAGTGTAATTGTAACGGTCAAATTTGAAAATTTGTTAAAATAGTGAGAGATATTTTTTAATTTTATTTCAAGTTTTTTCAATTATTTTCAAAATATGACTTCATAAATTAACTTTTTATGTAATATGGAGACTATAGAAATTCATAAATCAATTTAAAAACTTGTCTAAAATAAATTTCATATTTTAATTTGAGATAAAACAATTTGATAGTTTTGCTCTGAAATTTTCTAATTTTATGAAAAATTTGAGTCATTAAGATCATATTATATGTAAACAAATATTTAAGTACAAGAACTAAGTATATAACCTTTGCTAATCTAGATCCTGTAATCTTAAACTTTATTTTCAAACTCATTTTCATAATCCATGTTGAATGTTTTATGATTCTTTCATTATAACTTGCTACACACTCAGGTAAATTATTAGTTTTTTAATCATAGTTTGTTAACTTCAAAATATGAGTGTAGAATTGATGATACAAAGCATGACTTAACATAATTTATTCGGGTTAAACTGTAATTTTCAAATCTATAAATTATTTTATGTTTACCCCGAAATATGTAAAATGTCTCAATATATACATGAAATATAATAGTTTTAACTCTGCCATCCAAACCAACAAAATTATCATTTTTGTTGGGTAAATACTTGGAAAATTATATATGTCATGATTATATATTATTTTTTGAAAACTCACATAAGTATTTGAGACTGAAACCACTAAAATAGCAATAGTCAATTTTCATATGCTCGTCTAACAAAATGATAATTTAATGCTTAAGGATCAAAGCTAAAACTTTTAATAATTCAAATAATATATTGAGGCACTCTACATATTTAAGGAAGAAATATAAAGAAATTTAATTACTTTTTAGACAAACGACTAATAACCTTAGGGCTTTTAGCAAAGTACTATAAAAAAATAATTTATATTTGTCACGTTATTTATATGAAATTAAAGTTCTATATTTTTTATTGTATTCATCAAACCACTAAAGAAAAAAAAAATAACTTTTTAATATTATGTTCAACTGGTCGAACACATGCTACCTGCCAAAATTTTTGTATATTTTTAATATAAATAGATCAATTAAATATCTAATTTTTAAATTTTATAGCTAAATGTTCGTTATTTTGAATGCTAAGTTCAAATATACTTTCTTTTCCATTTTTGTCCTTTCTTTAATAGGTTTGTTTTCTTCTTTTTAATTTTATTTTTGATCATATTCCTTTCTCTCTCAATGTTCTCTCACTCTCTCTCTCTCTCTCTCTCTCTCTCTCTCTCTCTCTCTCTCTCTCTCTCTCTCTCTCTCTCTCGCACACTCTCTCCCTTTCTCTGTTGCTCTCTATCTCTCTCTTTCTTCTCAATTTTTTTTCCCAGTGATTTTTCCTTATTTCTTGTGGTATTTTCTTCTCTGCCGATATATATTTTTCTAGCGATGTGGAATATAATGATTGAATTGTGAGATACGTATTTTGTTTGAATTTTCAATTTTTTTAAGATAGTTTCTTTATTGAATTGAGAATTTTGATCTTGATTTCCAGTATTGTATTTTTTTTTCTTTTATTTCTATAGTATACATAGTTATAGTTACCTAGTTTAAATCCTTATATACTATAGAGTATGAGTTACATATCAGTTTTCATGCCTTATGATTTTTAATTTTTTCAATTCAATGTAATTTATACCAAGTTAAAAATCCTATATACCGTATAGTAATTTTATCTACCTATTTGTACTTTTCAACAATGTTTATAATTATTGTTTGTGTTTAAACTTCAACCTCATGTATACATAGTTATAAATCATATGTACCATATAGTATCTTTTATCTACCATTTTTCACAGCAATATATACAATTTTGATTTATATTGTTAATTTGTGTTGCTATTATAGTTAATTTTTGTAGTAGAATATGGTACTCCTGTCATATGATTATTGTTTGACAATCATATTAATTATTTTGTTATTTAGTTCATATTTTTCTTATCTTGGTATACCTAATATTTATGGTGGTATATCGTACTTTTATTCTCTGGTTTAGTGTTGTTGAATATGCTAAATATTTGATTGTTTGGTTCATATATTTTTTGAAGTGGTATATATAATTTTTGTGATGGTATATAGTTTTTCTATTCTGTGTTCATTTTTTGTGAACATGTTAAGAATTTTATCGTATAGTTCATATATTTTAGACTATAGTATAAAAATTTTTTGTTGTGATATATGGTATACGATGTGGTTCTAAATATCATTCATACGCATATATACCTTATTTGTTATTTTTCAAAATTCGGTATATAAAATTTATTATCTTAGTATATAAATTTATTAACATGGTAGATAACAATATATAACAGATTCAGTAATATCTTTTATCAATTAATTTTAGTATATATAGTAATATATTTTGATTTTTTTTTTTGCTATTTTTTGGTGCTAATCAAGTTCATACTATATTATTTTTTAAAAAAAGTTCATACTATTTATTCTAATAATGTTGGTTTCATAATGTTGGTTTGTTTTTTGTTTTTTGAGATTTAGTATATAAAATTTTTGTCTTGGTATATAAATTTATTAATATGGTACATAATGATATATATCATATTCAGTAATATCTTTTATCAATTGATTTTAGTAGAAGTAGTAACATATTTTGTTTCTCCTTTTTTTCCCTTATTTTTGGTGCTATTCAGGTTTGTATGGTTAGTTTTCACATATATCAAGTTCATGACATCAATTCAGAGTCTACTTTTTATTTGTTGGAATATGGTTGCGGTTATAGGAAATATGATTTTAACAGTTTTCCGTGTTCTCATGTTTGCACTATAGTTGTAGGTTCAACTTGAGTTACTACAAATGCATATCTCATTTGTTTAAGAACTCAACTTTGGAGCTTTACTTATAGCGGGCCTGTTCGTCGAGTTGGAAGTCAAACTGATTATCTATAGTGAGATTATTCATGAAATTTTTGCTTTTTGTCTTGGTTGGTTTTGGTAAATTGATCTTTTTTTCTGGTAGATGAAAAAACTGTCATGTAATAGATACAAAATTTTATATATATAATCATAGTACATGAACATGTATACCAAGTTCAAAATCTTATGAACCATTAAGAAAAATATATATACCATTTTTTAGTTGAGTTATTGTATATCAAGATATATACCTAGTTTAAATCTTATGAGCTATAAAGAGAAAGTATCTACTTGTCTTATTTCATACTATATCTCCAAGTTAAACAAGAATCGCATGTATTTTAATATGTATTAGCTAGTCCATGGTAGATAATTTTTGTTCCATAGTTTATATGTTTTTATACATAGTATATAATGTTATATACTAAATTCTTTTTTTAAATAATAAGAATTCTATTGAAAACAGATTTTAGTGTAAGGACTCCATAGAAAACAAATATTAACATAAGAACTTAATAATTTTTGCATGTGACAACCATTGTATATGGTATATATGATTTCATCTAAATTAAATATTTTCATACTTTTGTTCAAAATATCAAATTATACTTAAGTTGTTATAGCTCATACGAAAAAATTAGATGTTCATAAATATTATATGTACTAATGTTTAATAATTTAAAGACTATAATCAATGTGAGATAAGACACAAGTAAGCAGAGCAGAGCAATTTTCATTTATCATTCTTTGGTGTGACTTTATCTACTTTCTTTTTATATCTATTTTGTGGTAGCTGTGTTGATTCTTTCTCTTACAAAAATAGAATGGAGTTGAGTTAGTTATATTAGAATTCATATTGAAATTATCTATCATATTTTTTAAATTATATACCATATACATAATTCTCTACTATATAACAATATACATCTACCACAATTATGAGTTTATCTACAAAAAAAAAAAAAAAAATAGAACAAGATAATACAAAATCTACCATAATATTAAAATTATCTATGCATAATTTTATATACAATAATATTAAATTATTTATCATATACATAATTTTTATCTACCATATAGCAATTTATATGTACTACAATCATACTTTTATCTACCAAATAAACCAAAAAATTAATACAACTAAAAAAATCTTTCTACCATAATATTAAAATTATCTATAAAATATATAATTTTATCTACCATACATTAATAAGATAGCATGAGAGCATTGTTCAACCATATAAAGCACTTCTAGTGATAAGAGAACTTTTTCCTTCTTCTCATGTATCATCTTTTTTATTATTATTATTCTATTTGAGTGGTCATTACGTGATTACTCAAAACTAACTAATCGATTAAGAACTTAATGGTAGTTTAGTTTTTCTACACAGAAAGAACAAAATAAAAACGAACTTTCACTAAAATTGGTAAGGATATAAACGTAATTTTACTTCTTATCATTCTTTACTCCTTTCTAGCTATCCAACCAACAAATTAGAGGGACTAATATTTTTTGCCAACAACTTCTTCTAAGCATCATTTGGAAAAAAAAATCTCATTATTTTCTCCATTTCCTTCTTCTCCTATAAGAGGTCGATTTAGGGCAAAAACTAGTTCCTCTCATAGAATCTTCGAAGCTCTGAGCCATGAAAAAGATGAAAACTGAAAAAAACTTGATGAACACCTTTGATCTTCTCTTTGACGAGCTCGTTTTCTTCATTCTCGACTTCGCTAGCGATTTTTGAACATTGAGGGTATTTAGAGAATAGAATTAAAATGTTCAAATAAATTGGACATTCTGCTATAATATTTTGGGTCTGGACAAATAGTAATTTTCGAGCCATATTTTGGCCAAATACCTAAGTCCTGAAAACTTCAAAATATAACACAATAAAACAATAGGACGAAAAAGGACAATGTTCACAAACAACAATGACAATTCATGCTAAAAAAAACTGGTGTGATAAAATTGACATAAACACGAAAAGCAACAATAAATTACAAAATACAAGTCTCCACAATCCACACTTGCAAACGCAATACTACGAGAAGCCTTTAAAACGACAATAATTTTTAAAAAGATAGTAAATCCTGAAAACGACAATAATTCTTGTAAACGACATGTAAACGTAAAAAACAACCATAATTGTAAACTGGAAACCGACAACAAATGGATGTTAAAGTTAACCAAATTGTTGTCTGCCACGTGTAATCCAAATCCAGACGGCCCACGATGTATGTGGTTGAAAATTTTGATCGATTTCCTTCCGTTAGATCTCACCATTCCATCATCGCGCTGTCGACAGCACGCCACGTCAAACAAAAGAACAGCTCGTTTTTCTCTTTCCTAAAAAAAAAAAAGATGCTTTTACCAAAAGCCCCTCAGATCCACCACGTGGCAAGATTTGGCCCCCAACGTACACCGCAGTGGACCGGAACCGTATAAGAGCCGGGCCGGTTACTTGACAAAAACCAAACCAAAAGCCACGGACCACGAAATATTAAACTAGATTTAAATATGTTTTGGAGTCCGCTGCTCCAGAAGCTTCTCCCGGATTTTACCTATAAAAGCTATTGCGCCGGTTTCGATTCCGAGAGTCTTGACTCATTGTTATTCGAGTACGTTACGCAACAGAGCTACACAAAGCTTTCTTCTGTATTGTTCCTCAATTGTCTCTGCGTTCTTTTGCTGATCAGTAAGTTTCGATCTCTTGTTCGGCTATCATGATTTATATAGTGTGTATACATATATATATATATATATATATTGTTTAAATTCTGGTTTTCATTTTGATGGTACTTGATTGTTACTTACGGAAACAAATTTTTGGATGCTATATTCTACGAATTAAATCTTGAAAATAAATTTTTTCGTAGTGGTAATTGTTTGTTATTTTTCTAATGTACACAATCAAATCGCAATTAGATTCGGGGACCCTATTGTCTTATTTTCGAATTTCTTTCATCAATCGTGGTGGAATTAGCGTTAAATTAGCTATAATTTATGGGTTATATTGTTTTCCAAGACGCAGAAACTAGAGTATTTATCTGTATAAAGTTTACTGGGAAGATTTTTGTTTTTGATTGCCGATTAGGGTTTAACACATTTATACGTTTATGTGTATGTATGTATATATATACACGCGCACACTTATTAGGTGCACTAGAGCAGATTTTTTTTTAATTTTTTTTATTATGAGTTGGTAGTTTTCAATTTTTTATTTTTATTTTTAACACGCATCAATAAAGAGTATTTAGGAAAAAAATTTCCGGGGGAAGAAATTTTTTTTTTTAATACCTCATAGGGTTTCTGGAAAATATGTATACATGTATCTACATATATGGTAGACAACTGGTACAGTATTCTAATTAATCTCTTTTCTTTTTNAAAAAAAAAAAAAAAACCCCTCTCCCTCCCTCGATGTTATCTACGCTAGTGTTCCTCTTCTAACTAAGGCTTCTTGTTTTTTTCTTGTACCAGATGTCGTACTCCAGAAGGTCAAGGTGCGTTTTGTTTTATGGAAGTTTGATTTTGTCGAGGTTTCTTGGTTATTTGTGTTCTAATGCAGTGCTTTGATTCATTTTTCAGCTATTCTCGTTCTCCGTCTCCAAACAAGCGATACAGTAGTAGGTCTGTCTCGAGGTCTCTGTCCAGGTCAAGGTATTGCCTTAACCATGTGAAGTTGCTCTTTTATGCTGTCGTTTTCTTGGGTTCTTTTGACCTGTTTAATCTCTGATCATGTGCTTACAAAACTCCAACGTTGTATTGTGGTTGGCAGGAGTCCATCAAGAGATGTTGAGAATCCTGGTAACAATCTGTATGTGACAGGATTGTCACCTCGGATCACGAAGAAAGAACTGGAGAAGCACTTTGCGACGGAGGGAAATGTATGCCTGAATTACAAACCTTTTTTATTTTTAGAAAAAGAAAAAAAGATAATTTGTACATTACTTCGGAAGAGGAGTTCAATCTTTCCTTTTATTTTTATTTTTATTTTTTAAGTCTGTTCTTACTGTGTTTTGTTGGGCTTTTTTAGGTGGTGGATGTGCATCTTGTGGTTGATCCCTGGACAAGAGAATCCCGTGGATTTGGATTTATTACAATGTCAAACCTTGAGGAGGCTGACCGCTGTATTAAGTACTTGAACCAGTCCGTGCTTGAAGGCCGTGTAATTACGGTGGAGAAGGTAAATAGTCGCACATAACTGTTCCTTCCTTGGTCATTTGAATGCACTGTGAAAAGTACAAGTTGTTCACACCCTCGACATGTTGTTGTTTAAGCATTCTGAGTGGCTTGCTATAAGTTTATTTGAGTTTGAAAGTTGTTTGCTTGTTCCACTTGAAGTGTTTGTGGCAGCAGGTTAGCTGTGTGTAGCAGCTCTTCACCGAAATCCAAACCACAACTAAACAAACAAATCAAACACATCAAGAAGTATCAGATTATGGGGTTGTATGCCCTGCATTTCTCTCTTTTTTTATTGTCAATTAAATATTGTGCTATTTTAATTTCGTCTAATATACCATGTTATATGATATTAATTGTTTCACGTTTTGATCCTTGTTACTACTGTTTCATTTTCTTTGAATGGCCTGTTATGTCCTTGATCTTATCTTTAGACCATTTATTACAGGCTAGGAGACGAAGAGGGCGCACTCCAACTCCAGGGCGGTATCTTGGCCTAAGAACAATACGTGGTACGTTGGTTTTAATATCGCCATTTCTGAGCTCGATGCCATTGGCTTATGTTCTTTGTTCTGTAGTCTGATCTTATCCTTTTTATTTTTAGCACGGCGACGGTCTCCAAGCTACTCTCCTCGTCGATCGCCTAGCTATTCTCCCTATCGAAGGAGCTTGAGTCGCTCACCTGGGTCATCTGACAGAAGTAGAAGCAGATCGTACTCTCCTTACTACAGCTGTAGGAGATCATATTCTCCTGATTACAGACGTCGCAGATCATACTCTCCTTATTACAGTCGACCCAGATTCTACTCTGGGTCAAGGTCCCCTTACAGCAGGTCACCAATTCGCCACCATGACCGGTCATACTCTCCATACGATTCAAGGGACTACTCACCAGATGATCGTTATTATGAAAGAAGGTATCGCTCCAGGGGCTACTGTCCTGATGACCATTATTATGGAAGAAGATATCACTCTAGGGAATACTCACCAGATGATCGTTACTATGATCGGAATCTCCGCTACCGTTCTGTATCCCGTAGTGTCTCACCAAAGTTGAGGAGGAGAAGCTCGAGAAGGAGCTACTCACTTAGTGTCTCACCTAGGCCGAGAAGTTCCAGGAGGAATTATTCACGAAGTGTTTCTTCTGAACGGAGGAGTTCTAGGAGTTGCTCGCGAAGCGTTTCCCCGAGCCCAAGGAGTTCGAGGTCTCATAAAGATTCATCAAGACGCCACTCTCGGCATAGCTACTCTAGGAGCAGAAGCCGAAGTCCGAGTGTTGGTGCAACTTCAAGGTCGATGTCAAGGTCTGCTAGTGCCAGATCTGTCTCCCCTTCGTCGTGAGGATTGCAATATCTCATGCCTAGCTCACGTAGCTCTTTGTGATCTGAAGTAATTGGCTGCATCTATAGCTTTCATGGGCGTTTACCTTGAAAAGTACTTGGCAGAAATTTAGATGTATATGTGGAGTTTGTCGTTGGTCCTTTCGGATAATTGTTTATGACGTCAATTATCGTCGTATATTTGGCGAATGTAGTCGTGATCTTGTTTCTAGTCGGTGATATTACTCCTAGATTAAGTTAATAGGCCATTAAACAAATTTAGACTTGATTCTTCTTTTATAAGCTTGTAATGGTTATTATTTTTTCACTTGCACATGTCGACATTCTATGGCGAGCGCCCCCGTACTAGTCACCCGATAAGAACATTTGTAAGACCGCCGTAGGACGGATGCCTTGTAACATTTTTTCTTTCTAAATCCGAAGTAGCAAACGATGTCGTGAAGACTTGAACTCCGAACTAGGATGGATTTCTAAGAATAAAATGCATCGAATGAACACAAAAGTATGATGCGTGAGCAGGCTCTTTGTTACAATTTATGTAAAATCAAATCAATTCGATCAAACTGGTCCAATTAATAGCTTAACTAGTTCAATCGAACACTTAATGATTCAATTTCACAGTATAGTTTTCTAACATTGCCGTTAAATCGTGTCAAATCTTAATTAGTAGGGTTCAGCTAATAAATACAAAAGTGGAATATAAGACGTAAAAGTTTTGTATCCTAAAGCAAGTTATACAAAACACGAAAAAATGCGACTTCCTGACATTAACAGATCCTGTAGTGTTGCTTTAATTAACATCTCGACTCTGGTCCTACATTGTTTGAATTCGTCAGAATCCTACCCCACTGTGAACCCAAGAAAATATAAAACAGAGAGATTAAGAGCATAGACCATTATTATAAGTTTTATTTATAGAAAGATAAAAGAATGCAAATACAGCAACTTGAACAATACATATGAAAAGCAAATTATTTATGCCTCTGTCCGAAAAAACATTACAGCACAGCAAATTATTTCCAAGTAGCAATTTTTTGTTGCAGATGTGGGTATCTTTTCTTCTTTCTACCTCTTCGTCCTTCATCAAAATTTTAGTATATCAAGATGGATGGATTCATGGCACACGACATTCCTCTATATTCCAAATTTCCTTGGCGTACTGAGCAATTGTCCGGTCACTGCTGAATTTTCCACTCCCTGCAGTGCTTAGTATGGACATCTTCAGCCATCTTTTCCTATCCCTGCAGTCAAAATTAAGGATTCTATAAGCCAACACTAACAGAAAGAGTATTGCCATTAGAATTGATCGCATTGGTAAGGTTGGCCTCAAATATAAACCAAAGTGAGAAGTTAAATGATATGAGATGCATGCTTTTCTTATTCCCGTAAAATTTCATGCGAGGATGATCAAGTTCAGTTTTGGCATGCTCATAGATCGTGGTTTATAAATGAAGTTGAGTATGCCAATCATAGGTTAGAGTGCTATTATCTTACTTGTAGGCTTCATCAACTCTTTCCTGAGCATCGATGTAGCTTGGGAAGTCATGGCCGACAAGAAAATAATCTCCACGACCAAAACCAGAGTTTCCCTCGACTGAGTCAAGAAGTGGGTTGTAGTCATAGCTTCCAAATACTCCACTCCTTATAAACTGCTTGGCCTCTTCAAACCGAGGATCTGGTTTAAACTGGAGACACAAGAAAACAAAAATTTCAGAGAAGAATAGGCCGGAATTGCTTGCAAGAAAACTATTTAAAAAGTCCCTGAAAACTCTAAATGAGGAAATTGCAGCTACAGCTCAGCCGCTCAACTACAGAAGAGAGTACTTTCAGGCTTTAATCATTGTAGAGAAATTGAAAGTCATACCAGGCCATCCTCTCTTTCCTTCCGCAATTTAGGGACTTTATCTGCTGGAGCACCAAACAGGAAGAAGTTGTCCTCTCCAATTTCCTCTCTGATTTCCACGTTAGCCCCATCAAGTGTCCCTATTATGAGGCAACCATTGAGTGCAAATTTCATGTTACTTGTGCCACTTGCCTCCATTCCTGCAGTGCTGATATGCTGTGATAGCTCACTTCCTGGAATAAGCATCTCTGCAACAGACACGTTGTAGTTTGGAACAAATACAACCTGAAAGATTTTTTCAGTTAAAAGTAGCTAAGTCTTATAAACCATATTTACAATATAGCATTAATATGAGGGAGGGAGGGAGGTAGTAACAAATAATCTGTATTATCAATGCTTCATAAATGGCATTAACAGAGGAGGGAGATAGTAACAAATACTGCGTAATATCAATGCATCATTAATGGCATTAACAGTTAAAAGGTCCTACTCTTAAAATTAGTATGTCTTGGCCTCTGAGGTTCCATTTTGTCGCCAACCTAAACTGCGTTCTAATTTCTGAAGAAGGTACATTTTAAAAAGTCTTTTTTGAGTTAATTTTTAGAAGGAAGGAACTGTGAATCAACTTGAGGAATGAGGACCCTGATCTTTATTAATATTAGTGAAACTTCAACCCAGTTATTCACATGACAACTTTCAAGATCCAGAAATGTATTACAGATGTGTTTTTCACGTAAGCCAATAAAATATAACAAGTTTTTCTGGAAAGACTAAGTACAACGAACCTTCAGATAGCTGTTGACTTCAGGATCATTGTTGACTACAGCACCCACATCATTCACTAACTTAACAATTCTTTTAGCATTCGTGTACGTCGCAAATGCCTTTCCTCCGATCATGATGGTGCGTGGAGTTGTTTTCTTCCGTTCTTCAGAGCTCAGCTCCTGTCCAAATTCAGTTTTGAGTTGGTTATTATATATATACATAACCTAATCAAACAGAGTGAAATTATCTATGAAATGGTGCTTAGGCCAATCATTTTAGAATTAACAGCGAAAAGAACAAAGATGCAAATCATAAAAGTCCATATAAATCCCTTGATGCTTTGGCATTCCATCCCATCGATCAATATGTTGTCATGCGACTATTTTAATACAATCAGAAACTGAAAAAAACTGTTTCAATTTCACCATGCCTCTTAGCCATTATTCACCGGATAAGAAAATCAAAACAAGTAAAGGAAGGATTATAGAGCAATTATGTTAAAAGATCAAACAGGGTGTGTGATCTTACGTGCATGATGGACATGGAAGAAGTCATCATAATGCGAACAAACAAGAGATAGTAATCTGTGAACAAATTTTCTGGAGTAGACATTTCTTGTCCTCTAGATAGTTAGTTCATTAACAGTAATAAGAACAAAAATTCTGGAGTATACATTTCTTGTCCCCTAGATAGTTCATTAACGTTAATATCCCTAGGCAAGAACTACTTTTCATAATAATACGAAAAGCACCAATGGGGAGTCAAATATACCTTTAACTTCTTATATCTATAAATTGCACCCAGAATATTCAGCAACTGTCTCTTATATTCATGGATGCGCTTCACTTGTATGTCAAACAGGCTATTTGGGTCAATACTCACACCAGTCACACGCTCTATGTACTGTGCCAGACGCTGTTTATTAGCCATCTTGGCTGATGCCCATTCAGCTTGTAAGTCTTCATTGTCTGCAAACTGTTGGAGAATCATTGTTGTAAGTAAAGAGATTATAAAAACAAGACAGCCTTACAAAGAGAAAAATGTTTCATTTTATATGAAAAATGCATCATTTATACTAACTTTTCGAAGACCTCCTAGCAGGTCAAGGTTGGTGACCCATTCATCAGTTTTTAACCATTGGGTGATTATGTTACTGAGCTTGGGACTGCAAAACCGAAGCCATCGGCGAGGAGTAATGCCATTGGTTTTGTTTTGGAACTTTTTTGGCCATATAGAGACATAGTCTGCAAATAACTCAGACTTCAATATATCACTGTGCAATTGGGCAACACCATTAACCTACAAATATTGGGTACCAGTAAGTCCATAGAAATTTCTTGTGAAATCTAACAAACAGCTAATAGAGGAAGAGGCGTATCACTGAACGTGGGAGGGAAAAATTGAACAAGCAAGATAAAAGAACTGTTTCTTGCTTCATAAACAAAAGATTTGATTGTAAATGTTAGACTAGGACAAACTGTCACCATCACTTATTGAGAGATAAAATTATGGTCAATCATCAATCAATTTGCATTGCAGAACTATACCAGAAAAAAAAAAATTTTTTGACATAAGAGTGAGATATTCTCAAACTGATTATATAGATAATCAGCCTAATATTGCAAAAAGATGATTCTATTTATTATATGAACGTAATCAGGTCTACTGTAACCAAATCACGGTAACTCTAAACAAATAAAAGGTGACATCCAGTGAACTACAGGAGATATTTAATCCATACTTGCCAATGCATTGAAGCGTCTTACCGTATGAGCAGAAACCACACATAAATTTGCCATCCGCACAACAGGCTTTTGAGGATTATTGTCTAAGATACGAATGCTGGGAATCTTACTCTCAAGATCAGTTCGTGTGGTATTTACCGTTGCAATGAACTGCAAGGAACTTACAATTCAACAATAAGTCTTCTATTTTGTACAGACATGAAAGGGAAAGGTGTGAAGTATACCCTCTTGTCAATTTCTTCTATGATTTGCATATGGCGAGGAAGAAGCTTCCACATTACAGGTTGTGACCATTTCTCCAGTGCTTCAGGAAGGACTGTGTGATTAGTGTAAGCAACCGTCCTGGTTCAAAATAAAAACTGGTAACGTTTAACTCCTAACAGGAATTCTAGACACGAGAAGAAAAACGAAATACAAGAATGTGTTTCAGCAACCTTATCAAAAAACAATCACACAAAAACATCTGAAAACAAGAAATATAAGGACCTTGATGTCACATCCCATGCTTCATCCCACCCAAGTCCTTCCTCATCCATTAGTAATCGCATTAGCTCTGGAATTGCAAGGGTAGGATGAGTATCATTTAATTGAACAGCAACCTTGCAGGGAAAATCTGACCATTGCCACAAGTCCTTTCCATGTTTCCTCTCCTTGAACCTAAAGATAATATCCTGTAATTGTGTTCAAGTTACAAGATTATGGATCAAAAGTTGTAATGGCAAGACAAACAAGCAGCCAAACATATAGGAGGATGGTCTCTATCTGAAAGTGATGGTTATGAGCTGATGTCCATTTTAACACTAAATAGAATCAACCTGAAGTGATGCACTGCAGAGGAAAAATTGTTGCTTCAGCCTTAAAAGTTTTCCATCTTCTGTAGCATCTCCAGGATATAGAACAGCACAAATCTGCAAATTCACAATTGGTATGAACGTGATATGAGGGAAATTTTAAGAATGTGGATGCGTACACACTTTGTTGAACAAACTAGTCATTTTAGGAAATTTTAGTGGAACGACGCAGGCTTCTTGTACTAATTTTCCACATAAAATCAATAGCCTACCTGTTGAGCTCGAGAATGAAGCTGCGCAGCAGATTCATATTGTCCATCATTAAACTGAAATAGGTTGAAATCCTCAGCAGAAGCTTTTGCTTCCCAAAGACGAAGGCTAATAGTGTTCTTGGTTTTGTATCCTGGAATTGGCACATCATAAGCCAGAGCTTGGAAAAGCTCTCCTCCAACCCATTTTCGGCTGTAAAACATTAAAAATACAGGTACAGCTCAGTGAAAATATGAGAACCATAATCAAAAGTACAATTACCTAGGTTAGTACATAAAATCTATCACTAAATCTGTCACTTACGATCCATCAGGATTGACCTCAACATGACCAAAGAATCTCACAGGGTACACGACATCATGCCTGACAATTTCCCAAGGACTAAACTTCTGCACAATTTCCATTAAAATAAAACGTCGGCAACACTCTATGATAGAAACAAAATCACTGATTCAGCACAAACAGAACCTCTAGCCAATCCTCGGCGCTTTCTTCTTGGCCCTCCTTACTGATTCTCTGCTTAAACAACCCATATCTGTACCTCAAGCCATAACCCCAGGCCGGAAGATTCAAGGTTGCCATGGAATCCAGAAAGCAGGAAGCAAGCCTTCCAAGACCACCATTGCCAAGAGCAGCATCTTTCTCCTATAAAAATCATTTCCAACACTTATCAACCGACTATCCGTTGAAATTCCACAAAAAAATTATTCTTTTTATTTTCCGAAAGAAAAATTATTCGTTTCAAAATAAAGAGTAGTTGGCTTAAATAGAAATATTTATTAAATGGTGCTAAACCCAAATGCTCAGAATCTAAACCAAAACCCCAGAAGATTATTACTATCCATACATTAAAGACTGGTAAAATATAATTACTCAGAGCTTCAGATTTCAAAACCAGGATTACCTGTTCAACAATGTCCTCAAGTTCGTGACCCAACTTATTCAGAGCGTCGGCATAGGCGTTCTGGATATTGAGGTTCCCAGTCGCATTCGTCAAAGCCCGTCCTTGAAGATACTCCATTGACAAGTAGTACGTCTGCTTCGGATCCACCTTGTGAAAGTGATGATAAGTCTCATTCCATTGCTGCAAAAGGCAACCAATCAAAATATGAAATACGGAAAATCACCAAAAAAAAAAAATCCCAAAAAATTCACAAACTCATGAGCCAAAAAAAGAGTTGAATCGTAACCTGTATGAGACGGTCGCGGACGCTCTCAGCAGTGGCATAGTAGGCTTGTTCGGGCTCGAACTTGAACGGCGAGAAGTGAGGACTGTACTGAGCGTGGTAGATGATGTTCGACGCAATCGCCGCCGGCTCCTCCGCCAACGGCTGCGCCACCGCCAGAACCTTCGACGGAAGTACTCCGGACGCCGCGGTGGTGGTGGTGGTGGTACCACCATTCGATTTCACCTTGGCCGCCATGGCTACGCGCAATTTTCAATAATTTTAATCTGGAAATTGATAAAAAAAAAAAAATTACAAAGCAAAATTTGAAAAATCGATCAAA
This sequence comes from Parasponia andersonii, assembly GCA_002914805.1. NCBI lineage: Eukaryota > Viridiplantae > Streptophyta > Magnoliopsida > Rosales > Cannabaceae > Trema > Trema andersonii. The sequence continues at coordinate 1,484,450 of JXTB01000048.1, forward strand.
CTCAAAAAACGAAATCAAAGTAAAGAACTTACATTGATACTGAAGAGTCCTCTGGTTTTGATTGTACGGACAAAAGATCTCCACGGGTTGAGGAGAAAGGGAGAGAGTTCGATAATGCAATGGAGAAATATATATATATAGAATGGAGATTGGAGAAGGAGGAGGAGATATTTTTTTTACGTGGTAAACCTGTAATGGTCCAAAAGAGAGAGAATATGCTGTGTAAGAGTGACTGTCCAGAGAGAAAAGAGACAAAATGAGACGAGAGAGAGTGAGATTTTTCCTTTCTTTTTTTGGGAGTTTCTAAAAAAGAGAAGAAAAATATCGGAGAAGGAAGAAGAAGAAGTGGGAGCCAAGTTCTCCTTTTAATTTCCTTTCTTTTCCTTCTAGCTTTCTCGGGAAAGTGACACAATGAGGCAGTGAACGTGAAAGCTCACATGGAATCGAAGGGAGAGAGTTGCGTATTTGCGGTTTCTGTGTATGGGGGGGAGTGAGTGGCATTTGGCTTGGCCTTTTCGGGATCAGATATTGAAGGGGCTTGGACACGTGGCTCCATTTAATTAGAAAGTGGCTTTTGACTTTGAACTTCTAAACAAACGATCCAGGATTTTCTTTTTTCTTTTTCTTTCTTTTTTTTTTTTTCACATAATGGGAGGGATTTATTACATCAAGCAATAGCTGTAATCATCCTTGGACGACTTATATGAATTTGGTAAATTCCAAATTTGTTTGATTACTTGCATTTAAGGAAATTAATTAAGGTGTGTAAACTATTAATCCGGAATTAAGTTGAAGAGCTTGGAATAATTAGTTCTAATTCATGATCTTTTGATTTACTAATTTACCATTCTTAAAAAGTAAAATTAGGATTACAAGAAGTTTTATATTGTATTATTAAGATGAGATAAGTTAGTCCCTTCGGAAAAAAGATAAGTTAGATCTTTCGATTATTTTAAAAAAGTCTAAGGCAACTATGAACCACCTAGTGGGTGACTTTTAATAATCATCTCATATAGTATTTATCGGTCACAGGTCTTTACACATATCAGCTGCTTCATTACTAGGTGTGATTATCAAATTAACTAACGAGGTGATGCATAGCTCATAGTAACTGTTAGACCCCAAATATAAGAAAATAAGAATGTCTAGATTTATCAATTGTCTAATTCTCTTCCATATTCACCCAAAATTCCCCCTGTTGATTACATCTATTTATTGTCCTATTGTATATAATAACAGGAAGTAAATAAAAAAGAAAAGAAGATATTTTTATTAGACCATCTCCAGTACAGATGCGATACCTCTGTTATATTCTGAAAAAAAAAAATCGCAAAATGCTAAATATGGCACATTCTTTCATTTTTTATTCAATGCATAATGATTCTAATTGCTTTTCTTTTTTTGAGAGGTAATTGCTATTTTATTTTAATTTCTGTATTATTTATTAATTTTTGTAATTAGTTGAGTATTAAAATATCTATTGAGCATTAAAAAGTATAGATTTTAACAATAGTAAAATTGAAAGTATAGCAAGATTATGACAATAAACTCAAAATTAATTAAATTAAATTTGTGGCATGTCTTATATTTGGTACAATTTTATTCTGGCACCAAATATGGCATATGCCAAATTTAGCGCAAGAAATAGCACTACATTGAAGAATAGTTTTTGTGCTTTTAACATTGCAGCACATAAATTTAACGCCGCATTAGAGAGGCTGTAATAACTAACCTTAATGCATATACTTTGACTTTAGTAAAATTTAATTTCTTCTCATTCCATATCCTGATACTATTATAAAATAAATCTAAAGAATCCATTTGCATCAAAATTACGGATTAGCAAACGACCATTAATTACAATGTTTGATAGTTTAACAGATTTACTATGGTAAATTTTGGCCATGTGACCAAAGCGGCGTCGTTTTTCGGGGAGACAACTCTTACCACTACCAGATTTCCGGGTATGACGGATTGAGTAGGAATTACTCAATTCATTTATTGATTTTAAAAGTACAAGTTTAAGTCACAGAATCATAAAAGAATAACACCCTTTTCAGTACTTGATATTGGGACTGATACTGTTTTAAGAATTTACAATAAAGCTGTGTGTTTGAAGAAAAAATAAAAATTGTATCTACAAACAAATATCCAATCCCCAAAAAATATGTATATATATACTCACTGTATTATATTATATTATGCTGAGATAAATTTATAACTATCTCCATCTTCAATCCCAAAAGTGAGATGTCTAGTCTTTCTGGCATCTCCTTGGGGAAAATTGGATGAATTGTGAGAAGTAGAAGGAGGATGAGGAGGGAAGGCTTTTTCTCTGAACTCTTTTCTAATTCCCCATAAAACCTCACCACATTTTTTCATGGTAGGTCTTGATTGTCTCAGTGGTGCAAGGCATTGGTGAGCTAGTTTGAGGACTTTCTCCATTGCCATGTTTGATGCTGGATTTCTCCTCAGCTTTGGGTCCATGGCAAGTACAGGCTCTCCTCCTTTCAACTTCTGAATAGCCTGCAAAAATGAAAATAAAAATCGGAATAGTATTATTTTTATATCTTTATTTTGACATTTTGTTTAGTTTATATTTTTTATTTTAGTTATTAATTATTATTAACATTGACTTTTAGATTTAATATTTGTTACAAATTTATACCCTAACACTAATTTAGAGCTGTTAATTTATTAAAATAATTTAATAAACTTATTTTCGGATCAGTTTTTATATAATTTATTTTCAATTTTTTAAATGACATCTTAGTAAATTAACTACTCTAAATTAGTATTAGTGTATAAATTTATAAAAGATGACAAATTTAAAGATTAATATTGATAATAATCAAAACGCAAGCTAAAATTTGAATAAATTGTCAAAATATAGGTATAAAAATGATAATATCCCAATATTCTTACCACTTGCGAATAATTATACGATAAGGTAAGCTTCTTTGAATGTGTATCAAATTATGAACTCTTTAACCATTAGAGTTTTATTAGAATAATGTTGTCATAATTGAAAGTCTAAATTCATTCTTTAGGCTTAAGAGGATTTTGTTTTTCTTTTTTTGGCAATAATATAGACTAGAATCAGACCTATGCATGACTGATGCTCATGTTACTACTTCTGTCTCTCACGGTAATTTTCATGATTGCTTTCGATGCAATTTAATATTGTTCTTCCATTTATGATAAAAACAGCTATCTATAACGTATCATCTAACATGGTTAGGCATCTCTCATACTGAATGCACATATGAACAGACCATCTGAAGAAGAACATGGCAACTAATTTAACCACTATATGGCTTCATGTGACGAATGTCTCCAACTTTATGGTAAGACACACGTTGTGTTGATGTACATTTAAAGAGACTGTATGAGGCTATCTTAAGCTTCTTCTATAGCATAGTAAGTCAAATTTTTCTCTCTTAGTAGAAAAATAATTCCATAGTGGTACTATATTTACCACTTCCACACTGCCATCAGTAGAATAGGTTAAATTTGCTTTCCTGCAGCATGATGCCTCTACATTGCTTCTTCTTTTCTATTTATTTTAACACCTCTACTAGAAACTTACTAAAGTCGTGTTTATAACACCTCTCCATATGAACCCCTCTAGTTGCTGAAAATCACACTTGTCTTGGAACTGTCCTCAATCTCATAACTATAGATAACAAAAATAAAACTAAGATAGATTTAAATTTACTTTGACAGCTGAAGCCCATCTTAACATAATGCAAGGCTACCTTCTGATAATGTTAGATTGTTTACTTAGAATGTGCACTTACCCATCTTATTGTTAATCTCTCACTATTGGGTTTCTTTGTCTCGATGGGATGTCTTCCTGTCATCAGTTCCACAAGCAAGACTCCAAAGGAGTAGACATCACTCTTCTCAGTCAGTTGATAAGTTCTAAGGTACTCCGGATCCAAATAGCCTGCTGTGCCTTTAACTTGGGTTGAAATGTGAGTTGCCCCAGTTTCTTGATCTGCAGCACGCCGTGCAAACCCAAAGTCCGCGACTTTTGCTCGTAGCTTCTCTGTGATGAGGATGTTCGATGCTTTTATGTCTCTGTGGATTATTGGAGGATCTGCCAAATTTACAGAGAAAACTTCTCGTCTTCAAATTGCTTTTTATCATTTCAGCAAAAAGAGGTCACAGAGAAATTTGTTGTTTGACCAAACTAAGTTATATTAAAAAGTGGACTGCAGTTTCTATTTGATGTTTAATGTTTACTTCTATGTTTTCATTTGAATATACATCCGCACATAAACTAGAGAAAAATTTGCATTCCATGAGTATCTAGCTGCATCAAGTTTAGACTGGAACCGATTTATACCTGTGTACATGTGGAGATAGGTAATCGCATGAGCTACATCAATTGCAATGTCTAGTCGCTCTGCAATTTCTAGTCCATTCCCACGGGTACCTACATTTGGAAAAGAAAACAAAGTATTTGTTCTTTTCAAAATGTCTTGTGGAATTGTTAATAAGATTATGGAACATTTTACTTATCTGATGATCTTTGGACTTTACGAAATAATCATAAGAACAGAGAAAACAGTTACAGCTGGAACAGTTCTCCATTTAGACCCCCCCAGAACCGAAAACCTTTTAATTTTTGTTATGGATATTTGATAAATTTTTAATTTTGCATGGGCCATGGAGAGATTATACAAATTTAGAATGGACAAAGCTTTGAAAGTTGCAAGATCACATTTATAGTAGTCTTGAGTTGTACTAACATTAAGTTGTAATTCATTTATGTTCTCACGAAAAAAAAAAAAAAAAAAAAAAAAAACAAACAAAAAAAACCGAAAGCACGTTAGTTAGTAGTTAAAGACTTCAATACAAACTAGAAACTGTTTCTTAGACTTACCATCCAGATGTTCTCGAAGTGTCCCATTACCAACATATTCAACGACAATGATCCTCTCATCTTCATGCTCCAAATATCCATATAGCCTTACCAAATTCAGATGCTCAATCGTAGAGAGTGTCACAATTTCATTCCTGAATTCCGAGGATAAGACCCTGTCATATGTGTTCTGCCACAGATTTGCTCAGTCGTCAATATTTTATCTCTATATATATGTTTCTAACAATGATTTACAAAGTCGAACAGTATGAGATAATGTATTAACTACTAACAAAATTTTAAGGTCCAATGTAATTAATCAAAGGAGAGAAAGTTACCTTTTTAGCACGCTTAACAGCTACCAAAGTTCCATCTTCAAGCTTGCCCTTATATACTGCTCCAAACCCACCCTCACCTAGTTTATTTGCTAGAGAGAATTTCTGGGTTGCCTTTTTAATCTCTTCAAAGGTGAAATTCGGTTTCCCAATCGGTCCACTCGCCGCGGTACCAAAAGAACCATAGGAGTCAGATAACTTCAATTTCGATGCACTATTTATATTATAGGAGCTTCCTGCTGAAAGATCACTTGGGGCTGCATAAAAACACCATAAAAGGGGGGGAAAAAAAAATCTAAATTTTATGAATCAGTTCAATTAAGCTTAAAGCTTGTAAGTAATAAAGTCAATCAGATGTAATGGATGGCTAAAAAGTTGTATATAAATAAGAGTAAACAACTTACTAGAGACCCCTCTGATTTGGCCGTTGTTTCTGGCCTTTAAGGTGGCCTTTCTTTGTTTAAAGAGAAAGGTCAATGTGATAATTCCAGCAAATTTCTTGGCTGCAGCTCTGATATACTTAAGGGCAGAGTGAGGACTTTGGTCCTTCTTATTTGGGTCATTCCTGGGATCCCTATGTTGGAGCTTGTAGAGTTGGTTTTTTGGGGTTGATTGAGGATCATAGGGATTTGGACTTTTCTTCATTTGCAGAAAGGCCTCCTCTCTCTCTCTCTCTCTCTCTCTCTCTCTCTCTCTCTTCTCTTCTCTTGACTCTGAGATATTGAAACTTTTGATTGTGTCTTCTAGATGAAAATATACTCTTTTTTTTTTTTTTCATTTTGAGGGGAATTTGCTATACTCAAATAGGTCTTAATTTTCAAATAAATGATTGTAGGACCATTTCAAACAATAAGAGTCGTGCTTGGTTTCAGTCACATTGAATTCAATTGGTACCAACGGCATTTTAAATTTTGTTCCAAGTTGCTTGACAGGAGAAAAAAGATATTTTAATAATTTAATGGATTTGATTTGGTTGTCTGCACTGGCCAATCGCCAGTGGGCCTCCATTCTACTGCAGGTTGGTTCGTCATATTGATCAGCCCAAGCCCCAAGTGAAGTGAAGTGAGGATCATAAAGTGGAGGGCACACATTGACGGGAATAGTCTCCACTTTTCTTTTCTTTTTTTTTTTTTTTTCCGACTTGACTTTTTTAGGCTTTTTTTTTTTTTAAATAACTTTTATAGTAAAAAAAAATGACATTTTTGGTCTCTTTTGGAAAAATAAAAATAGTTATTCCGAAACAACCTTCTATCTTGTTTTAAGTAGTCAAAATTTTATGACTAATGAATACAGTTTATTTTACATCGTTACGAATATTGTGAGCTTTTGAAAATATGCGCAATGTTATAATTTTGTGAGTGATATTCATATTTGTTTTACATCGTGAATAGAAATTATCAGAATTTGTAGGACTTTGTGTCACAATATTTATGATAACTATCAGGGTATGTTTTAAATTATTACAATATTTACAATTTTGTTACAGTTAGTCACAATTTTGTAATTAAGAGTCACAACTTATTTTACATCGTTACGAATAATTAATAAAATTTATATTTAAGTATATCTAAGAGTCATATTTGTGACAAATAATAACAAAAGATGGTTGAAGGTTATTCATAAAAGGAGTATTTTGGACTTTTTATTGTGCAAAGAGTATTAGAAAAATCATTACGAAAAAAGAGACAAAAAATGTCAAGTTGCAAAAAAAAAAAAAAAAAAAACTACTTCCGTCAATTTCCATTAAAGGCCAGATTTACAAAGAATAATAGTTAGTATAACAGTTGTATATACTAAAATCATTGTTTACAATATATCAAAATTAAGAGATTGCGAGATTACGAGGGAAAAGAGAAAATTAATAGAAGTTTAATAATAAAAACTGCTAAAAAATTCTGACATATTGGTAAAACTCAAACCCAATAAACTTCGTAAGTGAGACTCATTGTAAGACCTATGTATGTAAATCCCAACTTACTGAGATAAAAAGGGAAAAAATATCCCAACTTACCGAAATAAAAGGGAAAAATACTAGCATAAAATATCCCAACTTACAGAAATAAAAGGGAAAAAAATACTAGCATTAAACGCATATGTATCTTACAAATCCTCACCCTTCGTTGGGGTGAAGTCCACAATAGGTCTCACAGAAGGGTAATTGAGTTATGATGAGGTAAATATATCAATTGCTTTACGGTAGAACATCTCTAACTGTTGATGGAGGTTTTATCAACAATAAATTTATGAATAATTAAGAGATGTGGCTTGTGTAAACTGAGGTAAATAATCAAAGCAAATAAGGAGACAC
>JXTB01000049.1:0-44954 GCA_002914805.1 Parasponia andersonii
TTACTCCAGAGGTCACAGGCCGAGATTACCATGATCCCTCCTACACCACTGTAGCCTAATTTCCGCCGTCCCCTATGGCTCGAGTCTGTCAGGGGCGAGATTTGGACAAATCATCGTTCTGTTAGGATGGTTTGCCCCCTGCGCACACCTACTCAAGATCGCATTAAATGCTCTGTCTAGGTCTAGAACTGTGAGTTGCTTTCCATTGTACTCTGGTGGAAGACCTTTGAGGCTTCTGACCCCCAGCTGTCGAGGTAAGAATTGGACTGGGCCAAGTCCATCCAGGGTCTGGGATGGGCTCGGCCCTAACCTCGGACAGCCCAATGGCCGATGTGGTACCACGTGCGACTCGCGTGGCCTTTAACTAGTCACTCTGGACACATGTCAGACGGTGTGCTCTGATTGTGACCTATTTTGCCACTTAATCGTCTATGTGGTATATGATTTGGGAACGGGTCCCACAACTGCCCCCATTTCCCAACTTGATGGATTCGTATCCATCAAGTGGGGAAATCGTTTCTCTGTTCTACCAATTTGATGGATACACGTGGCTCCCCCTTACCGATGCGGAGGCACGCCATCAATGCAGAGGCACGCCATCCTATGTCACAAAATTTTTTTTTTTTAAATTTCGAAGTTCCGACGGTTCAATCTCCCTTGCTCTCCCCTTTTCCATAAAAACTCTTCAGCTCCCCCTCCATAAAAGCCACATTTACACTCATTTGCTACTTTACCAAAATCTTTAATTATTCTAGCCTCGTAAAATCTTAGGGTTTCCGACTTCTCCCTTTTCTAGAGACTTTTGCTCTTTCGATCGTATCCAGAACGATGGCCTCGAATCAAGATCAGGAACTTCGCTCCGTCGTGGACTTGGAGTTGGATTCGCTGAGGAGACAGCTCTGCCTCCCCAGCGGAGTCACGCTACAAAGTGTCGAGGGTCCTGTGGATTGGTATCTACGTCCCTCTGCCCCTGAAGGCTCTATTATTTTGGGAAGAAAAAATCTGAAATGGCTGCGATTCCCTCTTTCTCCTCTGATCCACCAGTTCTTCGCTTTGACGGGGATCCACCCGATGCAGTTAAATGCAAACGGGATCATGATTTTGATAGGGCTCTTCGCCCTGTCAGTTCTTTATAACCTACATATCGACCTAGAGGTGGTCTTTTATGCTTACAAACTTACCCTCATTCCCAAAAAGAGTTCCTACCCCACCTTTTACCTTCAACCGCTCCCAGGACATCACATTTTCTGGGGCTTGCCGAGGTCGGACAAGCAATAGGACTCCCACTCTAGGCTATACATCGTTGGAGGGGTGTGGTGCTCCCCTTAGGTAAATGGAGAGCACTTCCAAATTCCCTCAGTTTTCCTGCAGAGTAAGTGCTAGGTCGTGATTTTCGGGTCTGCATTCTCCTCGTCTGTTATTACTCACGTTATTTTGTCTTGTGCAGCCTCTGCAGAAGAAAACAGGTTCGAGCCGCATTTGTCAGCGGGGCAGCTCAAAGGCCTAGAAGGGATCGTCATCTTTGGATCTCCTGGGGACTGCCGACACATCCAGGCCGCCGTCAATCCCCAGGTGATGAATATGATGCCCAGGATGGTTTCATACCTTCCCTTCCCTCTGGACACCTGGGTTATCACAAAGCACCTGCGGAGCAGACTTGATGCCTCTACCCTGAACCGATTCCGCCAGGACAAGCACGATCGCATCGCCATGGTGGGTCGTCAGGTTACGGCTTCAAGCTAATTGGCGGGTTCCAACGACCTGGTGGCGCCGACTAGCCACGAGCTCGAAGAGGCCGTGAAGCTCGTGGCAGAAGAGTGCGTTAGGCTCTGTAAGGAGGAAGCCGCCACCCCTAAGAGGGCTAGAGGTGGATTTATTTCCACATCCTTGAGCTTCGTCGATCGGGTTATGGCTGTGATCTAACCATATTGCTTGTTCTTTATAGGTTCGGAGATGGGCCCCTAGGCAGACCCCTTCCCCGTCAAGGGGGGTACCGCTAGGAATAAGGCTCGCCCCAAGGCAACCGCTGGTCGGTGTTTCGTGGTGTCTTCAGAGGATGAAGTGCCTATGGTCCCCCACTCCGATGCAAGCCGACCTCTGTCCGGGGAAACGACGACCACACGGGCCGTATATGGCAAGGGGATGCCCCTGAGCTTGCCTGGGGGATCTGCTACTCCAACCTCTTCCACTCCTGACTCCGGTTCGAAAATGAGCGCGGGGTCGGGTGCTGCTTGCCTCGGTTGGGAGATCGCTGAGCTCGGTGGGGGCTCCGAGGTTGAAATCTCAACTGTCTTCCCCTCTTCCAGTCTCAATAAAGCGGCGCCACGAGGTCGGCTCATCCAAAGAATAAGAGGGCCTGGCGGAGAAGAGGGGCATGGTTGCCCCATCGTCTGACAGTGATGACGACGGGGCCACGTTGACCCTTCTGAGGAGAAGAAGGTCCGTGCGCAGTGGCCCGTCGGGAGGGGATGCACCGCCTCTCACTGTCGTCGACGGCACTCTCGGCGGTGCCCAGCTTTCCTTCGTCCCTGCCACTACTGCTTTGGGGGCGTGCCCAGTCGAGGGAGAGGGTGCTCTCATGGTTGGTAGGGTGGAGTCGCATTCTGCAAATGCAGACAACGCCCAAAAAGAGGGTCCAGCCACAGAACCCGAGCTGGAGGTGCTCTCCTTGGAGAACATCGAGCTCGTCACTAGCCGTACCTTTGCGCAGGTTTGGCTCGTCTGGTTACCTCCATACTTCTCAGCATCCTTGCTAGACGCTGACTTTTTTTCATTTATCTTGCAGCTAGCCGCCATCCGGTCTTTCTATTCCTCTCGCATCAAGGCCCTGACCAAGGAGTTGAACTCCTGCTCTGCACTGGCCGAACGTAGCGAGGCTGCCCTTGCCGAGTTGAGGACTGACTTCGACTTATATCGGAGCCTCGATGAGGCTAGGGTCAGTAGTGTGGTGGCTCACGCCCTGAGTGTCGAGAGGGTCAAGCGCGAGGAGCTAGCTACGAGACTGGCCGAAATAGAGGTCGACGGGTTTGCTCAATCTGAGGCTGTCAGACTGGCCCAAAACAAGCTTAAGGTCAAGGAACAAGAGCTGCAGAGTGCTGGGGCAGAGATGGGGCTGGCCTTCCTCGCTCGTGATAGGGTCGTTGATGATGCTAAAGAGGCAAGGAAGGCCGAAGTGAGAGCCAAACTGGAGGTCCATTCTCTGCAATGCAGACTCGACCGATCGAATGAGGTAAGCCGACATCTTTACTTAGACCACGTAAAATTGATGGGGGCTCAAGTAGAGTTGTCCCACAAGCATGGTGAAGACCATGCTGACATTAACACTCTTTTGGTCGACTTGTCGCAGCGGTAGGCGGAGCTGAGGCTGACGGCGCTAAAGGATAGACTAGCAGACGCGGAAAAACTAAAAACGAGGTATCAGAGGCAGGTGGATGTCCTTTCTGCGGAAAGTTATAGGTCTGGCTGGGAGAACAGGGAATTCGAAGGCCACGTGGAGGTGGTAACGCCAGACCAGTTTGACGAGCAGAAAGGCGTCGAAAGAGACCACTATTCTGTCAAGTACTACATGCAGCAGCTTGGGGATGGGATCAACATCGCGTACCCCACTGACGTGCTGAAGATGCTTGCCGCGGAAAAGGACGGGCCCTCTACATCCGCCTCTGTTGCCCAAGAGCTTATCCCCATTTCCGATCCGCCAGATCAAACTTCAGAAGTCCCTGACGGTTAGCCTGGTCTTGGGGCTTAATTGGTGAGGGGTCTGGTGCGGTCATTTTATCCAGTGACGACTCTGACCCTGGTACGCCACCCTCCACCGGGGCTGGTCCAAGTGCCAGAACTGGTTGTGCTCCCCTGGCCGGAGGTAATTAGGGTCCCTAATTTTGTATATTTGTAAAGTTGACCCTCGTTGTAACCATCTGTATAAATAATAAGAACAGTGCAATGCTCTTTAGTCTATTCTCTTTTTCTTTATTGATCACATCCGGGGTAAAATTGACCCTTGTTGTAACCGTCTGGAATCGGTCGTACATAATTTCGAGTTATTAGTAAGTCCTCCTCGAGCTATGATCGATAAGATTAGTTCCGGAGATCAGGATGTTAGCTCTTGCTCCTCCAGTTCTAAGGAGGTATAACTTCTGTTATGACTTGTCTTGGCAGAATTCGACCCGCGTGTGTGGTTGGACTTCTCCGACCCCAAATGGGACCGTGCTCAGAACCAGCTCCAGGGGCTGGTTAATCACTGTCTAGATCCGTCGCTGCAAAGGAAGAGGCCCGGGATCGGCTCTTATCGGGAGCAGACTGGGGGTTACCACTCTGACGTGTCTCTACGAGTCCGTCCAAGACCCGCTTCTCGTAGATAGAGCTTTTGGGTGCGCGTCCCCGTCGATCGTTCCCTTTGTATTTTTTAGAAATAATAAACAGGGCCCGATTTTAACTTTTGTCTTAGTGCCTACTGTGTGCATAATAAAATGTTGTCTGGGGAGGGTCTGCTTCCAATAAGTAGACCCTGACCCCTTTAACCTTTCCTCTGTATGGGGCTAAAACTTTGTCTGAATGGGGTCTGCTTCCAATGGGTAGACCCTGACCTCTTCAACCTTTGATTTGCGTGCCGCTAAAATGTTGTTTGAGAGGGTCCGCTTCCAACGGGTAGACCCTGACCCCTTTAACCTTCGCTATGCATACGGCTAGAATGTTGTCTGAGGAGGGTCTGTTTACAACGGGTAGACTCTGTCCCTACTTTCCTTTGGGGGCAGGTCGCAAACTTTCACTGCGTGACTCTTCCTTCTTCGTACATTTTCTCGGGCCATCGGCAATCCTTTCATTGCATGATGTGATCCCCATAGTACGATCATTTCGAGGTCTGCTGGCAAGTTCCTGGTTGCACAGATCTTTCCTCTTCGTACGTTTTCTCGGGCCATCGGCAAAGATTTTATTGCACGATGTGATACCCATAGTACGATCGTTTTCGAGGTCTGCTGGCAAGTTTTTGGTCGCGTAGCTCTTTCCTCTTCGTATGTCTTCTCAGGCCATCAGCAAGAATTTTGTTGCACGATGTGGTTCCCATAGTACGATCGTTTTCGAGGTCTGCTAGCAAGTTTTTGGTTGCGTAGCTCTTTCCTCTTCGTACGTTTTCTCGGGCCATCGGTAAGAATTTTATTGCACGATGTGGTTCCCATAATACGATCATTTTCGAGGTTTGCTGGCAAGTTTTTAGTTACGCAGCTCTTTCCTCTTCGTACGTTTTCTCGGGCCATCGGCAAGAATTTTATTGCACGATGTGGTACCCATAGTACGGTCATTGACTGCATGAATAGTGCACGGGGTCTGCCACCATGGGCAGACCCCTTTTCCACAGTGATCCAAAAAGATAAATCCATGCGACAAAAAGGGAACTTAACCTATTTTGGTTTTAAGCTTTCTAATAATATAAGCATTCACGTGAGTCTTACATTATACGAATGTGTCTCACACGTGAATAGTGTGTGGGGTCTGCCACTGTGGGCAGACTCTTTTTCCATAGTGGTCCAAAAGATAAATCCATGCGGCAGAAAGGGAACTTAACCTGTTTTGGATTTAAGCTTTTCAATAATATAAGCGTTCACGTGGGTCTTACATCACATACATGTGTCTCACACGTGATACTTTTTCAAGTGTTAAGCGTTCCACGTGTTCGGCAAGTCTTTTCTAGTCTTGAGTTCTTTCAGGATATATGCACCATTGTCAAGTGCTTTGATCACCTCATAGGGTCCAATCCAATTGGAGTTCAGTTTTGAAAAATTCCCTGTTTTGACTTTCAAGACCCAATCCCCGCTGTTGAATCATCGAGCACTAACCTTCTTTGCGTAGTAGGACCTAGCTTGCTGGTGGTATGAAGCCAGGTGGACCAAAGCCATGTTTCTCGTTTCTTCCAGGAGGTCTGTGTTATGGCTTAGCTACCGTTCATTTAAGGGGGCATCTCATACCACTTCGGAGCGAAGGGTCGGGAGGCTAACCTCGGTCGGGATCACAGCCTCTGATCCATAGACCATGGCGAATGGCGTTCTTCCAGTCGACCTTCGCTCCGTAGTTTGATGGGCCCACACAATGGCCGGTAGCTCTTCTAACCACCAGCCTTTAGCCTCCTGCAAATTCTTTTTGATATTGCTGAATATGACTTTGTTCGTTGCCTTTGCTTGGCCGTTCCCCTGAGGGTAGTTCACGAAAAAGAAACTGAGCCTTATATCATACAGTTAGCACAACTCCTTGAGCTTAGCATATTGGAACTGTGTGCCATGATCGGTGTGTATCTCTTTCGGAATCTTGTATCGACAGATTATATTTTTCCAAATGAAGTTAATTGTGTCTGCTTTGTTTATGGTCGCGTAGGCTTCAGCCTCTACCCATTTGGTGAAATAATCTGTGGCCAGCAGGACGTACCTTCTTCCCCTTGGACTTCTGGGGAGCTCTCCGATGATGTCCAAATCCCACTTGGCGAATGGCCAGGGCGTTATGTTCGAATGGAAATCCTCCGCGGGTTAGCATTTCATGGGGGCGAACCTCTCGCACTTATCACATTTTTTGATGAACTGAGCTGCCTCTGTCATCATGTATGGCCAGAAGTATCCGGCCGTCAGAGCCTTGTGGGTGAGGCTACATCCGCCAGAGTGGTTGCCGCATACTCCCTCGTGGATTTCTTCAATTAGTTTTTGCGCTTCGACGGGACCTACACACTGCAGCATCGGCCCCATTGTCGATCTCCTATATAGTTGTTCCCTCATCATCAAGTATCTGGTAGCATTCAGCCTGATCGACCTCGCTTCTTGAAGATCTACGGGCAGGTTCCCCAATGCCAAATACTGGGTGATGAGTTTCATCCATCCTTCGTCTGCAGGACCAGTTGCAAACATACGATTTGCGGGGATCTCCAGGGGGTCCTCTATATTCCTGTCCTCCAGGAGAATCTCTGCGTGTCCCGTTCCTCCGGTTGACACACTCTTAGCTAGCTCATCGGCCTTCTGGTTTATCTCTCTGGGAATCTGTTCGATATTAAAGCTGCTAAAGCAGGCTTTCACCCCTATTACTTTGGAAAAGTACCTGTGTAATCTCGGCTCTTTTACTTTGAAGTCTCTCCTGATCTGACCCACAACCAACTGCGAGTCGGTCATTATTGTGATGCTCTCTACTCCGAAATGCAGGGCCAGTTCAAGGCCTTGCAGCAGGGCCTCGTACTCTGCCTCGTTTTTCGTGGCCTGTAAAAAAGCTGAGCCTCAAGGCTTTCTCTACTTTGAGTCCTGTTGGGGTCTACAAGACTATCCCGATACTTGACTCCGAGGCATTCGTGGATCCATCCGTGTAGAGGGTCCAGGCTGAAGGGTGGCGAGGCTGAGACGTTGAAGCGGATCGTGCAGCTCGCCGAAAGATTTGATTTCCACCAGAAAATCCGCTATGACCTACCCCTTCTTCACTACTCGGGGCCGATACTCGATATCGTATATCCCTAGTTCAATGGCCTACTTGGTTAGTCGCCCCGATAGGTCTGGTTTAGCCAAGATCTGCCAAATGGAGAAATCCATATACACGGTAACAGAGTATGCTTTAAAGTATTGTATCAGTCTCTTCTTAGCATTGATCAGAGTGAGGACCAGTTTCTCCGCCATACTATATCGCATCTCAGCGTCCAGGAGCATGCGGCTTATATAAAACACCGGCTTCTGCTTGCTGTCTTCCTCGATGAATAGTACGGCACTGATTGCTACTTCAGACACTGCCAAATAAGCGTACAGGTGCTCCCCCTCTGCCGGGGAAGCCAGGATAGGCGGATGACTTAGGTACAACTTGAGGTCCGCCAGTGCCTTGTCCTGCTCCTCCCCCCAAACAATAATGGAGCTTCTCTTTATGCACTGGAAGAAAGGCTTGCATCGATCAGACATCTTGGAGACGAACCGACTGAGAGCAGCTATCTTCCCAGCTAGGCGCTGGACTTCCCGAATAGTTGAGGGTCTCTGCATGTCTGCGATAGAGGACAACTGGGTAGGGTTGGCCTCAATACCCCTTCTGCATACAATATGCCCCAGGAACTGGCGGAGGACACCCCGAAGGTGCATTTCTTGGGGTTCAGACGCATCCGATATTACCTCAGAATCTGGAAACATTCGTCCAAATGTCCTAGATGACCCGAAGCTTCTCTGCTCTTTACGACTATATCGTCGATATAGACTTCCATAGTTTTCCCTAGCTGTCCGACGAATATTTTGTTCATGAGCCTCTGGTAGGTCGCCCCTGCATTCTTCAAACCAAACGGCATGTGCTTGTAACAGTATAAGCCTTGCTCTGTAATAAATGCTTTGTGGATCTGGTATTCCTTGTACAGGAGGATCTAGTTGTATCCAGAGTAAGTATCCAAAAAACTCATCCTGTCAAATCCTACAGTCATGTCTACCATTTGGTCGATCTTCGGTAGGGGGAAGCTATCCTTAGGGCAAGCCTTGTTCAAGTTGGTGAAGTCTATACAAGTTCGGTCGTCATCGTTCTTCTTCTTCACTACCACCGGGTTGCAGATCCAGTATGGGTATAAGCATTCCATGAATAGGCCGTTCTCCAGTAGCATCTCTACCTCCTTATTGATCGCCTTGTTTTTCTCTGGCACGAACCTTCAAGGTCTCTGCCTGACCGAAGGTAAATTGGGATCTATGTTCAACTGGTGACAGGCGTGCGCGGGGTCAATCCCGGGCATGTCATCGTGAGACCAAGCAAAAACGTCTTGGTTCTGTCTCAGGAATCCCAACAGCTCATTCTTTTCCTCCTCGAGCAGCAGGGCCCCGATTAATACTACCTTTGTCGGCTCCACCTCCTTCAAAGGGACCGCCACTAGCTCCTCAATCGTAGACTCTGGTCCGTCTGACTCCTCTTTGATCTATTTCATGTACGCTAGTAGGCGGTCCTTTGATTACTATTCGTCCCCTGTCGGGGCGTTCGTACTCACATTAGGTCCCTTCAGGGCTGCTGAAAAATATTTCCTCGCAGAGGCCTGGTCTCCTTTGATATCTATCGTATAGGTACCGTCCATTGACTGACATCTTAAGACCTGGTAGAGGGTGGAAGAGACTCCATGCATGGCGTGGATCCATCCTCTCCCCATAACGATGTTGAAGGAGGATGGGCAGTCGATAACGACGAAGTCCACGTCCAAGCATCTCTTCACCGTGTAAACCTTTAAGGTCACAATGCCCAAGGGGCTGACCTTAGTACTATCGAAAGTGAACAGCGGCTGATAGGTCGGTCTGAGCACGTTCCGATTCAGGCCCATGTTCTCGAACGTACTGAGGAACAAGATATCGACGCTGCTTAATCACCAGGGGGTCATCGTGTGGCAGGCACACTATGGTCAAATCTTGCTGGGTGAAGGCGATGGGGGCGGTGGAGGCACAGCTTTCACCCACCCTCAAATGGTTAACGGAATATCTCATCCCCCTCAAGAGCTTCACCCTCTCCTCGGTTTTTCTTAGGCACTTTTCCTTCTCTTCCTGACCCTTGGTCTGCTCGGGTATGCCCATGATGGTCGGCACTATCCTCAAGGCCTGGTCTCCTGACGTGGAGGCCTGGATCTGTTTGCCTTTTTCGGGCCTAGTGGCGTCTTCCCGCGGCTGGATTCTGCCAGTTTTTACGTACTGCTTCAATTTGCCGGCATGAATCGCCACCATGACCTGCACGTAGAGGTTGCGGCAGTTGATGGTGTCATGTCCGTGATCTTTGTGAAATTGGCAGTACCTAGTCTTATTTTTCATGTGCTCAGGAATGCCGGATTTGTGCGGGTCTTTGAAAACGCCCCTATCCTTGTTTTGTAGATAGATCACATCGATCGGTGTGTTGAGCACATACTTCGACAGTGGGTCACGAGACACCTTCCTCCTCTTGTCGCCTTCTTGTTCGCCTTGGATGGAGGCTTCCCATTTTGGAATCGGCCCTTGGTCTGGCGCTGGCCTCTTTACCCCTTGCGGGAACCGGGGTTTACGTCGTCGTTGTTGTTATCACGGCAGATGTCTTGGGTGTTTTCTAGCAGCTTTCCAGCATCCTGAATACCCCTTCCGATTTGGCCTAGATGTCTGCCATGTCGTACAGAAGGTTCAAGAGCAGGTGATCCGATAGCATCGATCCTAGCTGCAGGCCCCTAACGAACGAGCTCGTGGCTTGGACTAAATCGGCGTTGTGCACTAGGGACATCACCTCTAGGAAACATGTTAGGTATTCTTTCGGAGACTCGTTTATGGTCTGTTCCAGCTGATCAAGGTCTCGCATGGTTTTCTGCTGCCTTCGGGCACCTGCGTACTACTTCAAGAAAAGTTTACAGAAATCCTCAAACCCATTTATGGATTTATCTGGGAGTTGTCTGAACCATAACAGGGCCAGTCCCACCAAGGTTGTGGAGAAGACCTTGCAGGTTACAGCTTCGTCCCTTGTTTCCAAGGCCATCTTCTGCTGAAAATAGTATATGTAATCGAGAGGGTCGGTTTTCCCTTCGAACGGCCTGAAAGTTGGAATAGTGAAGTCTTTCAGCTTGGGCTCCATCTGGATCCAATCGGCAAAGGCCGTTCGGCCGATCCCTCGCACGGTTTGTTCAGCCAGGTCAACAGGAGTCTGGCTGTGACGGGCCCAAAGCCTCCTACTCAGCTCTGCCATCATTTCTTGCTTCTAGTTGGGAAGCACACCTTCAAGGCTTTCTTGCTGTCTTCTATCCACCGCCGCTCCAGCTTGGAACAGCCTCCTCTGGCTTTGTTGCTCTCCCTATATCCACGATCGGGATGGGGCAGGCATTTCCCTCAGCAGTTGGCCCCCATACTCTTGTTGGATTTCAGCGTCGAAATCTTCCCTTTGCTTGCTCCTGGTGTCGCTTGCCAGTAGCCCCTCGAGGCGGGCGTTATCCCTGCGTACCTCTGTGACTTTATCTTTTAAACCCATGACGGCCTCGTGAGCAATCTCTACTTTCCGGCTCGCTTCTGCCAGTGCGGTGAGCATCTGGTCCAGCTTTTGCTCCAGACCCGGTTGTGCTTCCTGGGAGCTCCCTTCGGCATCGGGACGTGTGCTCCTGGTTGTCATTCTCAAAGGTGCCATCTTCCAATGTTATATGGCCTCTTGTTCAGGGAGGGTACAATCGTGAGACTCCGACTCTCCCTCTCGCACTCAAAGGAAAAATCATTTCCCACAGACGGCGCCGAACTGTTGGAGCGATTTTCACCAGCTATCCACGTGTCTCTGAACTTCCGATGTCGTATCCTCCAACTTCCATGTGTCCCTGCTATCCCAAAGAGCTTTTGACTTCAGGCAAGATCAGAGAGGCGGGGGAGGCCACCTGCAAAGCTCTCCGATGCTTAAGTCAGTTGTTTATCTTTAATTCAGGGTAACAAAGATTTTGTTTTTCTCTGTATCTGTTTGAGTATATCTTTTTCTCTTGCTCGTAGACTTGTAAATATTTCTTTTTGTATGCGTACATACCTCCCTTTTGGGGATACATGGCTCATATATATAGTCCTGAAATTGTGAACCTCCTGATTCTCAATCTCAGAACCGAGTACCTTTTTCGTCAAGACTTACTCCAGAGGTCACAGGCTGAGATTATCGTGATCCCCCCTGTAGCGCTGTAGCCTAGTTTCTGCCGTCCCCTATGGCTCGAGTTTATCAGGGGCGAGATTTGGACAAATCGCCGTTCTGTCAGAACAGTTTACCCCATGCGCACACCTACTCAAGATCGCATTAAATGCTCTATCTGGGTTTGGAACTGTGAGTTGCTTTCCATTGTACTCTGATGGAAGACTCTTGAGGCATCCGACCCCTAGCTGTCGAGGTAAGAATCGAACTGGGCCAAGTCTATCCAGGGTCTGGGATAGACTCGGCCCTAACCTCGAACAGCCCAATGGCCGATATAGTACCACGTGCGACTTGCGTGGCCTTTAACTAGTCACTCTGGATACATGTCGGACGGTATACCCTGATTGTGATCTGTTCTGCCACTCAACCGTCCACGTGGTGTATGATTTGGGAACGGGTCCCACACCACCAAATCTGAGTTAGCTAGTTTGGTTGAACGACACTAAGCTACTATTCAGTGATTTAGTTTGGTTATATCTAGCTCGAACCAAATATAAAAAATTAAGGCTAAGTGTTAAGTATAAACTGTTAAAAACTTGTTTAGCAAGACTTTCAAAGATCTTTGAAGCTCAAAACTGACTTTTAAAAGTGTTTTAATGAACTTTCAAAAGATCTTCACTTATTTAGAAGACCTTTTCGAGGAAATATAGATCTATTGGCTTTTTTATGAAGGTCTTGTAAAACTTTTATTTTAAGTAAAACTTATTCCCGGCCCTAAGAATATTTAAGGCTTCAACTTTTTTCTATTCTCCCTTAAAATGCCATTCCTCTTGTCTTATGGTCTGCAGTCTCACCACCACATCTTATTGTCACCATCTCGCGGTTCTCGTTTGAACATAGCAAGTTTACCAATGAGTAATTAATAAATTTGTTCATTGGAGAAAGAAAAAAAAATATTTTAGGCCCAAAACAAATTTTATCCCTAATTAACATGAATGTTGGCTTAACTTTCAGGCTCCAAATATAGACCTAAATCAATCGGTCCTAATCGAACTGAATTGTATTTGACACACGTTCTTTCTGTTCGATTTTACTACAACATCTCGTCAACTTTGATTCTAATGGAACCAAAACTCATAATTCGGTCCAAAACACCTCTCAAATCTGACTGAACCAAATTGGTTATACTTTTTATTGATCTAAAGCATACTCCCGATTTACGTTCCCCTATGAACTTCAAGTGGTAAAGACTTTTTTGGTATTTGGGCTGTAAATTCGAAAGAAGCCATTTTCTAACAATACATAAAATGATAGGATTTCTGACACTTCTACCTATAAAAATAGAAAAGAATTACAAAAATAAGATGTAAGGTTTTTCCCTTCAATTTTTGCTCAGTTTTTGTTAGAAAAATATCACTTAAATTTTTTTTTTTATAAAAATACTATTTCTAAAATGATTACTAATTATCAATTTCTAAAAACTAGTTACCAGTTATCAATTATCAGTTAGATACCAATTATAAATACCTTTGGTTATTAGTTATCAATACTCGAAAACTAGTTATTGGTTACTAGTTACTAGTTACTATTTTAAAAAATGATATTATTCTAAATATTTTTTTAAAATGGCATTATTCTAATAAAAACTGTAGATCTAAAAAAAACACAGCTCACTGTATTTTTCAATTTGTTTTCTATAAATGTTGTACAAGACCTAATTTTCATAAAATGACATGTGATTTGGTTAGAGATGCAAATGTGCGATCCTTGCGATTAAATTAAGTGAATACTACTTTTTTTTCCTCATTAATTAAATCTACCACCATACCATTTTTTAAAATGAATTCTTGACAGATTCTTGATATCAATAGTAATCTTGACAATTTTTTTTAGATTCTTGATGGATTCTTAATGAATTCAGATTCTTGACTAATTCCCTCCCAAAAATGGTAGAATCTAATAGTGGTGACAAAGTTAAACATTTGAAAAAAAATGGTAATTGTCTTGCGGGTCTTCATGGGCCCATTATCGACCTCATGTCAAGTTGGGTTAGCCCATGAAAGAAAAGTAAGTGACCCAACCCATCTCACATGCCTATTGTACTATGGCCGGCCCATGGACTATTATTCTTTCGCTGAAAAAAAAAGAACGTTATCAAGAATCATTTTCAACATAGGTTTTATGACTTTAAAGGATAAAAGTATCTTTTTTCAACTAAGGGAAGTTTCATTTTTTAGCTAATTATATTTGTTTATATATGGATATTTTGGTCATTTCAAAAAACATATTCTCACTTAATATGGACCAAATTATATATAAGGGTGAAATTTGTAGTAATTTATTAATAAGGATTTATTTTTATTATTTATGAACACTAAACAAAATATTGAGCATTTCATAAAAATCTTGGGAATATATTTTTTTATTATCCCTTTAATTTATCTTTAGATAGATATTTGGAACTAGAGATAATATCGTAGAAATATCTACAAATTATATTCTGGTAGTTTAAATATTTACAAATGTGTACTTTACGTAGTATAATTAAGTAATTTAAAAGTCAAAATATAGAACTGCGCCTCAATAACCAAACAAAAACGTTTCAAACAGTAATATTTAATATGTATTACTTAAAATTATTTTATAATTAGTTGTTTTAAGAGTTTTAATTTAAGATAGAAAGGAAAAAAAGCCCTTGAAATTCAGAAAAGCCCTAAATAATTATTGTTGTTTAAACTTTTTAATAAATTAATGCTGACTGCTTTAGTTTTTTCACTTGTTCAAACTTGAAATTTGCAAAAATTTTAAATATTAGGATATATATTTACAGAAAAAAAGATTAGTTTTCACATAAAAGTAAGACATGAGAGTATTTACGTTACTTCATATTTTGGATTAATAAGAGTAAATCATAGAAAGATACTAGAATTGAGAATTCTGTAATTTGAACTTTAAAATTTAGATTCTACAAAATAATATTATGATATTAAGAATTTTTGAAAACTAATATCCTGCTGAACTTTTAAATAACTCTAATTGATAAAAAATAATAATATTCTCAAAATTAAAAGAATTAAAGGTTAATCAAATTTTAACGATAGATATTATTGTTTTTTCGTTACTAAAATTGGTCAAAAAAAATTAGTCAATATATTAATTTTTAAAGATTCTTAATCTTAATCTCAGCCTCTAAGGATATTCTTTTAGAAAGCTCAAATTTTAATATTTAAAAAGTAAAACAATTGTTATTACATCCGAAGAGTATTACTAATCGGGTCGGATATCCATTTTAGATTTGACGGAGCTGGTTTGGTTGGTAAAATGGTAGTAGGTGTACGAATACCGGTTTTTCCGTAATTATAACGAAACCTCGTCAGGTGCTGCCACTTGCCATGGCCGCTTTGCTGCATGAGATCTGACCTCAGAGAAGAGAATATCACCCAAGTCATTACCTTCCCTCCAGCCTCGTCTCCCCATTTTTGGTAAACTCCTTTCTTTCGTGTCCACTTTCTGTTTGGTCCCGAGAAAAAAGAGAGAAAAAAGGAAAATTTACTTTTTGAGCGTTTATTGTTCAATTTCGAGGGTGTTAGAGCAATTTGTATTAAACGTTTCAGGTTCTCACTCAAGTTTGATTCTTTGGGATCAGATAATTTCATGGAGGGGTTAATGGGTTCTTCTCAGATCACACAAATTCCTACTCATTGTAGACAAAGTGACCTTCTTCCTTCTGTTCCCGCATTTTCGTTGAGATTTGCACGAGCTTC
Source organism: Parasponia andersonii (assembly GCA_002914805.1). Classification (NCBI taxonomy): domain Eukaryota; kingdom Viridiplantae; phylum Streptophyta; class Magnoliopsida; order Rosales; family Cannabaceae; genus Trema; species Trema andersonii. The sequence goes on from JXTB01000049.1 coordinate 15,324, forward strand.
GTATAGAAGCCATTTCAGGATGAAGAACCATACCAACAAGTCGTTTAGTCCAATTGTGGCTTCGGTTCAGCGACTGGAAGAGACCTCAGTCCCTAGCCGATACAATAACACACAGCCATCCAAAGGTTATATTTTCAATTTTTGAGTGTTGGGAAATTTGTAAAATTTCATGGGGTTGATGCAAATTTCATGATGGTTTTAATATTTCAACTTTGTTGTATAAAACTCAGTTTTATTAGAAAATTTGTGTTCAGTTCTTGTGGAAGTTTGGTTCTATTGTTTATTGAATGAAACTACTTATTGATATTGTTTTAAGTTTGTTGTTTTCGCATTCAAGAGTTTGAGTTGGAAATCAAGAATTTGAGCTTAGGAAATGAAGTTTTTTGGTATCAGAAATAGTTTTTGGAATTTTTATATATGGCTTCCGTTGATGGTTGGTATCTTTTTTATCTAATATCTACAGGGGTTCTTGAGTTATGGAGAAATGCCAACGCAGTGTGCTTTGATGTGGATAGCACAGTGTGCGTGGATGAGGGCATTGATGAACTTGCGGAATTCTGTGGAGCTGGAAAGGCCGTGGCTGAATGGACAGCAAGGTCCGGCTGTTCTTGTTAATGTCTGCAAATTCTTACACTTTTCGGCGTCATAGGGTTCTCATACCTGATTTTTTTATTTGGATATTACCAGGGCAATGAGTGGTTCAGTACCTTTCGAAGATGCCTTAGCTGCTAGACTATCGTTGTTTAATCCTTCTCTATCCCAAGTTCAAGAATTTCTTGAAAAAAGACCCCCAAGGTAAAAGGGTTTCTTTATATTTTGGTTATTATAATAGTGGTCATAAAGTCTTGCTGTTTGCTGCATATGCTGGCATTATTATCTATAAAATGTTTATAAATACATATGTCTATGCAAGTGAGTTTTGTTTATGATATCAATAAGCGATGGGGTCGTCTGAATGTCATCAAAAGCACAATGTGCTTGTGTATACGTATGGAATGTGGACCTTGAATTTTCAGTGGTCTTAGACGCCTTATTGTAGTGATTTATTAAATACATATATTGTGGATTGGAATTCTTTATATTATATTGTAATTTAGCTTATTTTGCGTGTTTCTGCCTTATATTGGCAGTCTTTCTGTTTTTCTAGTTAAATAAATAATGCATAATATGACATCACCTATTTATATTTGTCGCAACAGAATCTGCACACTATTGTCACAATGTTCTCGATGATATTCTGTCCTATGTATACAATGATATATGTTGCATAAGACATAGGCTCAGCTTATTCTATAAGGTAAAGAAACCGTTGTTACACAGAAGGTGAGAATTTTTTTTTCCATTATATGAAGAAAGAGAAAGATTGGATAGAGTTTGTTCGAGATGAAGGGAATAAGTAACTTCTTGGTGTATAACAATGATGCATTCGTCCCTGTAACTAAAACTATCAGCTTCTGTTTCTTTTTCCACTTATGGCATCCTAATGACTGCAAATTTCAGTTTATTCACTATAACTAAGTCTGCTATTTCCCTGCAGGCTTTCTCCTGGCATAGATGAGTTGGTCAAAAAATTGAAGGCTAATAATAAGGATGTTTTCCTGATATCTGGAGGCTTCCGTCAAATGATCAATGTATGTTGTTGAATGATGGGATGAGTAACTGTCTTTTTTCTCTCTTTTTCCTTGATTCATCTCCTTTCACCAATAGATAGTGATGTTCTTTACTCAAAATTGTTTGTGGTTGGCTTCTTCTGCTTCAACTTTATTTTTTAGATTCCTAGAATTCACAGCAGAGTTAGAACTAAACCATGGTAAAACAGAGGCTCTGTACTTCCTATAACCTTCTCCAATCTGCATCATGGTGGAATAAGATCTCAGGCATCTGACTTGAGGCCAAGGAGACGTTAATATTTAAACCGTGGAAGAACTATATATAACAACAGACCCTTATGACAGATGGATCTTAATGGAGTGATCAATTAGCAATTTTTTTCTTAAAAATGTGTGTCTAAATCCTAAAATCAGTCAATTCTCTAAAGCCTAAACCAACATGATGATGGTTTATGAGAAACTTTTTCAGTGACATTGTTTATGCGGCTGCCAGCTTTTAAAAGAATAGATTGAGTATATATGTGCTTTTGATTTCAAATAATTGTTAATCGAACAATTTCCTGTGAAGCCTGTTTCATCAATCCTTGGTATACCTCCCAAAAACATTTTTGCCAATCAACTGTTGTTTGGAAGTTCTGGGGAGTTTCTTGGCTTCGACAAAAGTGAGCCTACCTCACGAAGTGGAGGTAAAGCGAAGGCAGTTGAGCAATTAAGGAAGGTCAGTTCAATAGCTGATTAATTTTTGTTAGGTTTTCTAGTATTTTGCTTGCTAAGCTGATTGAACTGATGTTCTAGGCTCATAATTACAAGGCCCTAGTCATGATTGGGGATGGAGCAACTGATCTTGAGGTAAGTTCAGTATAAAATTTCAAATCCACCATGCAAAAAACAATGTATAGAATAACAGAAGCAACCTTTTTCGTGCAAAACAAACATTTTGAATGTAGTGTCATCCAATATTCAGAACACAAAATATAAAGAAGAAACAAATTCTATTATCTTTAGATGTTGGGTATGATTTAAAGTCAACTTACTTTGTTGTACCCTATGAATTTGTTTCATAGATAAAATTGATTAACTTAATGATGAATTCTTTACTTATTTTTGAACTTTTGTTTTTCATATGTAGGCACGTAAACATGGAGGTGCTGACTTGTTCGTTTGCTATGCTGGTGTTCAACTTCGAGCCGCCGTTGCAGGAGACGCGGATTGGCTTGTTTTCAATTTCAAAGACCTGATAAGTTCCTTGGACTAACCTGAATTCTTCCAAAGCCCTACTCTATTCTTTGTTTTTCATTTTGGTTTTTTGCTTGTTGGCACTATAGTGTAGAACTATTCCATATTTGTGTAAGATGATACTTTTCCTTCATTATAATAGGAAGTGTATGAAACTCATTAGAAGTGAATAATTATTTGATTTTTCTCATGCTGTAAATGCAAATTGATATTTTCTTTTTTTGGTTTTAATGTAAGGTTCCTGCATTTGGTAAGTGATAAAGCCATTTTTGAAATCCGGAAAAGTGATTTTTTGTGGGTAATTTGAAACTCACCAAAATAGGTGTTTTCATAAACCAATGGAAGCACAGAAGTAATGACCAAGAAGAAAGAACACAAATATTGACAATTTTGAGAGATCGTTATCAAGTATTTGTGGGATGTCTTTTACAAAATAGTAATCTCCTTTATATATTGTGAGAGATTCATAGTTACTATTTGATTATAGAGGTGGTAAAACGGCCTTAACGAGCTGCCTAAAACGGGCCTGGGAGATGGGTCAGGCTAGCCCGATCTGTAGGCCTGTCGGGCTCCTAGGTGTGCTCTATGCAGGCCTAGTTGGCTCGTTCTTGGCCCGTTCTTTTAAAAAAAAAATTAAGATAATTATACGTATAATTAATTAAAAATATTAGAAATTGAAAAATAAAACTTATTAAAAATAAATAATATGTTATATTTTTTTTCTTATAGATAAAATTTAAAAATAATTAATTAAGTTATAAGTATATAAGTTAAATAGTTGATTAAAAAAAGTTTAAAATAAAAATTTTAAAAAAATTAGTTAGAATTAGATTAAAATTTAAAAGTACGAAAAAAAGAGAGAGAGAATGTATATGTATAATAAGTATTAGAAAAAAATATTTAATTTAAATTTATTCAAATATTTTTGTCGAGCCAGGCTGAGTTTAAATGTAGAGTCTCGACATGAAGAGCTACAATAACGGGTCACAGGCCGAGCCTACGTGATCCAGCTCATTTTACCAAGTCTATTTGATCATAATCATCCCTGGACTCGAGCCGCACATACGATTGCAACGAAGAAAAAGAGAATGTACATGTATAATAAGTATTAGAAAAAATATTTAATTTAAATTTATTCAAATATTTTTGTCGAGCCAGGCTAAGTCTAAATGTAGAGCCTTAACATGAGAGCCACAATAACGGGTCACATGCTGGGCCTATGTGATCCAGCTCATTTTACCAGGTCTATTTGATCATGATCATCCCTGGACTCGAACTGCATATATGATTGCAATGAAAAAAAAGCGAGTTGATGAAAATAATCAACTCAGGACTGGAGCTGCATATATGATTGCAATGAAGAAAAAACGAGTCGATGAAAATAATCAACTCAGAATCAACCAACTTTACTTCAGAATTTGCCGTAAATTCCAACTCAATGACCACTTCAAGGCCAATGGGTGAGATGATGATGTTCGTGACGTTGAGGCGGCACAGAAGGTCATTCCCAAAGATACGACCAAGGTGATTTGGAATGAGATTTATTACTTATTCATTTTGGTGAATAATATTTAATTTTACATCAAACTTTAAAGAAAAAAAAAATTATATTAATAACTATGTACATGCATGCAATTGGCAAGAATGATCAAGAAGAAATGTTGAGAATAGAGCTGAAATTTGTCAGTAAGCACGGGTCAAGCAATAGCCCAGACACCAAAATGAGTTTAAATTATCATTATTTTAATTTATTGTAATTATTCTTGTGTTTGGGTTTTCTATCTAGGATTTTAAATTTCTACAACAGAATTTAGGCATCTATTTATATTTTCTTTATGTTCTTTTGGAAATTTTAAAGAAACTTAAATTTAATAATGTTGTATTTCATTATTGTTATAATTTAATTTAATTACTTAGTTATATGACATTTAATTTGAATAGAATAAATTATTCTAATTTGATAAAATATTAAATGTTAAGGTTATGAGCACCACTGGTCCTTAGACTTTTGGAAATATGATATAGTCTGGTTACCGAATTAAATAAATATGGCTGAATTAAATAAATGGCTCAAGTAGTCTTTGAATTCATGTTTAAGTGACAAATTAGTCCAAATCACTAGCACTATTAAATTTTAGACAAAATTCTCATGTGTAAATCACGTGCTTAGTTTGGAAACATAAAATTAAAAACAAAACGAAAAAAAAGAAGCATAAATTTTAATTTTTAGCTATCTCTCCACTTTTATTTTATTTTTCTATCACCTTAATTTTCCCTTGAAAGTTAAATTTGCAACTTCTTTTCATTTCAAAATTTCAATCAAAAACCGTGGAATTTCTGGATTTTGACTAGAATAGTAGTATGTTTCTACCCAAAATTTAATAGTGTGTCAATCTGAACTAAAATGTCACTTTAACGTAAATTTGACGATTAAATGAACCATTTATTCAATTTAAGGATCAAATGATCATATTTCAATAAGTTTAGATACCAATGAGGCCAATTATTCTAAAAACTAAAACAATAAATTAAAATTAAATCTAAAGTGAGATTTTCGTGTCTCTATAATAGCTTTTTAAGAATTTTAAATAAATAAATAAATTTTCAAATTTTTTCGTCATTGTATTTGACACATCCTTTGTAGTTCTATGCAACTTTCTAGCGATGAGACGCACTCATTTATTTTAATTTTCTTGAAAATTATGCAACATTGTTATCTGCCATAATGATGAACAAATCAATGAAGTATTCTAATTAAAATGCATAAAATAAACATAAAATCTTTGAGCCCGTTTTTATCAAAGAAAAAAACATAAATCTTTGTACAATATTTGATCTGGTAATATTGGAACTAAAACTCATCTTTTAACTTAGGGATAATGATATAAAAAAAAACCCTAATTTTTAACTTTTTTGCAATAAAAATCATGACTTTGAAAAATTTTAAGTTAATATCATAAATTTTTTAAAATCCTGCAAATTAATATTTGAAATTTTGAATTTCGTAAATTAATATCCTAACATTTATAATTCTTATAAATTATTACCTAATTTTCATTTTTTTCGCAAATTTGCACATGATCAACAAAGAAAATGCAAATACTCATTAACTTATTAAAAATTTTTTAGGTATTAATATATTATTAGAGAATGTTTTATTGTTTTTTTTTAATTAACCGGGAAAATACAAATTAGCTCATTTAGGCTATTTTTTAAATATTATTTTAAACAAATTTTTATTGGTTCTCAACAAAAATAAAATATCTTCAATTATAATTCTATGTACATCGAAGAAATTCGCGTTCAATTTTTTACAAAGCTGGTAGACATTTGTAGAAATTTTAAATGTAAATATATAATTTTGCATAAACTAAAAAATGTAGTTAAAATTACAGAAAAAAACATAATTCAGGATTTTTTTAATTCTAATTAATAATTTTGACCTTTCATTCCAATTTTCTATTTTCCTTTTAGAAATTCAAAAGTTAAATAACTAATCATAGAATATTTTTTCAAAAATTATAATAACCTTTTAGAATAATGCTTGCCACACTAATATTTTACACCAAAAATTTACACAACATGAGTAAAACCATACTATTTAAAGTTATGTAGCTAAAAATGATGCCACGTTATTTATGTAAGTTTTTTATGTGATAGTTTAGAGACCGAGGATGCAGAGACCGAGGATGCGGAGATCCACAGCAACATCAAAGATGCACTTGGTTGGCTAAAAGCCAACTTAAGATGCGAGATTGAGTCCAAGATTGTCAAGGTATGAGATCTCTTCTAAAAACAACTCACTAATATTTTACTTAGAGTAGATAAGATAGGTGGTAATCTTGCTTTATGTAAGTGAGCAGTGGCTACGTGGGTGACCACCACCACAACCATTAAGACAAGGAAGGTCGAAGTGCCTAAACCAAAGACCTTCAATGGTACTCAAAATACTCGGGAAGTTGAGAACTTTCTATAGGGACTTGAGAAATACTACGAGGGCGTTGGTGTGACGGACGACGCCGGTCAAATTCATAATGATGCCTTATATCTAACTGATATCGCTATGCTATAGTGGAGGCGGAGACACGAGAAGATGCAACGAAGGGTGTGCACCATAGCCATATTTAATGATTTCAAGAGAGAGCTCAAGAGCTAATTCTTTCTCTAGAATACCGAAGAAGAGGCGAGAGGCAATTCTTTGCCGCCTCAAACAATTTGGTGGTGTTAGAGACTACGTGAAAGAGTTTACTATACTCTTGCTCAAAGTATCTAACACTTCAGATAAAGATGCCTTGTTCTTGTTCATGCATGGCCTTTAGAACTGGGCCAAGTTGGAGCTCAAGCGCTGTGGTGTCTAGGACTTGGCCGATGCTATTATTATAGTTGAGAGTCTTATTGGTTACTCTACTAATAAGGACCCTTTTAAGGCCAAAGACAAGAAGGGTGGTGGAGCAAAGAGTAGGAAAGAGTGAATAAAAGGAGGAACATAGAACAAAAATAGTTTTTCCGACAAACATAAGAACAAAAGCAAGGAGAAGAAAGATCCTAACTTCTCCAAGCTAAGAGTCAAGTGTTTCCTTTGTGATAGGCCATATTAGGTATGCGAGTGTCCTAAGAAGAAAGGTCACAATACATTAATTGTCGAGCCAAGCCAAGAAAGAGGTGATAGAGAAGATGGTCATGCATGTGTTGGTTCCTTGTAACTTCTCAATGCCTTACAATCGGCCTCTAAGTTACAAGCTAAGAGCCTACTCTTTGTGGATACAATAATCAATGGCAAGGCTACTAAAATCTTGGTTGACACAAGTACATCCCACAACTTTATCTCTGTCGACAAAGCTATGTGGTTGGCCTTGTTGGTGTCCCATAGAGAAGGTTCCCTCAAGGCAGTAAATTCAGCAGCATGCCCCATCCATGGGGTTGCTCATGGTATCAAGGCTTACCTAAGTACATGGACTGGCCAACTTGACTTATTGGTAGTGCTAGTGGACAACTTTGCAATAATGCTTGGTTTGGAGTTCCTTGTTGAATTCCCCATTGCTTTTACCAACTCTATGTGCATCATGAATCGTGAAAAGTCTTATGTGGTACCAATGGAGCGGTCCATAAAAGTGGGAAACTAAGTACTCTCTGCACTTCAATTCAAGAAGGGTTTAAGAAAGGATGAGGAGAGTTACTTGGTCATCCTAAAGAAGCACGATGATGAAGAGTTGGAACTTCAGAGTAACTTGGCCATGGAGTCACAAGCTATCTTGGATGAATTCTGAGACGTGATACTTGACACTCTACCCAAGAAACTTCCACCTAGGAAGGAGGTGGATCATGAAATCGATCTTGAGCCAGGCATAAGACCGTCCGTGATGAGTTCCTATCGAATGGCCCCTCCAGAGTTAGTGGGACTACGGAAACAACTTAAGAAGTTGCGTGATATGGGTTTTATCAGACCCTCCAAAGCCCTTTTTGGTGTCCCAGTATTATTTCAGAAGAAGAAAAATGGCTCACTAAGGATGTACATTAATTTCTGGGCTCTTAATAAGGTAACGGTGATGAACAAGTATCACATCCCATTTATTATCGACTTATTCGATCAACTTGGGAATGCTAAATACTTCTTGAAGCTCAATTTACATTCGGAGTACTATCAAGTACGCATAGCAGAGGGAGATGTGCCTAATACCACATGCATGATAAGGTATGGTGCTTACGAGTCTTTAGTCATGCCATTTGGTCTTACTAATGCACTTGCTACCTTTTGCACCCTCATGAATAAGTTATTTTGTCCCGACCTCGATCGGTTCGTGGTAGTCTATCTTGATGATATAGTCATCTATACCAAGACCATAGAAAAGCACTTAGAACATTTGAAGAAGTGTTTGAGGTCTTGAGGGAAAACCAATTATTCATCAAGAAGGAAAAATGCTCATTTGCCCAAGAGGAAGTGATCTGTCTATGGCATAAGATAAAGGATGGGAAACTTATGATGGATAAAGCCAAAGTGCAAGCCATCTAAGAATAGGAACCTCCTACTAAGGTGCCAGAGTTGAGATCTTTCCTTGGACTTATGAACTATTATAGGTGGTTCATCAAGTCCTACTTAGCAAGAGCAGTGCCACTTACTAACCTACTCAAAAAGATCAAGTTTTAAGAATAGACACCTGAGTGTCAAGCCTTATTCGAAGACTTGAAGAGGGCGATAAGCGAAGAGCCAGTTCTCAACTTGCCTGACCACTCTAAGGCATATAAGCTTCACACAGATGCCTTTGACTTTGTTATTGGCGGAGTACTAATGCAAGAAAGATGTCCCATTGTTTATGAAAGCTGCAAGCTCAATAACACCGAGAGATGCTACATGGTGCTAGAAAAAGAGATGACTAGCATCATCTATTGCCTAAGGGTATGGTGACACTATTTATTGGGCACTTACTTTACGATCATGACTGACAATGTAGCTACAAGCTACTTTCAAACTCAAAAAAAATTGAGTCCCAAGCAAGCTTCGTGATAAGACTTTTTGACAGAATTTAACTATAGGCTTGAATATAAACCTAGGAAGGCCAATGTGGTAGCAGATACCCTAAGTAGAAAGGCAGAGTTGGCCGCCTTAAGCAGACCAATAGCACCTTGATGTAGAAAATCAAGGAATAGATAGAACACGATATTCTTGCAAAGAGCATACTACCTATAGTAAAGGAAGGAAAGATGAGACGCTTTTAGTTGAGTAATGAACTTCTCTACGCCAAAGGCAACTGACTCTATGTACCTAAGTGAGGGGAACTTAAGAAAAGAACTTATAAAAGATTGTCATAATTCGTTATGAGTGGATCACCTAGGTCAGAAATGCACTCTTGCTCTTATCAAAGCTATCTACTATTGACCTCAACTGAGCGATGATATTGAGGCCTATGTATGAACTTGCTTTGTATGCCAATAAGACAAGGTGGAATAACAATCACTGGATAGACTGTTGGAACTCTCCCCATTCCTAAGAGGCCGTAGGAGAATGTCTCTATGGATTTTATCACTAGTCTTCCTATGTTAGAGGGCTTTGGCAGGGTTATAGTGGTAGTCGATTGCATCAGTAAGTATGTCACATTCATACTTGCTTTACTCAATTGTCCCACTAACGAGACCGCAGACTCTTTATGACGCATATCGTGAAGCTTTGGGGAATCCCATCGAACATTGTAAGTGACTGTGACCCTCAGTTTACTGGAAAGTTTTGGATAGAATTGTTCCAGTTGATAGGTTCATATTTGAACTTTTCTACTAGTTTTCACCCCTAAAGTGATGGCTAGACAGAAAGAGTTAATGCCTTGTTAGAGTTATACTTGAGGTACTTTATGAGTGCCAACCAAAAAGATTGGGTAAAATTACTTGATGTAGCCCAATTCTCCTTTAACCTCCAGATGAGTGAGTCTATAGACAAAAGTCCCTTTGAGATAGTCATAGGTCAATAACCTATGACTCCACATGCCTTAGCGATAAGTTACGGTAGGAAGAGTTTTGTGGCATTCAAGTTTACTAAGGTATGGCATGAGCAAGTGGAGTTGGCTAGAGCCTACTTAAACAAAGCTTCCAAAAAAATGAAGAAGTGGGCCGACAAAAAGAGAAAGCACATTAAGTATCAAGAAGAGGATTTTGTCCTTATCAAACTGCTACTCCAACAATTCAAAACCTTAAGAAACATGCATAAAGAGTTGGTGTGCAAGTACGAAGGTCTATTTCTGATACTTAAGCGTGTAGGTAAAGTCTTCTATAAGCTTCAACTCCCTGCCAAGTTAAAGATTTTCCCTATCTTCCATACTAACATGCTAAAACTCTATCATGGAGACGAGGAAGACCCTTCAAGAGGCGAGTCTAAAAAGGTTGTCACTGCAGTGATAACCTCTTTTGATAAAGAGGTGGACTATATTTTGGTCGATTGCATGATCCACTGACGTAGTGTACCTAATTATCGAGAATACCTAGTGAAGTACAAGAATTTGCCTGAGGCCAAGGCTAGCTGGGAGTATAAAGATGCCTTATGGAAATTCAAAGACTATATCAAGCGGTTCAAAGTTGATAGCGCAACGAGAATGTCGCAAACTTGAGTGAAGGAAGGTGTTATGCCCCATTCATTTGGCTCCCTAAAATTCAAATGTTACTGCCCTATAGCTCTAAGATCTTCTATATATATTGCTCACCCAAGAAGATAGAGAAGACCCTAGAAAATAGTGGATACTTCTAGACTGATCAAGAGAGATCTTGCCCATATTAGAAGACTCTAGATGGTGTTACTAAGTCCTAAAAGGCTCTAGACAAGGTCAGATAATGCTAGATGGGTTGAGACAATCCTAGAACCTCCTAGAATGACTTAGAAGTACCAAGATAGTGCGTGAATCTCCTAGAAAGATTTAGGCCATGTTTGTTTTAGATTTCTCTATATAAATATCTTTGTAGATATTACTATTTTATTTGTGAAGATTCTAGACCCTTTGTAAGATCATGTCACTTGGCACGTTCATAACTCTTGGTTGGTTTAGACTTTGCCTATATAAAGGACCATTTGTATTCATTTGTACACAAGTTCTATTTTTTAGAGTTGTAAGCATTTTAAGGGTAATACAAAGCTTTAATTCACTCAGACTCTTTTATCCTTTGCTACTTTATTTCAAAGCTTGCTCTAAGACCCTTTCGTAAGTATTGGTAGGCTAACTTAGTGTAACGGACTGTGCTAAGTGTCACACGATTGTCTAATTTGAGGCTAAGGTCATGACATTTAACTCCAAATGTGTCTACCATTACCATCAAATCTTCACGATATTGATGAATGAATTTGATTGTACTTTGATCATTACACCTACAGAATTCCCAATCATAATCTTAATATCTTAACTCCATTAATAATATTTTGCACAAAGTGGTAATGAAAAGTAAATATATATATATATACATATATATATTGGAAATAAAATACAAATGAATCTGTAATTACATATTGAGAAATAAAATATGGACAAGAGTATCCCCATATTTTATCACAATTGAACAAATTACAAATTCAGCCAACTCATGAGTCATATATTTCCTTTGCAGGAGACATGACTGACAAGAACCATAGCTCCAAAGAAATGAAAAGTCTAATATCCTTAGCAGTAGAATCAACTGCAGAACAAGGTTTGGGTTTGATAATGGAATTAATGGCGACTAGAGATTCTGATTCGATCTCATCCAAAGTTCATCCAAATTCAATAGCTAATCTGATGCCTTCTCTTAGAGCCACGTGTTCACAAACTTCAACATCACCACCGCCATATAAAGAAATTAAATGCCCAGCAAACAAGAACCGAAGCACGATGGATCCCATATTATACCACCACAGACAAAATCTGTCACCATTCCTTACCGCTGCATCTGTGGTTCCACGATAAGAAAATTGGTCTACTTACACTCAGCGAAGGAACTTCCGAAGCACATTTGGAGCTCTGAAATTCTTCGAGAAAAACCTGAGCTTCTTCAAGCATTTCTATCATGTTCTCGACAATCCCATCATGAATGCGAGTATTCCTTCGATTCCATATTAACCACAACAAGATACAGATAAGCTCAAAAGAGGACTTCGGTTGGTTCCGTGATAATAAGTAAAGGATTTTGGCCACTCCAACAATATTACTATCACCAATGAACTCCCTACAGCCAAGTCGGATCCAAATGCCATCTAAGTGCTCGCATTTAAAGAAGCAATGGGCAAAAACGTCTCAATATCTCCTCCACAAAAGCAGCAATTGGAATTCACCTGAATTTTGCGATGACGCAAATTTGAAACAGAAAATATGCATTGTATGTAAGTAAATAGGACTATGGCCATCAGAATAAACGTTTTCACGCTTATGAACAACTCCAAACTCCTCCAATATTAATCATGGTATCATTGTAGTTTAATAGCTTATTTTAGAGCCTATATAACTATCATGTACTCTAAACAAAGCAACTATAGACTAAAATGTAGACTTTTAATTGAGGTGCTCTCGCAAGGGATGTTGACCAACGAGGGTTCCTGTGGGGCTCGTCCCTAGATTATGTGCCACGTGGACGATTGAGTGGCAGAACAGGTCACAAAGGGGATCCATCCCAGACCCTGGACGGTTCAGCCCAATCGAGTCCTTGCCTCGACAGCTGGGGGTCAGAAGCCTCGAGGGTCTTCCGCTAGAAGACTATGGGAGGCGACGCACTGCTCCAGACCCAGACAGGACATTTATTGCGATCCTGGGTAGGTGCGCACATTGGGTAAATTGTCCTGACAGAACGACGGTTTGTCAAAGCCTCGCCTCCGACAGGCTCGAGTCGTAGGGGACGGCGGAAAGCAGGCCACGATGATACAAGGGAAATCACAGTAATCACGACCCGTGATCTCTGGAGTAAGTCATGACGAGAAAAGGTACTCAATCCTGGGATTGAGAGTCAGAAAAGCTCCAAGTTCTAGGATTATTTATAGAGTCTTGTTTCCACCTCAAAGGGGAGAAAAAAAGATAGATATATACAGAGAAAAACTTTATCTTTGCTACTCAAACTCAGGGATAAACAACTAACTTAAGCATCGGAGAGTCTTTGCAGGTGGCTACCCCTGCCTCTCCGACCTGACCTGAAGTCTAAAGTACTTTGGGATAACAAAGATACGCGGACAGTTGGTAGATATAACATCAGTAGTTTAAAGACACTTGGACAGCTGGTAAGAATCGCACCAACAATTCTATTCTTTTTTACTCTTTTTTTGAAGATATAATATTAACATTTTATATAGTATTACTAATTCACTTGCCTGTATAGTTATAAAGTTTAAAGCAACATCTTTAACTCAAGGAAAACAAGTCTTCAAGATGGTGCACATAGACCAATTTAAAAACTAACATTGAATATGAACGATCAAGATACAAATTTTTTTCTAAAATAGGGTATATGTTAGTCATGTATTCTAAAAGAATTTTTCAAATGATCTTAAGCTTGAAATGAATATTATGTTTTTAAATAACCATAATATACCTTTTCAAATGCCTAAAATTTGTTTGTAAAAATCTTAAAAGATATTATATTTAAAAAAGACAAATAATGAGATCAAGAGGCAAAATATTTATCTATAAATTTGGTCGATCAAATTTAGGTAGAGGCATAATAACAGTTATAAACAACTAATTTTCTTAGATACTTATATATAAAATTTCATTTAACAGTATTTAATATTTTTGTACTAACTTAATTACTCTCAATATGTTAAATTCTTCGATTACACGAAATTAATTATAAATCTTATTGAGCCAATTCTTGAACATCTATAGTGCACTGCTGCCAAATCTCTTAGGCTTGAATTATGTCTATTATCTTAGTGAGGAGATTTAGTGAGGATAATTCTTGAGTAAGTATTCACTTGTTTATTAAAAAATCATTTGAATTGAAGTGAGGATAGCACTGGTATTAATATAACTTGATTTATGTGAGACTGTCATGATATTTTCAATAATCTGAGTTAGTAGTTAATATAACTTGATTTATGTGAGACTGTCATGATATTTTCAATAATCTGAGTTAGTCGTTAAAACTGAGTCAAGTCTATTGTAAGAAAATTGGGTGAACTTAAAAACAATTCCCTATGATTGTAGGAGGGAATGTCAAGCCCATAACATTGATCTAATAGTTGAAAACTCAACATAAGCCATCAAATTTACCGGATATCATAAAAATAGAGTTCACAATTTCTCTAACCATAAAGACAAATAAGATGAAAGAAATAACACAAGAACTAATTAAGAAAAACTCCAAATAGGTATAAAATACAAAACAAAACAAAAACTTCCTGATAGTTAATAAAAAAGCATTCTAATTTTTTAATGAGAACTTTTTTTTCTTAGCATAAATTTGGCAAAAGTTATTTCGGGAACCAAAAATTCTAGTGAAATAGAATGCCAGGAATAATGGACTCGTCATATATACGAGTCTTGCTTCCCCCTCATAGGGGAGAAAAAAAGATAGACATATACAGAGAAAAACTTTATCTTTACTACTCAGACTCAGGGATAAACAACTGACTTAAGCATCGGAGAGTCTTTGCAGGTGGCCACTCCCACCTCTCTCACTCGACTTGAAGTCGAAAGCATTCTGAGATAGCAAGGATACGTGGATAGTTGGTAGCTACAACGTCAACAGTTCAGAGACACGTGGACAGCTGGTAAGAATCACACCAATAGTTTAGCGCCGTCTGTGGGAACCCGTTGAGCATGAGAGAAAGAGTAAGAGTCTCACGATCGCGCTCTCCCTGAACAAAAAGCCATACAACATCAAATAGCACCTTCAAGAATGACAACCAGGAGTACACGTCCCGACGCCGAAGAGAGCCCCTGGGAAGCACGACCAGGTCTGGAGCAAAAGCTAGACCAAATACTTGCCGCCCTGGTAGAAGCAAACCGGAAGGCAAAGATGGCCCACGAGGCTATCCTAGGTTTAAAAGATGATGTCGCAAAAGTGCACAGAGATAACGCTCGCCTCGAAGGGCTGCTGGCAAGTGAAGTCAGGACTAGGAGAAGGGAAGACTTTGACGAAGAGGTCTAACAAGAGTCTGGGGGCCAACCGCCGAGGGAAGTCCCTGCCCCATCCAAATCGCGGATGCAGGGGGAGCGACAAAGCCAGACAAGGCCTTTCCAAGCCAGAGCAGCGGTGGGCAAAAGATACCAAGAAAGCCCGAAAGGTGTGATTCCCAACTGGAAACAAGAAATGATGGTGGAATTGAGTAAGAGGCTCGGGCCCATCACAGCCAGACCCCCGATGATCTGGCAAAGCAAACCATACGAGGGATTAACCGAACGGCCTTCGCCGACTGGATCTAGCTGAAGCCCAAGCCAAAAGACTTAACAACTCTGACCTTTAGACCGTTCAAAGGAAAGACCGACCCCCTTGATCACATATACCACTTTCAGCAAAAGATGGCCTTGGAAACCAGGGACAGAGGCATTTTCAAAGACCCGCCTAAGTCCGGTGTTCCTGAGCACATGAAAAATAGGAACATGTACTGCTAATTTCACAAAGATCACGGGCATAACACCATCAACTACCGTAGTCTTTACGCACAGGTTATGATGGCGATCTATATCGGCAAGTTGTAGTACGTTAAGACCAGCGGAAGCTAGTCGAAGGAGGACACTGCTAGGCCCAAAAAAGGAAAGCAGTCCTAGGCCTCCGAGTTAGGAGAGCAGGCTCTGAGGATAGTGCCGACTATTTTGGACAGACTAGAGCCGACCCAGGGTCGGGAGGAGATGGAAAAATGTCGAAAATAGACCGAAGAAAAGGTGAAGCGCATGAGAGGGATGGGTCATTCCGTCAACCACCTGCGATGGGAGAAAGCTATGCCTCAGCACCCCCATCGCCTTCACCTAGCAAGATTTGACTACGGTGCACCTGCCCCACGATGACCCCTTGGTGATTAAGTTGTAGATCGACTCCGTGTTGGTCGGAAGGGTCCTGGTCGACGGCGGGAGTAGCGTCGATGTCTTGTTCCTCAGCACATTCGAAAGCATGAGTCTGAATTGAAACGCACTCAGGCCGACCTGTCAGCCACTGTTCACCTTCAATAGTACTAAGGTCAGCCCCTTGGGCATTATGACCCTGAAGGTCTGCACTGTAGAGAGGTGCTTGGACGTGGATTTCGTCGTCATCGACTGTCAGTCCTCCTTCAACATCATCATAAGGAGATGGTGGATCTATGCCACGCATGGGGTCACCTCCACCCTCCACCAGGTCTTAAGATGTCTATCACAGGATGGTACTTATACAATAGACATCAAGGGAGATGAAGCCTCTGCGAGGAAATGTTTTTCAACCACCCTGAGGGGAGATAATGCGAGCGCAAGCACCTCGACAGGGGACAGATAGCAATCAAAGGACCACCTGCCAACATATATGAAGCGGATCAAAAAGGAGTCTGACGGGCCAAAATTCATGATTGAGGAGCTGGTGGCAGTCCTTTTGAAAGAAGCAGAACCAGCGAAGGTAGCCTTAATCGGGGCCCAGCTACCCGAAGAGGAAAAGAACGCGCTGTTGGAGTTCCTTAGGCAGAACGAAGACGTCTTCGCTTGGTCCCACAATGACATGCCTGGGATAGACCCCGCACATGCCTGCCACCAGTTGAATATAGACCCCAATTTCCCTCTGGTCAGGCAGAGACCCCGAAGGTTCATGCCAGAGAAAAATAGGGTGATCAACAAGGAGGTAGAGACACTACTGGGGAAGGCCTGATCATGGAATGCGTATATCTATGCTGGGTCTCTAACCCAGTGGTGGTGAAGAAGAAAAATGACAATGACCGTAATTGTATAGACTTCACCAACCTGAACAAGGCCTGCCCGAAGGATAGCTTCCCCCTGCCAAGGATCGACCAAATGGTCGATATGATGGCTGGATTCGACAGGTTGAGCTTCCTGGATACCTACTCTGGATACAACCAGATCCCTTTGTATGAGGAAGACTAGATCCACACAGCATTCATTACGGAGCAAGGTCTGTACTATTACAGACGCATGCCTTTTGGCTTGAAAAACGCAAGGGCAACCTACTAGAGGCTCATGAACAAAATGTTCGTCGAACTGCTAGGGAAGACTATGGAAGTCTACATCGACGACATGGTCGTGAAAAGCAAAGAAGCTTCGGACCATCTGGGACATCTAGACGAATGTTTCCAGATTCTGAGGTAATACCGAATGCGTCTAAAGCCCGAGAAATGCATGTTCGGGGTGTCCTCCGGTCAGTTCCTGGGGCACATCGTGAGCAAAGGGGCATTGAGGCCAACCCGACTCAGTTGTCCTCAATCGCAGATGTGCAAAGACCATCAACCATTCGGGAGGTCCAACGCCTAACCGGGAAGATAGCTGCTCTCAGTTGGTTTGTCTCCAAGATATCTGACTGATGTAAGCATTTCTTCCAGTGCATAAAGAGAAGCTATACTATCGTCTGGGGGGAAGAACAGGACAAGGCACTGATAGAGCTCAAGCTGTACTTAAGTCATCCGCTTATCCTGGCTTCCCCGACAAAGGGGGAGCATCTATACGCTTATTTGCAGTGTTTGAAGTAGCGATCAGCATCGTGCTATTCGTCGAATAAGACAACAAGTAGAAGCCGGTGTTTTATACAAGCCACATGCTCCTAGATGCCGAGACGCGATATAGTATGGCAGAGAAACTGGTCATCACTTTGGTCAACCCTAAGAACAGACTCAAGCAATACTTCGAGGCACACTCGATTACTGTGTATACAGATTTCCCTATCTGGAAAATCTTGGCCAAACCGGACCTATCGAGACGACTAACCAAGTGGGCCATCGAACTGGGGATATATGACATCAAGTATCAACCTCGAGTGGCAAAGAAAGGGCAAGTCATGGCTGACTTCCTGGTGGAAATTCAATCCTTCGGGGAGCCGCGTGACCTGCTTCAGACGTCTCCACCTCACATCTCTTTAGCCTGGACCCTCTACACCAATGGCTCCACGAACGCCTCAAGGTCAGGTATCGGAATAGTCCTGTAGACCCCAGCAGGACTCAGAGTAGAGAAAGCTTTGAGGCTCAGTTTCCAGGCAACGAACAACGATGTAGAGTATGAGGCGCTACTACAAGGCATTGAGCTGGCTTTGCACTTCGGAGTAAAGAGCATCATAGTAAAGACTAACTTGCAGCTGATTGTGGGTCAGGTCAGGGGAGACTTCGAAGTAAAAAAACGAGATTACACAGGTACTTCTCCAGGGTAATAGGGGCGAAAACTTGCTTTAGCAGTTTCAATATTGAACAAATACCCAGGGAGATGAACCAAAAGACCGATGAGCTAGGTAAAAGCATGTCGATCGGGGGGACGACCGAACATACGGAGATTCTGCTAGAGGGCGAGAACACAAGAGACCCTTTAGAGACCCCCGCATGCCATGTGTTTGCAACTGACTCTGTAGACGAGGGGTGGATGAAACCCATCACCCAATACCTGGCATCGGGAAACCTGCCCGCAGACCCCCAGGAAGCGAGGTCGATCAGACTGAAGGCTGCCAGATATTTGATGGTGGGGGGACGACTATACAGCAGATCAACGATGGAACCAATGCTGAGGTGTGTAGGTCCCGTCGAGGCGCAGAAGCTGATGGAGGAAATCCACGAGAGAGCATGTGGCAACCACTCTGGTAAACGTAGCCTCGCCCACAAGGCCTTGACGGCTGGATACTTCTAGCCATACATGATGGCCGAGATGGCCCAATTTGTCAAGAAATGCGACAAATGCCAGAGGTTCATCCCCATGAAATGCCAACCCGTAGAGGAATTCCATTGGAACATAACTCCTTGGTCGTTCGCTAAATGGGGCCTGGACATCGTCAGAGAGCTCCCCATAAGTCAAAGGGAAAGAAGGTATATCTTGCTAGCCACCGATTATTTTACCAAATAGGTAGAGGCTGAAGCCTATATGACACAATTAACTTCATTTGGAAAAATATAATCTGCCGATACGGAATACCGAAGGAGATACACGCTGATCATGGCACGTAGTTCCAGAATACTAAGCTTAAGGAGTTGTGTGAGTTATATGATATAAGGCTCAGCTTCTCATCCATAAACTACCCTCAGGGGAACGGCCAGGCAGAGGCAACAAACAAGGCCATATTCAACAATATCAAAAAGAACTTGTAGGAAGCTAAAGGCAGGTGGTTAGAAGAGCTACCAACTGTTGTATGGGCCCATCAAACCACGGAATGGAGATCAACGGGAAGAACACCATTCGCCATGGTCTACAGATCGAAGGCTGTAATCCCGACTGAGATTGGCCTCCTGACCTTTCGCTCCAAAGTGGTAAGAGATACCTCACTGAACGAGCAGCAGCTAAGCCACAACACAGACCTCCTGGAAGAAACAAAGGACATAGCCCTGGTTCACCTGGACTTGTACCACCAGTAGGCCAGATCCTACTATGCAAAGAAGGTTAGCGCTCGTCAATTTGATGCCGAGGATTGGGTCTTGAAGGACAGAATAGGGAATTTCTCAAAGCTAGACTCTAATTGGGTCAGGCCCTATGAGGTGATCAAGGCGCTTGACAATGGCGCATATGTCCTGAAAGAACTTAAGACCGAGAAGAGCCTACCAAACACGTGGAATGCCCAGCACTTGAAAAAGTACCACATGTGAGATGCATGTAAATGCTGTGAGATAGATGTAAATGCTTGTATTACTGAACAGCTTAATTCCAAAACAGGTCAAGTTTTTTGCTACACGAACTGATCCTTTGGATTGCTATAAACAAAGGTCTGCCCCCAGTGCCAGGCTCTATGAACTACTCGTGCAAACAAAAATCGTACTGCGGGGATCACGTCGCTTGCTGATGACCCGAGAAAATGTACGAAGAGGAATGAGCTACGCAACCAAAAACTTGCCAGCAGATCTCAAAAAAAAAATCGTATTATGGAAATCACATCGTGCAATAAAACGTTTGCTGATGGCCCAAGAAAATGTACGAAGAGGAATGAGCTGTGCAACCAAAAACTTGCCAGTAGACCTCAAAAAACGATCATACTATGGGAATCACATCGTGCAATAAAATGCTTGCCAATGGCCCGAGAAAATGTACAAAAAGGAATGAGCTGCACAATCAAAAACTTGCCAGCAGACCTCGAAAACGATCGTACTATGGGAATCACATTGTGCAATAAAACGCTTGCCGATGGCCCGAGAAAACGTACGAAGAGGAATGAGCTGTGCAACCAAAAACTTGCCAGCAAACCTCAAAAAATGATCGTACGATGGGAATCACATCGTGCAATAAAACACTTACCGATGGCCCGAGAAAATGTACGAAGAGGAATGAGCTGTGCAACCAAAAACTTGCCGGTATAGCTCAAAAATGGTCGTACTATGGGAATCACATTGTGCAATAAAATGCTTGCTGATAGCCCGAGAAAACGTACGAAGAGGAATGAACTACACAACTAAAAACTTGCCAGCAGATCTCGAAAACAATCGTACTATGGGAATCACATCGTGCAATAAAATGCTCACCAATGTCCCGAGAAAACGTACGAAGAGGAATGAGCTGTGCAACCAAACTTGCTAGCCGGCCCTATCAACAATTGTACTACGGGGATCATGTCGCTCACTGACGACCTAAGAGGATGTACGAAGGGCAATAGGCCACGCGACAAAAAATTGCCGCCAGCCCTCAAGGAATACTGCAGGACGAGAAAAGAGTTAGGCGATAAGACCCCTCCCAGAGAACACCTTAGCTGCACACAAGGCAAAGGCAAATAGGGCCAAGGTCTACACATTAGAAACAAACCCTCCCCAGAGAGCACCTCAGCTACGCACAAGCTAAAGGCAAGCGGGGCCAGGGTCTACAAGTTAGAAGTAGACCCTCTCCAAAGAGCACCTTAGCTATGCATGAGCCAAAGGCAAACAGGGCCAGGGTCTACATGTTGGAAATAGACCCTCCCCAGAGAGCACCTTAGTTACACGTAAGCCAAAGGAAAGCGGGGCCAGGGTCTACCCGTTGGAAGCAGACCCTCCCCAGAGAGCGCCTTAGCTACACATGGACTGGAATTGAACAGAGCCAGGGCCTACCCATTGGAAGTAGGCCAAGACAAGACCAAACACGAAGATAGAAATTAAAACTAAACTATACTTATTATTGCCTAAAATACAAAATGCATAGTCGACAGGGATACAGACCCAGAGGCTCTATTTGTAAGAAGCAGGTCTTGGACGAACTCACAGGGACACATCAGAGTGGTAACGTCCTATTTGCTCTTGATAAGAGCCAAGCCCGGGCCTCTTCCTCTGCAGCGACGGGTCCAAGCATTGGTCAACCAACCCCTGGAGCTGGTTTCTGGCGCATTCCCACTTAGGGTCAGAGAAGTCCAGCCACATGCGCGGGTCAAACTCTGCCAAGACAAGTCATAACAGAAATTATATATTCTCAAAGTCGGACGAGCTGGAACTCACATCCCAATTTCCAGAGCTAATGTTGTCAATCATAGCACAGGGGGAATTCACTAAAAACTCCAAATCATATATGATTGAGCCAGACCCAGAGGTCGGCCGCATTGCTGACAAGGGAATGGCATCATATATGATATCCAACCCTGACCATAAATGCACACGACAAAAAAAAAGAGGGAAGGGAATAAACATGAGAAAAATGTGATGTCTCTATTATTTAAATAGGTGTTTACAACAAGGGTCAGCTTTACATAACACAGTTAGTACTTTACAAATACACAAAGAGCGAGAGGCCCTAGTTACCTCCGACAAGAGGAGCGATACCAGCTTCGGCGCTTGGACCAGCTTCGGTAGAGGGCGGCGTACCGGGGTCAGAATCGTCGCTAGACAAAATGACCGCACCAGACTCTCTGCTAGTTGAGGCGCCAAGACCAAGCTGACCAACATGAACCTCCGTGGCTTGTTCTGGTAGGCCAGAAGCGGGGACAATCTCCTTGGCAATAGAGGCAGATGTAGAGGGCTCGTCTTTTTCATTGTCGAGCATCTTCAGCACATCAGCGAGATATACGATGTTGATCTCATCCCCCAACTACTGCATATAATGCCTGACGAAATAATGGTCCCTCTCGATGCCCTTCTGCCATCGAACTGGTCTGGCGTTACCATCTCCGCGTGGCCCTCGAATTCCCTGTTCTCCTAGCCAGACATGTAGCTCTCCGTAGAAAGGACATCCACCTACCTCTGGTACCTCATCTTTAGCTTCTCCGTGTCTGCCAGCTTATCCCGTAGTACTACCAGTCTCAGCTCTGCTTGTCACTGTGACAAGTGGACCAAAAGAATGTTAATATCAGCAAGGTCTTCACCGTGCTTGCGAGATAACTCTGCATGAGCTCCCATAAGTTTTTTGTGATCCGAGTAGAGATATCGATTTACCTCGTTGGACTGGTTGAGCCTACGCTGCAGGGAATAGGCCTCCAATTTGGCTTTCGCCTCAGCTTTTCTCGCCTCTTTAGCATCGTCGACCGCTCAATCACGAGCGATGAAAGTCAAGCTCATCTCTGCCCTTGCACTCTACAGCTCCTGCTCCTTGACCCTGAGCTCGGTTTAGGCCAGCCCATCGGCCTCTGCCTTGGCCAACTTGGCGACCAGTTCCTTGCACTTGGCCCTCTTGACACTCAGAGTGTGAGCCACAGTGCTGCTATACCTAGCCTTGTCCAGGCTCCGATACAGGTCGAAGTCTGCCCTCAATGTGGCAAGGGCGACCTCGCTCCACTCGGTTGTCACAGAACGGGCATTCAACTACCCAGTCAACTCCCTGACATGAGAGGAATAGAAGGACTGGACGGCGGCTAGCTGCATGATACAAGAAAGGGGTCAGTGTTCAGCAAGGATGCCAAAAAACATAGAGATGACGGCCAGACAAGCCAAACCTGCGTAATACTGCGGCCAGTGATGAGCTCAACATTCTCCAGAGAAAGCGCCTCTAGCTCGTGTTCCGCAGCTAGACCCTCTCTCTAGGCATCATCCGCATCTGAGGAACATGACTCCACCCTGCCAACTGCGAGACACCTTCTCCCGAAGCGGCAGAGGTGGGGATGGCAGGAAGCAGGGCGTCGCCAAGAGCACCTTCAGCAATAGTAAGGGTGGCACATCCTCAGCAGAAGAGGCCACGGTGACTGCCGCTACATTGGTGGCTTCAGCTATTACCCTCCTAGGAGACCCACCTGGATGTGATTTTTTCGGTCTTGTCTTGACCAACGCCCCCAGAGGGGCCGCGCGCAGACCGTCTCCTCCTTATAAGGGTCAGTGTAGCCCCGTCGTCATCGCTATCGGAAAAATGGGTGGTTCTGCCCTTCTTCCCCGCCGAGCTCTCCTTCCCCATAGACGTGTCGGCTTCACGACCCCGCTTCATCAAGACCGGGAAAGGGGAAGACAGCCGAGACTTCAACCTCGGAGCTCCTCTGCTGAGCTCAGCAATCTCCCCACGAGAGCAGGCAGCGCCAGACCCCGCGCCCGCCTTCGAATCGAAGTCGGGGGCAGAAAAAGTCAAAGCAACGGGCTCCCGAGGCAGGCTCAAAGGCCCTCTTTTGCCATTTACGACCTTTATGGCCGGCATCTCTCGAGTCGGGGGTCCGCTTGCCTCAGGAAAGGGGACCACATGTGTTTCACCCTCGAGCACAAACAGACCCTCCCGGTCGTCGTACAAGCCTGTTCCTAAGGTGACGACACCCTACGCCATGATTTCGTCCTCTGAGGATACCACTAAACGCCAACCCGCGGGAATCTTGGAGCGGGCCTTGTGTACAACGGCACTCCCCTTAACTGGGGAAGGGTCTGTCGAAGGGCCTGCATCCGAACCTATGAAGAGTAAGCAATGTTGTTAGAACACAGCTATAACCTGATCGACGGAGCCTTAGGGTGTGAAAATAAACTCACCCTTAACCCTCTTGGGGCCAGCGGCTTCTTCTCTACGAAGCCTGCTGCACTCCTCGGCTACAAGCCTCACCACCTCATCGAGCTCGTGACTCGCCAGTGCCACCAGGTTATTGGGACCCGCCAACTAGCTCGAGGCCATGATCTGACGACCCACCATGGCGATGCGACTCTACTCATCCTGACAAAACCGGTTTAGAGTCGAGGCATCAAGCTGGCTCCGTAGGTGCTTTGTGATGACCCAGATGTCCAGTGGGAAGAGGAGATATGAGACCATCTTTGGCATCATGTTTATCACCTGGGGATTCAGGATGACCTGGATATGTCGGCGATCCCCAGAAGACCCAAAGATGACAATCCCCACCAGCTCCTTGAGCCACCCTGCCGACAGTTGCAGCTCAAACCTGCTTTCCTCCGCAGAAGCTGCCCAAGGCAAAATATCATGAGTAAAAACCGACGAGGTGTACACAGATCCAAAAATCACGATCTAGTACTTACTTTGCAAAAAAAATGAAGGAATTTGGAAACGCTTTCCATTCATCCAGGGAGAGCACCACGCTCCTCCAACGGCATACAGCCTGGAGTGGGAGTCCCATTACTTATCTGACCTCGGTAAGCCCCAGAAGATGTGGCATCCCAGGAGCGGCTGGAGGTAGAAAGTAGGGTAAGAGCTCTTCTTGGGGATGAGAGTGAGCTTTTAGGCATAAAAAACCACATCCAGGTCGATATGCACATTGAGGATGACTGACAGAGCAGAGAGTCCCATCAAGATCATGACCCCGTTAGCGTTCAGCTGCATCGAGTGAATCCCCGTCAGAGCAAAAAACTGGTGGATCAGGGGAGGAAGGGGAAACTGAAGTCATTCTAGGTGCCTCCTCCCTAAGACGATGGAGCCCTCGAGGACAGAGAGACGAAGGTACCAATCCACTGGGCCCTCAACTCTTTGTAAGGTAACTCTGCCAGGGAAGCAGAGCTGCCTCTTCAACGAGTCGAACTCCGAATCCGCAACAGGGCACAGCCTCTGATTCTGGTTCGGAGCCATCATTTTGAATGCAATCAAAGGAGCGAAATATTCTAGCAAAGGAAAGAGTCGAAAACCCTAAGATTTTAGAAAACGAGAACACTTGGAGATTTTGATAAAGTAAGAAATGAGCGTGAATGCGGCTTTTATAGAGGGGGAGCAGAAAAGTCTCTCCTAGAGGGGAACGGTGCAAGGAAGACGGAAGCACGGGAATTTCAAAAATCTGAAAAAAGTCGTAACATGAGATAGCATGCACTAGCGTCGATAATTGAGGAGAAATAATGGTAAGGAGCCACGTGTCCCCCTTAAATTGGAGGACTGGAGACACGATTTTCCCACTTGATGGATGCGAATCTATCAAATAGGGAAATAGGGGCAGTTATGGGGGCCCGTTCCTAGATCATGTGCCATGTGGATGATAGAGTAGCAGAACAGGTCACAAATGGGGCACGCCGTCCGACACGTGCCCAAAGTAACCATTTAAAAGCCACAGGAGTCGCATGCGGTACCGCATGGGCCCATGGGCCATCCGAGGTGATGAACGTCTAATTATGTACATTTATTATGGGATTAGATCATCATTATACACTTAGAATTTCATTAAATTCCCTAATTTAAAGCACTTTTGTAGATATAGGCATAAAAGCAAGAATTACCTCTAATTTGTGCTAAATATTTGTTTCTGCGCAGGTTTCATAAAATAGGTACAGATTCTAAACTACATGGGATTTTGATCCAATTCTTGAACTCATAATTTCTAGACTCAATTATTCACTAATTTCAATTCACAAGATCTGTCCAAATTATTTTGAAATGGGTCTCAAATGGACAAAATTATAAATTGGACTGCACTCACGTTCAGCCCGACACTCTTTATTGTTTGGCCCATTCTGACCTCATTACAATCTCAAATGGAGTGATTCTTGATGCTATAGACACGTACACAAAATTATCTAGATGATTTGTTCTTTGAGAAAATTCAAAAGAATCCGAAATCTGGGTAAAAATATCGGCTCTTTCTACATGATAAGATCAGCAACCGATTTTGACTCAGCAGAACCTAACTTCACCGATCTTGCTATAAGTCAAGAAATACATCTCCAATGGATGCAATTTTTGTGGCATACGACTTTCAAGAGATAAGGCTTCAAGTTTTCTTCGATCAAGACATTTTTCGTCCAAATTCATAAATTTTCAGATACATCTTTGAGAGAGACTGAATCTGCAAAAATAAGTTGCCAACTTGCTCTTATCCTTAGTTTATAAATTTGACTTTGTATCTCTAAATTTTCCTATAAATAGATGCTTAAGCTAGGCTTAGGAGGAATCTTAGTTTTGTAAACTAGATCACTCTCTTTTATTCTCCTCTTGTTATTCATGATATTTTAATCTTGCTTTGCCTTCAAAGTAGTAAGAGTTTTATGTTTATAGTTATGTTCATATTGTTTTCATACTTGTTATTCTTCTTCATCATGTTTACTTAATCTTGCATGTTTCTGAGGTGAAAGGGTGAATCTCTTGGGGGAAAGATAGGTATAATCTAAATTCTAGGTAGACTTCATTGTTTATATCCTTTAATCATTATTATATATGTGCTATTTAATTTTCTTAATCAATCTTAATACTCTCCTTGTTAAATGGTGGATTTTGATTCATTGTAGTCAACCTTTGGCACAAAAAATACTTAATTCCTTTTGTACCGGTTGTGCTAGGAAGGAATTTTGATTTGTTGTAAACATAAGGTGGCACCATGAATGCTTGACCACATTTGCAAGTGTTGGCGTTATCAAAGAAGGTAATTAAGAAAACTAATCTAATCACATAAATAACTAATAATGAACCTTTAATGATTAATCTTCTGATTGGAACCTCCGTTGTGTGTGGATTCAATTCGAGTGATAAAAGATCTTAGGTTATACTTATTTGATGTACCCAAGAGTGGATCCCCTAATCTTAGCAACTTTTTAATTTTGTAACTTTATATCGTTATATTTTTGTCACTTTTTTTCATATTGTCATAATCATCCTATAACATAATTTCTTCTATCATCTTTATTCCTGTAATATATGTATTATGGTCTTGTATTATTCACTAACCTTCCTATGGATCAACCTCGGTCTTACCGAGTAATTTATTACTTTGACACTCCTGCACTTGAGAAAAAACTTCATTAATTTGAATCAGTCAAGTTTTTGGCGCCGCTGCTAGGGAGGTAAAGTTTATTCTACAAGCCATAATTTCATTTCTTTTTCTTTTAATTTTCTTCTCATCTCTTTCCTTCTTCATTTCCTTTCTTAGTTATAAAAACAAAAATATCCTTTTTTCATTTTTATGAAAGTTTGGTCACGCTCATCAATTGGTAGACTTATTAGGAAGTCTTTATTTTCTCTTGAAAACATGGCCGAAAATCCAATTGACCAAGGAGATAATCATTTTGTACATAATGACCAAGATAGACCTAGGACACTAAGAGACCATATGAATCCCACAAGAATAGGTGCACCCTCATGTTTAGTTTTTCCTCCTGTTGCATCTCATTTCAATTTCAAGTCCGGTATCATTCAACTTTTACCAACTTTTTCATGGTTTAGATTCAGAAAATCCATGTTTACATTTAAGGGAATTTGAAGAGGTGTGTAATACTTATAATGACCAAAATTATAGCATGAACACCATTAGACTTAAACTTTTTCCTTTTTCATTAAAAGATAAAGCTAAAACGTGGCTACAAAATCTTAGGTCGGGTTCCATTGGTTCTTGGGATGAAATGCAACAACAGTTTTTAAAAAAGTTTTTTCCTCCTCACCGAACAAATTCTTTCAAAAGACAAATCAGCACTTTCACTCAAAAACAAGGAGAAACATTTTACCAGTGTTGGGATAGGTATAAGGAATTACTTAATACTTGTCCTCACCATGGTTTTGAAACGTGGAGGTTAGTGTCACATTTTTATGAGGGATTAACACCTAGAGATAGGCAAATGGTCGAAATGATGTGTAATGGTACTTTTGAAGATAAAGATCCCAATGAGGTAATTGAATACTTAGACTTACTAGCTGAAAATGCATAGAATTGGGACACTGTGGGAACTTGTGAGGCACCTACCAAAACTCAACCCTCTATATCTAGTGGAGGCATGTATAACCTTAGGGAAGATCACGAGTTCCAAGCCAAACTTGTATCCTTAGCTAGAAGAGTCAAGGCACTTGAAATGAAAAAGAGTGGTCAAGTGAAATCTGTGCAAGAAATTGTGTGCCATATTTGTAAAACTAATGATCACTCAACTAATGACTGTCCAACTTTGCCTTCTTTTAAGGAATGTTTTCATGAACAAGTTAATGTTTTAAACACGCTCAAAAGACCAAATCCTAATCCATATTCTCAAACATATAATCCCGGTTGGAGAAATCACCCAAATTTTAGTTGGAGGAATGATAACCGTGCACAATCTTCACAACCATCATTTCATGCACAACAAAATTTTCAAAATCCTCAAGGTTATGCACCTTACATACCTCCTCCTAGGAAAAATTTTGAAGAAACACTGCATTCATTCATTGAAAAGCAAGAGTCTATCAATACTCAAAATGCCCAAACTATGGCGGATTTGAAAGATACTCTTGCAAAATTTGCATCTGCTCTCCAAATACAAGAGAAAGGTAAGTTTCCCTCTCAATCACAGCAAAACCCCAAGGGACAATTTAATTCACATGCAGGATCCACTGGAGGCCAACCCATGGATCAAGTCAAATCAATCATGACTCTTCGTAGTGGTAAGACTGTTGAAAAATCTATTCTTGAACCTTGTGAGAAAGATGATGAATCAAACTCCAAAGGTAAGGAAGAGGTTAAACCTATACCCTCTGAAGAAAAGATTGAATCCCCTCATCCTCTCCCATTTCCTCATGCTTTGAATAATTCAAGGAAAGTGAATCACAATCCTGAAATTTTTGAAATCTTCAAATAGGTAAAAATCAATATCCCTTTATTGGATGCTATTAAACATGTACCATCTTATGCTAAATTCTTGAAGGACTTGTGTACTTTGAAAAGAAAATTGAACATGAAAAAGAGAGCTTTTCTAGCCGAACAAGTAAGTTCAATACTTCAAAACAATAATAGTTTGAAATATAAAGACCCTGGTTGTCCTACAATTTCATGTGTTATTGGTGAACAAAAAATTGAACAAGCCTTACTTGATCTTGGAGCAAGTGTGAATTTACTTCCATATTCAGTTTATAAAAAACTCAATCTAGGTGAGTTAAAATCAACTTCTGTCACTCTTTTGCTTGTCGATAGATCAGTTAAAATCCTAAGAGGAATAGTGGAAGATGTGTTAGTTCAAGTTGAT
>JXTB01000049.1:52804-65759 GCA_002914805.1 Parasponia andersonii
TTTTTGATTTTATGAGATGAGGATCCGGCCATTTTAACACTCCTCTTAAACTTATGAATGAGTTTGAGTTGAATGAAAATGGAGACAAGAAATGATGTATTTATAGAGATAGAAAAAGTAATGCAATGATAGCACCTATAGGGATAGGTCGGCTATTATCAAAAAAAAAAAAAAATTGAAAATTTTTACAAAACGACAGAAGAGCAAAGCATGCATATGTACAGGAAGTTGTGATTGTGGCTCACATCTTCCTCTGGTTTTACGTCCAGTAACGGCTTAAACGCCCTCTATGGGTCGAGGATTGGCTTCCTATCCAATTTTCTTATAAATTGACAAACAAGGTCTTTTAAAGTCAGATTCCCAAGACTATATCGCTCATACTCTTGTTGAAATTGGGGCCACAATTTGTGAATTACAATATATACGTCTCCACTAGGATGTGTCTCAAGGGTCGATAGGAGATCATCCAATGACCCCTTACTCATGCCATCCTTAATAAAGTTTATTTTATCTTCACGATTTGTGGATATCATTCCTAAAGAGCGGCATTTTGTATTACAAGTCCATCGTGCAAATTTATGACAAACTTTCATTCTTTTAGTACGACGTTTTTTTGCAAATGAGTTTTTACCATGACCAGGCATATATGAAACAAATGAATTTATAAACTCACCTGATAATCGTACCTTTGCTTCAATAATCCAACGGAAATCTTCAGGAATGCCCATATGCATTAGTAATCTTAATCTTTCACACCTAGCAAGGTAAATTTTTAGCAGAGCATTTTGAGGAAGAGAAGGAAAGTATTTTTACAATTTTGAAAGAGTGACATCCATCTTGAAGAATGAAATTGAAAGGAAGATGAAAGAAGTAAAAATATGTTGTGATTCTGATAAGAGAATGAAACTTTATGCACAATTTTTTTTTTATTTTTTCATTTTTTTTTCAATTATTGTGGGTTGCAAATTGAACTACTATGATACTCAAGTTCTTATATTTTATCAAAAAGTAGCAACTAAAGGCAGGGGTAAAATAAAAAATAATAATAATAATAAAAGAAAAAAAAGTACATATTATTATAAAGAAAAAAAAACCGTAGAAAAGTTTAGTTTTGTAGCCTGCTTGACTCGAGCAACTAAGCCCGAAGGGGTGTCTTAACACCTAATACCCTAAGGCCAACTGGCTTGGGAGTTATTGGCCTAAAACTCGTTACAAGAGTAAAGGAGAAAGCTTAAGGGAACTAGACATTGCACTATCTATGATTGTCTTGTTTCATAAATGTATCTGTAACTTGAGTTATTAAGCTCGTAGGGGTGTCTCAACACCTAATGCCTTGAGATCAACTGGTCTAGGAGTCATTAGCCTAAAGCTCGCTACATGGGTTAAGGATGTATTTTTCATAGTATTGTGTTTAAAAAAAAAACAAAAAAAATTTGCCCCATACTCAAAGAAGCTACCCTCGGTGAAATATTAGAACTTATATTACATTTTTCAATTAAGCCCCGTGATTATGTGTTATTTTATGATCACAAAAAGGAAGGTTTATTAATATTTTAACTTAAGAATATTTGATTCATTAAAATTTGAGTGTTTGTTTATTTGGATAAATCAAAGAGAGAAAAAGTGATGATTACTTTGGAAGGAAATTTTGTTAAGTGATAACACTTTAATTACTAGGGACTAGTAATAAGCTGGTTATGGGGTGTGATAAACGTCTAATTATGTATATTTATTATGGGATTAGATCATCATTATACACTTAGAGTTTCATTAAATTCCCTAATTTAAAGCACTTTTGTAGACATAGGCATAAAAGCAAGAATTACCTCTAATTTGTGCTAAATATTTATTTCTACGCAGGTTTCGTAAAATAGGTACAGATTCTAAACTACATGGGATTTTGATCCAATTCTTGAACTCATAGATTCTAGACTCAATTATTCACTAATTTCAATTCACAAGATCTACCTAGATTATTTTGAAATGGGTCTCAAATGGACAATATTATAAATTAGACTGCACTCACGTTCAGCCCGACACTCTTTATTGTTTTGCCCATTCTGACCTCATTACAATCTCAAATGGAGTGATTCTTGATACTATGGACACGTATACAAAATTATCTAGATGATTTGTTCTTTGAGAAAATTCAAAAGAAGCCGATATCTAGGTAAAAATATCGGATATTTCCACATGATAAGATCAGCAACCGATTTTGACTCAGCAGAACCTAACTTCACCAATTTTGCTATAAGTCAAAAAAAACATCTCCAATGGATGCAATTTTTGTGACATACGACTTCTAAGAGATAAGGCTTCAAGTTTTTTACTTTGATCAAGACATTTTTCGTCCAAATTCATGAATTTTCAGATACATCTTTGAGAGAGACTGAATCTACAAAAATAAGTTGCCAACTTGCTCTTATCTTTAGTTTACAAATTTGACTTTGTATCTCTAAATTTTCCTATAAATAGATGCTTAAGCTAGGCTTAGGAGGCATCTTGATTTTGTAAACTAGATCACTCTCTTTTATTCTCCTCTTGTTATTCATGATATTTTAATCTTGCTTTGCCTTCAAAGTAGTAAGACATGACATGGAATTTTGAATCTTCAGAATGACCTAATAGTTCCTATAAATTTATACTTTATGGATAGTTATGTTCATATTGTTTTCATACTTATTATTCTTCTTCATCATGTTTACTTAATCTTGCATGTTGCTAAGGTGAAAGGGTGAATCTCTTGGGGGAAAGATAGGTATAATCTAAATTCTAGGTAGACTTCATTGTTTATATCCTTTAATCATTGTTATATATGTGCTATTTAATTTTCTTAATCAATCTTAATACCCTCCTTATTTAGTGGTGGGTTTTGATTCATTGTAGTCAACCTTTGGCACAACAAATACTTATTCCTTTTGTACTGGTTGTGCTAGGAAGGAATTTTGATTTGTTGTAGACATAAGGCGGCACCATGAATGCTTGACCATATTTGCAAGTGTTGGCGTTATCAAAGAAGGTAATTAAGAAAACTAATCTAATCAAATAAATAACTAATAATGAACCTTTAATGATTAATCTTCCGATTAGAACCTCCGTTGTGTGTAGATTCCAATCGAGTGATAAAAGACCTTAGGTTATACTTATTTGATGTACCCAAGAGTGGATCCCCTAATCTTAGCAACTATTTAATTTTGTAACTTTATATCGTTATATTTTTGTCACTTTTTTTCATATTGTCATAATTATCCTATAACATAATTTCTTCTATCATCTTTATTCCTATAATATATGTATTATGGTCTTGTATTATTCACTAACCTTCCTGTGGATCGACCTCGGTCTTACCGAGTAATTTATTACTTTGACACTCTTGCACTTGGAAAAAGACTTCATTAATTTGAATCAGTCAAGTTTTTGGAGGCCAGGGCCAAATCCATCCCAGACCCTAGATGGTTCAGCCCAATCGAGTCCTTGCCTCGACAGCTGGGGGTCAGAAGCCTCGAGGGTCTTACACCAGAAGACGATGGGAGGTGACGCACTGCTCCAGACCTAGACAGGGCAATTAATGCGATCATGGGTAGGTGCGCACATTGGGCAAACTGTCCTGACAGAACAACGGATTGTCAAAGTCTCGCCCCTGACAGGCTCGAGTCGTAGGGGACAGGGGAAAGCAGGCCACGACGATACAAGAGAAATCACAGTAATCACGGCCCGTGATCTCTGGAGTAAGTCATAGTGAGAAAAGGTACTCGATCTTGGGATTGAGAGCCAGAAAAGCTCCCAGTTCCAGGATTTTAAATACGAGTCTTGCTTCCCCCTCAAAGGGAAGAAAAAAATATAGACATATATAGTGAAAAACTTTATCTTTGCCACTCGGACTCAGGGATAAATAACTGACTTAAGCATCGGAGAGTCTTTGCAGGTGACCACCCCCGCCTCTCCGACCCGACCTAAAGTCAAAAGCATTCTGGGATAACAGAGATACGTGGACAGTTGGTTGATACAACGTCAGCAGTTCAGAGATACGTGGACAGCTGATAAGAATCGCACTAACAGTTCCATTCTTTTTTACTCTTTTTTTGAAGATATAATATTAATATTTTATATAGTATTACTAATTCACTTGCCTGTATAGTTATAAAGTTTAAAGCAACATCTTTAACTCAAGGAAAACAAGTCTTCAAGATGGTGCACAAAGACCAATTTAAAAAACTAACCTTGAATATAAACGATCAAGATACAAAATTTTTTCTAAAATAGGGTATATGTTAGTCATGTATTCTAAAAGAATTTTTCAAACGATCTTGAGCTTGAAATGAATATTATGTTTTTAAATAATCATAATATACCTTTTCAAATGCCTAAAATTTGTTTGTAAAAATCTTAAAAGATATTATATTTAAAAAGGACAAATAATGAGATCAAGAGGCAAAATATTTATCTATAAATTTGGTCGATCAAATTTTAGGCAGAGGCATAATAATAGTTATAAACAACTAACTTTCTTAGATACTTATATATAGAATTTCATTTAACAGTATTTAACATTTTTGTACCAACTTAATTAACATTTTTGTACCAACTTAATTACTCTCAATATGTTAAAGTCTTTGATTACATGAAATTAATTTCAAATCTTATTGAGCCAATTCTTGAACATCTATAGTACACTGCTCCCAAATCTCTTAGGCTTAAATTATGTCTATTATCTTAGTGAGGATAATTCTTGAGTAAGTATTCACTTGTTTATTGAAAAAACATTTGAGTTGAAGTGACGATAGTACTGGTGTTAATATAACTTGATTTATATGAGATTGTCATCAGATTTTTAATAATCTTAGTTAGTCACTAAGACCGAGTCAAGTTTATTGTAAGAAAATTGGGTGAGCTTAAAAACAATTCCCTATGATTATAGGAGGGAATGTCAAGCCCATAACATTGATCTAATAGTTGAAAACTCAACATAAGCCATCAAATTTACCAGATATCATAAAATTAGAGTTCAAAATTTCTCTAACCATAAAGACAAATAAGATGAAAGAAATAACACAAGAACTAATTAAGAAAAACTCCAAATAGATATAAAATACAAAACAAAACAAAAACTTCCTGATAGTTAATAAAAAAGCATTCTAATTTTTTAATGAGAACTTTTTTGCTTAGCATAAATTCAGCAAAAGTTATTTCGGGAACCAAAAATTCTAGTGCAATAGAATGCCAGGAACAATGGACTCGTTAGTTCTTCGAATTTTTAGCGATCTCAAAACATGGCAGGTGGAAACATTCCTGTGTTTAGAATATAATACTATCTCGAGCCACCGGATCCAAGGACTTTTGGTGCCTGAATCCATATTCCTCCTGTAACCCACTAGAAAAACTCTGAATCCAACGGAGACGAACAAATTGAGAGTTCAACAGCCAATTGTTATATATATATATTAGTCACAACACAATTAGAGACTAAAAGTGAAATCCCGTGACTGAAAAATGTCACAAAAGAAAGTATGTTAATTGAAAAGTCCAAGACTAAAAATTTTAGTTAGAAAGTACACAAATTCATGTGATTAAATGCACTTTTAATCCAATCCAATTTTATGTTATATATAAAATGTTGTAGCAGACTAGCAACCAAAAATATTTACAGATATTAGTCACAAAAGAGTTCGAGTTGGGACTAAAAACTTTTCACCAAGTATCTTTTTCTTCATTTTAACTAAATATATCATAAAACTATGTTCAATCCCATCTTGAATTATCTTAACAAAGTCACCAGAACCCCAATGTAAGTCACACTGAGCCCACTGTTTGGAAGCTTGTGCCGCCCCCACCTTAAAGAAGAATGTCTCCAGTCTCCTATGTATTTATTAGCCTGAAAAGGATCCACCGGTCATAAGGAGGGCCAATTTCGAGCACCCTCTTCTTCACCAGCCGAAAACCCCAATATAGAGAAACAACCCATAATATGATAAAAAGAGCAGTCCATGCAACTAATCATGTTGCTATCACCAAACTGAAACTAAAGTGATTCTTTCTATGCATGGTGGTTCATAAAGCATGCATTAAGTTAGCCTTATGTGACTTCAGAAAAATAAATAAATACATAAATGAATTCCTATCGTCCTTATGTGACTTCAGAAAAATAAGTAAATACATAAATAAATTCCCATCGTCGTTACTTTCTCTTTCTTTTTCTTTTATTTTGATATGTTTATTAACAATACATCTCTGCTTTGGTCATTTACATGGCGCCAAACATAGTTGTATTTTGCAGTATGGTTGCTAATATCTATCGAACATTGGGTCAACAAAGAAGAGCCCAAATAGAAAAGGATACGGTATTTCACAGTGTCAACTTTACATATTAACTGTATATTCATGTACATTATTTATGGGGAAATATTCACGCACATTTCTTCTCTATAATATAGTAGTTGGCATTATTAAACTCAATCTTCTTTTGGTGGAAAGTGAAGATCAGACTTTAAAATCTTCAAACACTGCAGTGTTGCTTATTTAAGTCTTTAAAATGTCATACCTGTTGGAACAAGCTCGAAGTCAAGCTTTCAGTGGTCAGCAAAGGGTAAGTATTGACCCCTGTTTTTGTTTTTTCCCCCGATGATATCCTAATTCAAACATACAGATTAGCAAGTTTTGGGACCCCGATCGATAATAAGTAGTTACGCATTGCATGCACTTGTGTTTTTTTAAAAGAGGAAACATAAGAGGTCCCCTGTTCTTTGGGAACCATGACAATGTTGGAGGAAATCAAAGAAAGAGAAAAAGCCCTGGCTTTGTAGACCTTTCAAGTGTTTCATGTCTCAATTAGAGGAGAAATCCTGAAAAGTAATACAGCTGATTAACAAATAGCAATCATATTTATTTCAGTTCTAAAGTGATGATGCTTTGATGACAAACACAGTAAGGGAAAATTTCACTTCCAGAAGTATAAAACCTGTCAATGATTCAATTTTGCCTGAAAAAATCCTCATCTACGCATCTACCGTAACTGTGGAAACCTATCATTCTACTCAAAATGTGGAAACCAGGAACAGTAATGAAACTCCACCAGAAAAGCAATAACAGAAATTCAAAATTAGCATCATGAGTATACAAGACTAAGAAGGAAAAGTAACCATTTCGTAAGAGGTTCAAATAATCAAGATACACAAGACCATTGCAAGTAATCGAATCCCTTATCAACCAAGCAAAATTTTTCATAAATTCCATAACTTTATAACATACTTTAAAAAAAAAAAAAAAAAACATACTTGAAAAGTCCAAAAATTAGCCAAATTCCTATGCGGAATCGATCTAAAAGGTCACGTTCAACTACTTCACTTATTACTTTACTTTTTTCTTAGCCTTCAGCTTTGTTTCTCCACTCTTCAACTTCCCAGCACTCCCCTTCTTCTCCTTCCTTCCACCAGACTCTCCACTTTCGATCACATCAACAGACGAATCGTCTTTTCTCTTCTTCTTCTTCTTTGTGACACCGGACAACTCATCTTCACCCTTTGTCTTCGCCGACTTCTTCAACCGCTTCCCTTCAACAACCTCATCCTCCTTTACTTGTCCCCCCTTCTTCCGCTTCTTCCTCCCCAATTCACAACTACCCTTTTCATCATTCTCAGCATCGTCATCATCACCACCACCCAATTCATCCTCATCGGAGCTCTCACCAGCACTAACATCCATATACCGAACTTCATGAATCCGGCCCTTCTTCTTCTTCATCTTCTCCCCTGCCTTCTCATCCTTACCAACTCCTTTACCCCCTTCCTCCTCCTCTTCCTTCGCCTCCAACTTGGCCTTAACTCCCTCAATCTTCAACCTCGTATCCGGCAACGCCTGGTAAATCGGCAGCGCAAGCGACTCCAACAGCTTCACGTGGAAGGACCTCACATTCCCCCACTTCCTCGGCACGATCTCCACGATCCCATTGACGGCCGCCACCACATTCTCCACAATCGCTTCCGAGCCCATCGACGCCTTGGCGACCCTCACCACGCTACAAGTCCCCGTCCTCAAGAACAGCAGCGCCGAGCCACACGCCCTCTCGATCTGCTCCTTCCAATTCTTGTGCCTCAAATCCACGGGCACTGGGATCTTCTTCTTCTTGAAGAACTGCTTCCCCAGCAGCCGGGGCAAGAGCGGCACGACGCGCTTATCGGCGAGGAACACGTCGTAGGAGTCGCAGAGCTTGCGCTTGGACTCGAAGGGCTGGTAGTCGGACTTGAGCTTGGAGAGCCTGAGGACCTTGGAGACGGGGATTCCTTCGGAACTGATCTTCTTCGCGGCGTCGTCTTTGGTGAGATTCGACTTGGACCTGTCGTCGATGATGAGGCATAGCTCGGAGGACTCGGAGAGGAGGGAGTGGGGGAGAGGGACCTTGTGGGCGTTAATGCGGTCCCTGGGTGGGATTTTCTTCAGGGTGAGTACGAGGTAGACGAACTCGTCTTCGTCCAGGAGCTGGGGCTTTTGGATTTGGGACTTGGAATTCCGCCATTTGAGGAGGGCTTTCACGGCCTTCTCCACCGTCTTGGGGCTCACTCTGGGAGGGGTTGTGGTCTCCGCCATGGCCATGGCAGAAATAGCAGACAGAGAAGAGAAGAGACGAGACGAGACGAGACGAGACGAGAGGAAGAAAGAGAGGCTCTGCTCTGGAGAATGGAGTTTAGGGTTTTAGGAATTTGGGGGGTTTAGGGCAAGGAAGATGATGGTGATGATGGATAAGTTGGGCTAATTGGTCAGTCAATGACCCAATTGACTCGTTTGGGCAATTTGGGCCTCTCTATGGTTTAGTCTGATTCAGTAGGGAAATTGAAATAGATAATGGTAATTTTGGATGAGTTTTTTAAGAGTTATTTGAAAAATGACTTTTTTAGCAGTATTTTATTGTTTTGTGATCCAGCATGAGAGAGTGTTACACAACTTGTGACTATTAATTAATTTTAGAAAAATTATAATTTTATGGTTATAAATTATGTGACTCGTCATCGTATAATTTGTGACGACACTGTCAAAAATGTCAATTTAAAAAAGTTATTTTGTTCCAAATTAGTATTATTTAGGTCAAATTTCCATTCAGTAACCGTGTAAAAGGAAAATGAAAAAGTCTAGACAGTTTAGTTAAGATTTAAAAGATATATTTACTTGCAGTAAGATTTCCAATTATTGACCTTCTTCTAAAAGTGAATAGACCATTCATGCCTTGTCTATTAATAGTCTTCTTGCAATATTAGCATTAATGGGCAAAAGATAAATAATTTTGCTATTTAAAGGGCAATTAAACAAAATCAAAAATATAGGGCAAAGATTAATTATTTTGCTATTAAATTGAGTATAAAGTCAAAAGTGGAGACAAGTTCATATCAAAAGCAACAGTGAAAAGATAAAATGACTAATTGTTCTAAGCCAAATTAACGTGTAAAATAACAATGAAATTATTCCAGTCTCTTTATAGAACATAAAGCAAGCAGGGGAATAACCCAATTATGATTGGAATGAAAATCGGTCATTTTGCACAGTTATGAAAGCATATGGGCATTTAGCAAACAGAGGATAAAATCAAAAGCAGTGCTAAAAAAAATAAAAGAATAGAGGGCGAAAACTTAGCTTATTGCTGCTGGGAGGTTCAGGGCAGGAATGACTTTTTGTGACTTTGTTTTAAAATGAAATTTTTAACAGCATCAATAATGTTTTGATTTATAGTCAAGAAGTTCTTGACTCTAAAAACATCATAACTAATATTTTTATCTTCAAAAAAATAACTTGATATACCAAGGAAAAGAATAAATGTACCACTTAATGGAGATTTCACGTCAATAACCGTAAAAAAATAGTAAAAAACAACAAAAAAAGGAAACTAAAACCTCCTAAGTGACAAATTGACGTACACAACAAAGTCACAAATATCTTTTGTTAAAGTTTTGTTATTTCATTCTCTATAGTCTAAGGTACACAATGCATATATGGCCTATTTGGACTTTGGGACTTCAAACTCGATGGGGCATACCATTTTGGGAATGTGACGCGGACAATAGTAATATAAATTAAGATAATTTTTTAAAAAATACTTTTGAAAAATAAATTTTCTAAGACTATCATAGTATTACAAGAAAGGTGTCACATTATTTATGACTATTAATTAGTCTTTCCGAAAATACTAACTTAAATATTATAAATGAATGTCATATAATATTGTAATATTCCTAAAAAAGAAAAAAAAAAAGTCATTTTTCAAAACACTCCTATAGCTATTATTTTAGTCAAAAATACTCCTGTTTAGGTTCAGGTCTATTTCCCTACCATTTAAGGAAAATTGACCTAGATAGTTTAAATATAGGCCAAATTGACTTTTTCAATTCAATTTTTCAAAATGACATTTTTAATATTCTTCAAACATAAAAAGTCTAAAATACAAGAGAGAGAAAGAGAGAGAGAGATATTAAGTGAAATCGAATCCGCCTCTTCGTTCTTCTTCCCTTTCCTCACAAACTCATTAATGCTTTCAACTACCAGTACCAAATCGACCATTTTTCCTCTGATCTACGAGGTTTTGTCCTCTTTTGGAAAATCTGTTTCTTGGTTTTCTTATCGGATAAGAATGAATCATCTGGGAGATCGAGAATCAGGCCTTGACCGATGCTAATATTACCGCCAGTGAGAGTAGTGGGAGTGAAGAAGCCTGAGACAAAGAGAGAGAGAGAAACCTAGAAAAGGAGGGACTTAAAAGGTTCAGATTGGAGGAAGAAGATGGAGAGAATAAGAGTGAGAGTGAGATTATGGAGAAGGAGGATTGGTTTGCATAGCATTTTGGTCTTGTTGGTGTCTAGGTTTGTGGTCGAAGAAGTAGGTTGTAGGCCTTGTGGTCGACCTTGGAAAAGAAAACTATGCAAACTCTAGTGAGTAATTCTTTTCTCTTTGTTCATATTCCATTTCCAAAGCTAATTACCTTGTTGGATGTCTTAATTTTTTTGGTTGTATCTGAGTTTGAATCCAAATTGTTTTGAAACTAATTGAAAACTTTGTATGGATTGTACTTGGTTTAGTTGATTCAATCTCATTAAGCTCTTAAAGAGTATTTACGGAATCATTTAAAGTTTTGATATATTCTAGTGATTGTTATTAAGGAAGAGAAGTGTGCTTTCTATATAGTTCTTAGACTAGATCAGTAATAAAATTAATTTAAACTTTACATTTTAAAGCTTTATTTATATAATATGCTTATATGTATTTGTTACCATTTACATTTCTATTCTATGATTATTATATTTTTTGAGATTGTATTTGGGTATTCTGTGAGTAGAAAATATTGGTAATTCATAAACATAACTACTTTCCTAAATTTTTATTAAACT
This sequence comes from Parasponia andersonii, assembly GCA_002914805.1. Taxonomy (NCBI): domain Eukaryota; kingdom Viridiplantae; phylum Streptophyta; class Magnoliopsida; order Rosales; family Cannabaceae; genus Trema; species Trema andersonii. The sequence goes on from JXTB01000049.1 coordinate 64,168, forward strand.
AAGATATTCATTGCTATTCTAATGTTATATGCTCGAATTGGTCAAGTTACAGAGTGTTGAGGCCTTAACCTTGATTAATTGCAGAAGCAATTTAGTTGAGATGTTTTATTTTTGGCACAAGTATTTAGCAATTGACTCATTTTTATTCTAAAATTTCCTTACCTATATTGTTGTTTTGGTCTCTAGGACTATGAACTGTAACGTTTTGACAACCATTTGCAAGGCAAAATGTTAGAAAACTTGTGTAGGATGGATTGATTATTAGAAAGCTAACCAAAGAGAGGCTAGGCTGCCTAGAAAAATCCTTTAGATGAGGAGAATGTGTATACTAAGGCACTAGTTGCACAAGTATTGTGAATCTAAGAAACATGCCTATGTACCATGACATATACAAGAAAGAAGGTGAATGTTGTGTGTGTTTCTATTTGGTTTGTGACAATCATAGTTTTTTAGTAAAGAAACTGTAATGTTGTATATTTTTGAAATGATTTTGGATTGAATTTATGACTACTAATAGATTTGAGAACTGATTTTTGTGTGTTTTTATGTAATGGATTGATTTGTGACAAAACCAGTTTTTTTGCGTGTTAGATCATCACAAATTATGTGACTTAAAATTATAGAATATATGAATAATGATATAAAAGGTTTAAATTCCTGAACTGTCACAAATGCTATGACTATCAATAATTATATGATAACTATTAATAAATACAATGGCATTGAATAATATTTGGTGGAATATTAATTGTGTGACTAAATAAATCAAGATGAATAAAGTAACAGATTCTCTAGCTTTTCTATCCGTCACAAACATGTGACTCTTAGTTATACTAAAATATAAGTTGTTTCAATTATTTGTAACGGTGTCAAATAAACTGCGACCACCAGTCACAAAGTTGTGACTACCAGTAACAAAATTATGAGTAATAATTAATTTGAAACATACAACGAAAATGCATCATAAAAATTATGACCATTAATCACAAGATCATGACAATCTCTGTAATATCAAGTTTGTTACTTAGCCTGAGATTTTATTATGTTTATTTAAATTATTTAATCACATAAATTAAATAGTTATGCACTAACGAATTTTGTGGAGATGGTTGCAGTAGAATACACACATGAAAGTCAAATTTAACAATGTGAGCCTAATAAAAAGAAAAAATATATGCATTTCTAAACTTATGCATATAATTATTGTTTAATGTGTTAAGTGTTCGATTAATTTTAATATTAACCTATGATTATGTTAATTAATAAGTAATATTGATTTTCTTTTTCAAATATATGATAATAGAATAGTTAGTATATATTTATGTATTTAAGTTTGATTAAATATATACTATGACATATATAACTATTACCATTATTAATATGGTATGGACTTAATTAATTGTATTTGCTATTAGGCTCTAAATTTGGCCTAATAGGAGAATCCAAATTGAAGTTATTAATATATGGCTTGTTTGTATTTGGACTCTAAATGCTTTAGTCCAATAATCACTTATCTTGATACAAGAAAGCCCAAATTAAAATTTCTAATAATTCTAGCCTAAATTATAGATTAAGTATTATATGTATTTTAT
>JXTB01000049.1:65921-83428 GCA_002914805.1 Parasponia andersonii
GTAATTTTTAGAACTTTTAGTTTTTCAACATTAGTGTATTTTACTACACTTTAGTTCAAATTCAATCTATGATATTTGAAGTTAAAAATTTTGTTAAGATCTGAAATTTTTATAAGAAATCTTTCTTTATGTCTATTTAATTTATGGAAAGTTTTACATTTATATCTTACTCCTATGATTTTATAGAATTCTTTTTATACATATTGGTTGTCACTTAAGAAATACTGAAAAATAAATTTTATCGAGTTTGTTCTAGGATTTTAGAGAGCGAACGTTTTTAATTTGAGTTAAAAAAATTTAAAACATATTTATATATATGTTAACTCATATTCTCGAAAGTTTTGTGATGTCATAATTTTATTTCTAATCATTATTAATTTTTCTTTATATATTGCCTTTATAACCAATAAATCTGATATTGTTTATCCAAGATAATATTTTTAAAATTTTTTCTATTGATTTTATTTAGGCTTGAAAATTTTATTTGATACTAATATGTATGTCATAAGAGACTCAAAATATTTTTAGAATTTTTAGAAATATTTATAATTAATTATGATTTTTGAAATAGCATACGGTTTTATAAGTTAAGTGCTATCATGAATTTTAATATATAATTTTAAGAATTATATGTGCTATAAAATAGTATAATTTTGAATCCCTAATTTTTGTCTATATATAAAAATGTGTTAGAGATGTTTTCTTAAAATATCAAGATTTTTGGATGTATAGAAATAATTCTATAAAATTCAATAATAGTTTGGTACTTTAATAATTTTTATCAAATTTCAATTTATAGAATAGAAATTAGTAAAAGCATGGTAAAACTTATTAAAAAAAATTCTAAATAATTTTCTATTACTTTATTTTTATGTTATAATATTATCTGTAAAGTTTCAAAATAAATGGAGTTTTGTACTAGAATCTAAAATATTTTAAATATGCATTGTTTGTTGAAATTTTTACAGTTTTTAGTTACATATATTATGAAACATGATTTTATAGTTGTATGATCTGAGTATTTTTTAAAGACATATAAATATGTTTCTAGTAGCACATATTAATGTATATAATGAATATTATTGCATGAATATTAATAAATAAAAAAAAAAGATTAAAAGAGGCACATGGTTACAATAAGATCGAGTGTGGGGAATTTCACTACAAGCACAAATAAAATTTTGTAAGGACCTAAGGTAAGTAAATCTCACTCTATATGTTTATATGAAAAGTTATGTGCTATTTGTGATGTAATTGTCATTATACTAATATATTGTTTTATGTTCTGCAATAATAGTTGCATTAAGTATGTAAATATATCATGAACATGTGCATACATAATTGCATGAAAAAAAAAATATGCTTTTCAATGAAATTAATTTTTTAAAAGTACTATGTATCCAAAAGTATGTTTTAAGAAAAACGTTTTCTTTAAGTGTATATCAAATTCTTGAAAGGAGTCTGGGCAACTAACTGATTTACCCACAGTCACTATGTTAATAACGAAAGTTTAAACTATGATGCTAGTCATTGTAGTACGATAGCTATATAGGATCTGAATAGCTATAAAGTTACATATGCTTATCATGACACTATCTTTATGGCCTATCACTTCTGATAGATTTAGCATTACACTATGATGAGCTCAAATATGAAAAGTTTATGAAATGAAAATATTTATGAACAAGATATTTCATGAAAAAAAAAAAGATACATAATTATGGTTCCAAAAGTGTACTATTCATATGGCATGATATTCATTGTATGTATAAGATTTACTTACTGGGCGCAAGCTCATTCTATTCATTTAAATTTTCTAGATGAACAATAATTCTTACTGGAGATTAGTTGGCGGTGGCAGAATCTCAAATGAGAATAAAATGTTTGAAGTAATTTTATGTTCTTACTTTCAAGTACTTAATTATTTGACCAAAAATGAGTGTGGTTTTATTTTTATGAAGTGTATGAATTTATTTATATTTTAAGACTTAATTTTAATTATGAAGTAAAATAAATCTTCATTAAAAAATAATTCTTTAATTTAATTACAAATAGTAACGTTTAAAAGAAAATGAATTTTTTTTTTAAATTGATCGATCTTCCACTTTAACCTTATAAGATTAAACTATAAATTGATATTTCTTTTTAATCTAGATTTGCATAATATTACAATTGATATCAAAGCGAGCGTTTAATTGTTTCTGTAAACTTTTAAAGCCAGCCAGCAAGAGAAAAAGATTAAATGAAATTGATTATTTATTTCTTTAGGTGCATATAAGTGTTAGTATACCTTAGAACATTAATACAAAAGACTTAGGCCAATGTTTTACGTTTGAATGTCGCCTCAATGAATTACCTCTACTGTGGGAGTTCGTGATCAATCCCAAGGTCAAGCTGAGAATCAAACTCCAAATGTACGAATAAGTATGGAAAACTTGGTGTAGCTCATAAAAAATTCTGATAATCAAGTTATGCAATACTAATAATAATCACAAGTACAAACTGCTCAAGCTCCTCCAATTAGTGGAGTCTCACTCTCGGTTTATGAGCAGTTCAGAAGGATGAAACCTTCGAATTTTGAAAGAGGTACTGATCCTCTCATCGCAGAAGGGTGGATCATGGAATTAGAACACATTTTTTATTTGTTGACATATACTGATCAACAACGCATTGAGTGTGTCATCTTCATGATGAAAGATGCAGTAACATACTAATAGGAGACGACTGATCGTATTCACAATATTCAAGCCAACCCTATTACCTGAACCCGTTTGAAGGAAATATTCTGTGAGGCAATCTAAAGAGGTAGAGTTCATCAATTTAGTGTAAGGATCCATGACTGTTTCACAGTATAAATATCGGTTTGAACAACTATCTCGATTTGCACCACACTTAGTGGAAACTGAGGAGCGTAAAGTGAGGAAGTTTGAGATGGGATTAAAACCTTACTTAAGGCATTCGATCAAAGTTATGTTGAAGCTCTGAATCAAGCTCAGATTTTAGCTGAAGATGATGAAAAATCTAGTCAGCCAGAGAATCATAAGGCAAGTGGATATCAAAAAGGAAAACTATGGAATAAAAACAATCAAAATGGAAATCAAACAACAATAGAGGTGGCAAAGTTGGCAATAATAACAAGTGAGCAGTGACAACTTGCGATTAGTGCAGAAAGGCTCACTCATGCCAATGTCGCATGAGTTCTAACTTGTGCTTTAAATGTAACAAGCTAAGACACTTCATCAAAAATTACGAGGAGAACCCAACCACTAGTGACAACAACAGATAGAAGAAAATACAAGGGCGTGTTTATGCTATGACATATGAAGAGGCTAACACTTCTTCGGATGTTATAACAGGTATCATGATTGTTTTTGATATTCCTACCTCTGTTTTGATTGATTCTGGTGCTACCTATTCATTCATTTGTGCCAAAACGTTTAGATAGATGGTTTAATGTTTCAACACCATTAGGAACCATTCTAAACTCTAGTTGTAAACTTAAAAGGATGTAAAATCCTAATTAATAGACGAGAAATTTTGGTCGATCTCGTTCTTCTTGATATTAGTGATTTTGATATAACTCTTGGCATGGGTTGGTTGAGTGTGAACCATGCAATAATTGATTGTAGTAAAAAAGAAGTGAGGTTCCAACCTCTGAGTGGAAAAAGTTTTTCATTCCTCAGAGTTAGGAGTGTACCTCACTTACCTATTATTACTGCAATGAAGGCTCAACATATGCTAAACAAAGGTTGTGTTGGTTTTCTAGCATCAGTAATTGAAGTACTAAAGAAAGAGATTGCTATAGATCAGGTACCAGTTATTCAAGGCTTTATTGATATTTTTCCCAAAGACTTACCTAGACTACCTCCAGATCTTGAGATTGAGTTCGTAATAGATGCAGTTCTTGGCACTACGCCTATTTCCAAGACACCTTATTGAATGGCTCTAGCTGAATTGAAAGAACTTAAAGAGCAACTCCAAGACCTTCTGGATAAAAACTTCATCAGGCCTAGTTATTCACCATGGGGAGCTCTAATACTCTTTGTTAAGAAAAAAGATTGTTCAACAAGGTTATATATTGATTATAGAGAATTGAAAAAAGTAACCATAAAGAATAAGTACCCATTGCCTCGGATTGAAGACTTATTTGATCAACTACAAAGAGCAGGATATTTTTCAAAAATTAATTTACATTCTGGCTATCATCAGTTGAAAGTTAAGGAAGATGATGTACCAAAGACAGCCTTCAGAATGAGATACAGGCATTACGAATTTTTTGTCATACCATTTGGCCTAACTAATGCCCCTGCAGCTTTTATGGATCTAATGAATAGAGTATTCAAGGATTACCTTGATCAATTTATTATCGTCTTCATAGATGATATTTTGATATGCTCTAAATCCAAAGAAAAACATGAACGTCACGCATTGTCTTACAAATTCTTCAACGGAATAAGCTTTTTGCAAAATTCATGAAGTGCGAATTCTGGATAACACAAATTTCTTTCCTAAGATATGTCATCTCTAAGGATGGTATGTCTATTAACCCTAATAAGATAGAAGCATTTCAATAATGGCCAACACCGACTAATGTGAAAGAAGTTAGAAGTTTCTTTAGTTTGGTAGGGTATTATAGAAGATTTATGGAGGGATTTTCAAAGATTGTGACTCCATTGACCCAGTTGACCCAGAAAAATATGAAGTTTGTACGGTCAAATGATTGTGAACATAGTTTTAGAGAACTAAAACAACGATTAACTTCTACCCCAGTTTTAAATATTCCTGAAGGAGTAGAAGGATTTATCATCTATAGTGATGCCTCTAAAATGGGTTTGGGATGTGTTCTCATGCAACATGAAAAAGTAATAGCCTCACGATAACTAAAGGAGTATGAGAAGAATTATCTAACACATGATCTTAAACTTGCAGCAGTGGTTTTTGCTTTAAAGATTTGGCGATACTATTTGTATGGGGTTAAGTGTGATATTTACACTGACCACAAAAGTTTAAAGTATTTCTTCACCTAGAAAGTACTTAATATGAGGCAGCGACAACAGCTTGAGTTGGTGAAAGATTATGATTGTATGATCAACTATCATCCAAGAAAGGCGAATGTAGTTGTTAATGCATTGAGTAGAAAATCATCTAGCTTTGTTGCTTCTATACGTGAAATCCTACCATTAGTATTAGATATGCAACACTTGAGGTTGGAAGTTGTAAATCGTCTGGCAACTGACTGATTTATCCACAGTCACTATGTTAATAACAAAAGTTTAAACTACAATGCTAATCATTGTAGTACAATAGCTATATGGGATCCGAATAACTATAGGGTTACATATGCTTGTCATGACAATATCTTTATGGCCCATCACTTCTAATAGATTTGGCATTACACTATGTTGAGCTCAGATATAAAAAGTTTATGAAATGAAAATATTTATAAATAAGATATTTGAAGAAAAAAAAAGATACATAGTTATGGTTCCAAAAGTGTACTGTGACATGACATTCATTGCATATATGAGATTTACTTACTAGGCGCAAGTTCATTCTATTCATTTAAATTTTCTTGATGAACAATAATTCCTACTGGAGATTAGTTGGCAGTGGCAGAATCTCAAATGAGAATAAAATATTTTAAACAATTTTATGTTCTTACTTTCAAGTACTTAATTATTTGACCAAAAATGAGTGTGGTTTTATTTTTATGAAGTGTATGAATTTAATTTCTCTTTTAAGACTTAATTTTAATTATGAAGTAAAATAAATCGTCATTAAAAAATATTTCTTTAATTTAATTACGAATAGTAACGTTTAAAAAAAATGAAATTTTTTAAAAAAAAAACTGACCGATCTTCTACTTTAATCGTATAAGATAAAACTCTAAATTGACATTTCTTTTTAATCTAGATTTACGTAATGTTACAATCTCTATGTCTTTAAAAACTCGCAATATTTATAATAATGTAAAACAAACTATTCAAAAAAAAAAAAAAAACCGTGACCATCAGCCACAAAATTGTAACTACCAATAACAAAGCATAAAATGGTAGAATGGTATTTTCAGAATGACTATTTTTTTCTCTCTCTAAAAGAAGTTAAAAAAAGTCATTATCTTGAACTATAAATATCATTTGGAAAAAAGTGAACTATAAAAATCAACTTGGCTCAAATTTGAACTACTTAAGTCAATTTCTCACCATTTTAAGGAACACAACGCAGTAAATGATCCAAATTTGAGCCAAAAATGAAGTAAACTTAGGCCCAATAATTAATGTGAGGATATGCATTAACTTAATCCATTCCCATTAGGCTCCCCCTCTTTTTGTATCGGAGATGCCTTTTCAACATTCTATTTTTAAAATTGGCAATTGGTATTATTTTACATCGATATATTTAATATCGTGCGAATTTTGTGTTATCTGTGTTACTTATCTGCAAGTAAAAATAATAATCGAATTGATGTATCACAACATTTCAAAATATTACAATTATTTATTTTTTTAATTTTATTTTATTAAGATAAATTAGCTAATTAGTTTATTATTTTTTATTTAAATTATAATAAATTTGTTAAAAAATATGTTGTATAGAATTATTAATTAATAATTTATAATGTAATAAAAAATTAATTAATCATGTCATTTTGTATAAAATATATCAATTAAATTTACGAATTTGGAGTCGTGTCGATCGTTTTCGAATTGTCGGTGCTGCCAGTTTATAGTGTTAGACTTGACCTTCTCTGCAATTCGGTTGGACATAAAAATGTGGCCTCTCCTCTCCAGCTGGCCTAAAGGGAAAGTAAAATTTCATCTGACTGACAGGCCTTACATTTATTTCTTTTATTTTTTTGATTTCTTTTCTAAAAAGTTGAAACCTTACCTAACAGGCCATCCGTGGCTTTATATTTTTAGTTGTAGTCTTCTTTTTCCTTTTTTAATCACAGACAGCTGCTTAGCTACACTGTTGTTGTGATAGTGTTATCACTGGATGGCCAAGTCAGTCCCACACCAATCACACTCAGCTATCTTATGACTTATAAAAGTGTTAGCATCACTAGTCATGCTCATCACTAAGTTTTTTGCTCAATCACAGTTTTATTTCAAGTGTAAGAGGTAGACCTGAGTACCATGACAGGGTCCAAAGATATTACATATTATATACCATATGCTTAAGTGTTACATCCTGCTTCTGCTCCTTTTTTTCTATTTCGAGCTCGTTTTGGCTAATTTTCCACTATTTCTTCGTCAAAATCAATTCTACCCAACATCTTATATCAAAACACACAAAAACACTTCAAACTAATAAAAATATTTGAGAAGGCACAAATATTTATACTTAAAAGTATACTCATTTTTCTTTTTTGAGTTGTTTTTGGCTATTTTTTCATTATTTCTTCGCTAAAATCAATTTTTCCCAACATCTTATATAAAAACACATAAAAATATTTCAAACTAACAAAAATGTTTAAGAACGCATAAATATTTATACTTACAAGAAACTTAATTTGTAGGTGAATAACCTTCTCGTCCATAAATTTTGATTGAATTAACTTGTGCCTATATATGTACGTGTTTCTTTAATGTTGAATGTTCAGAATAAGTTGATTGGTAGCAGGTAACTCGGAACTAATAATCCAGTATCAATATACCGTAATATGTTATTCCAAATGTGATTTTTTTTTTTCCTTTTTACAACAACCAATCAGAGAAATTTGTACGTAAAATTTAAATATTAGTATATAATGGCCAATCAAACTAAATTTGTCATCGTCTTCACAATTAAATCTGAGTAGATAATAAATGTCACATAATGAAGAAGAATCCTCTCAAAGTTGCATTCAAGTCTAGCAACCTCATAAATGCATAGCAAGTATTTTGGTTTTAACAAATGACTTGTAATCACATTGAGCTGTTGTTTCCACCATGTGATTAGTTTTTAATAAGCCTTAGTGGGCCTCTCATTAGGCTCATGGTCCATAAGTGGCCCATTGACTCGCTTATTTTGATCCAGGGCTTTATTTTACACACTGATAATCATGATCCATGAATAGAGGACCAAGTCTCCCCCTCATTTTTATTTCTATCATTGGAAGTCTCCCTTATTTACGTCCTTTCCATACGTTCTATACTGTATATATTGGGGAATTATGTGGTATAGCTCTTTTTTGAATATATCGCTAGAGCTTAACCTTTTAAAGTCATTGGATCAAATCTGACGGATAAAAATTATTTTAAAAAATATTATAAAAACAATAAAACTCTACAAACCCTTAGATGAATCTTGAACTGTTCGATTTAGCTCCACTAATAAATATGTCTACCACAGATTTGTCTTATATTATTTTTGCGCCCTTTTATTTCTTAAATTATTTTTCCTTCTCTATTGCTTACCAAATAAGAGCACTCCAAACCTCGCCACTTAGCTTTCTCTTTTGTACCTATAATTAAAATTAGAGGTCGAGTAAAAGAAAATGGCCCGATTTTTCTTTCATGATGATGGCGTTACAACTTTATTTTGGTATTGGAAAAGGTTGGTGGTGGTTAGAATAATATCAGATTGTGGTTGATCAAACCTGTTTTTTCCTTATTGTACATGGCGATTCTTTAAAAGAGTCATAACAAAGAAAAGCCATCAACTTTTCTTTCAAAGTCATTCCCATTTTCCAAAAGCCAAAAGCCTAAAGCCAAACTGAGCTATTGTATTTCTTTCTAGATAAGGTTAACTTTGGCTCAATTATAATTCTTGCTCGGTTATGAATTGTTTGGATGCGAGTAGCTTTTTTTTTTTTTTTCCTTTTGGTTAAAAAAAAAAAATTGGATGTGTCATCAATGACCGGCAATGGTAAGAATCCACACAAAAGTCACTTTTTGTACAAATATTCACTATTAGACACCTCAAGAAGCAACCTACTCAATAAAATAAGGGGAAAAAGAAAACTCAACAAACTATGATCAATCAACATAATTAAAAAATAAAATAAAATAAAGGGCATCAACATTATCAATTAATTAAGGGAAAATCTTAATAAAATGTAATCAAGAAAATAAGAGAAAACCACCTTTTATTTCTTTTCTTTTTTTTTTAACTAAACTTCTAATATCTCAAGAAATATATTTTAAAAAAAACCCTTAAGATTTTGATTTTTTATCACAAAAATTCATGTAATTAAATTATTTTTTAAATTCAATCTCCTTTTATCATCAATATTAAAAAATGGTAGAAAATGACAAAATTATCCTTAATGAAGGATAGATTTAAATTTAGAATAAATTCAAGAATTGTTTACACTAATTTTATATAACATTTTAATTTTTCAAATGACATTATAAATGATAAAATATTTTCAAACAATTATTTATGTATCCAAACACAACGTAAAAGTATAATATAAATCAAAATCTACCATGTACTGACGTAATTTTGTTATTTCTATTCAATTTTCTCACTTGAGTTTACCTAAGAAGGTCAATTTAAAAAACAATCAAATTACAAAGTTTTTTGTAATAAAAAATTAAATTAGTGGGATTTTTCTATATTTTCTAAAATATAATGGATTTTATTTAAAAAAAAAAAAAGAAAAGAAATACGACATGATTTTATGACGTTTTCTCTATTAAATAGTTGTATAAAAAATACTAAATAATGTTTGTGGCAGTTGGTAGATAATTTATATCTCTAGTATGGATTCCACCTATATTATTATTGTATGACGTTAGGCACAGTATTTTTTTGTTATTTTCCTAGAATAATTCCTAGATTTATTACTTTCAAAAAAATTCCTAGATTTATTTTTGGAATATAGTTTTAGTTTAATTTTTTTTTCCCCCGAAATATGGTTTTAGTTTGAAGACAAGGGAAAGGGATGGCAGTTAGCAGACCATTCCGCAAAAATACACACACGTTGAAAGAGAAATACGAAAAATCGTGTGCCAAAAAAATTGAAAAATCTTATTATAACCCTCGTAGTTCATTGGGTGTACGTTTAGATAAAATTTGCAACACTAACGGGTCTTGTTCCTCCTATAGAGAATCCAGTTAAGATTCAGGAAATTTGGGTCTCGTATTAGGTTTGCCTCACAAAAGTCTCAGCATTCTTAAAAGTAAGCCCTTTTTTTTTTCTCTAAGGAACCGCCATTTTTAACCCTCTCCTTCTTCTTCTCTTTCTCATATCTTAGCTCGTTGTGTGTTCAAATTGGCAAATGGGTTTGGTTCATTGATGGGTTTTGCAGCCCAAAGGCTGCTCCCAAGTGGGTATAGCTGGATTCTCAACTCTATTGCATCTGTAGGTCTATTGGGATAGGTGGCTTGATTTTTACGAGGTATGGAGCTTAATCTTTGATGGGTTTTGAAGAATTGAGATTAGTTTCAATTGGGTAAAGCTTGGTATTTTGATATTTGATCACTTGGGGTTGGGGGCACTTGTTCCTGATGTGGTGTTGTTTTTTTGGTGTGTACTTGATTGATTATCGTTTCTGGGTTTGAGAGATTAGTCTCTGAACTTGGTTGCTACTAGGGAAGTAGCTCAAAAGTTTTGACATTAATTCCTAATCCACCTTGAGGAGTTTCGTATCTTCAAAGTTGAAAATTTAGGCTGAGAAAAAAATGTTCTTTAAAATTGCTCTTTAGATTCACTGATATGCAAATGTTTTAACTAGAGTTCATACTTTGTTGTAACGTATGACCCCAAAAGTTTTAAGAGGTTTTCGTATTCCAAGTTCTGGCATTTTTTTTTCCTTGATATTTTGGATTCATGGTAGTTTCTGGAGCTGGGTTTTTTATGCGGAGAATTGAAATAAAGAGGAAACATTGCAGTTAGGGTGATGTTTTCTCTTTGGAAACGGGAGGAAAAATGGATTTTTGGCTTGTTGCAGCTGCTGCTGGTGCTGGATATGTGGCCAAGTATTGGCAGAATATTTCGAGAGATAGGAATAACTCATTACAATTGTCATATGGGGATAAAGATCTTAAGAAACCCGAATCCCCAGTCTGTCCCCTCCGGAGTTTGAAACACAGAACAAAGCTACGAGGCAATGTTGCTAAAGATGGGACATTCGACAAGACACTTCCAGATATTAAGCCATTCGATGATGCTTCAGGAGCAGAACTTGCTTCTACTAGTGGGAACAGCAAAAAGCTCAAAAGCTTGGGAAGTTACCAAGATTTTGATGTACTTTCGGTATCAAATTTGCAGCCTGGAATCTTGGGGAATGAAAACCTTAAGGAGCATGAACGTGGAGATAGGTTAACTGGAAATCTTAGTGATAACTGTTGTGATTCATCACCGAAACCTTCTAATGAAGAAATGGATTGTTTCGATGGTTTGATGAGGAATAGAAGCTCTCTTAGAAGTAAACGGTATCAAGGGCAATTTGTTAAACCGATGAACTCTTTGGAGAATTGCCTTATGGCTCAATTATACAAAGAACGTGCTCAAATGGAAGAGTATGTGCTTAGCTCCCTTCCATCTCCATCTACACCAACCATGAGGACATTGTTTGTGACTGATGGAAGCCGTGTCATCAGCAGTGCATACAACGATTCGTTTAGTGCTCAAACAGGAACCAAAGCATGTTTACAAAAGAATGAAAAAGTTTATGGGGTTCCACTATTACCAAAAATTAGGTCTCTGTCTCCTGCCAAGAAGATGAAAGCCAAGACCAGAAAGGGGCGGAATGGGAAATTGTGCAGTTCCTGTAAATTCATCAATGGAAAAGACTTCCATTCTCAAGGTGGTATGATCTCATTTTCATCTATGTTATTTTTTAGCTTAATTGCTAAGAATTGCATTCCTAGAGAATTTCCCTTTTTTCTCCTTATTAAATGGACAGTTTTCTTAGACCAACATGACAATCAATACTTTACTTAAGACCTTTCCTTGTTTAGGAGGAAATTTAAGGATTTATTTTTTCCCTTTACTGCCCTAATGTAATTTGCTGAGGAAAGTATCATGAATTTTGGTTTCTTGTCATAAAAAAAAAACTCTTGTTTAAACAAAATTAGACTTGCGCCATTGCTGTAGTATGTTAGGCAAGTGGTTGATGTATAGTGCATACATTTACATTTGTATCTTGCTTTTTCTTTTCTTTTCTTTTCTTTTTTTCAAGGAATCTTCTATGATAGTTCTTTTTCGCTTATAATCGTAAAGTGCTTGTTGTCATCTCGGGACCAACGTGCTCTAGTGATAGAGACTTACGTTCTTTTTAGCAGCCACTTCTTGCATACATATTTATTCAAGGTCGTTCCAGTTTTCTGATCTCAAATCTTATCTGGGAAAACCAGCACCCAGCACCTATTAGATTTGTCAACCTTTCAATTGGAATCAAGTGCTAGTTAATACAATCTGGATATGGTTTCCAGTGCTTCACTTCTTTTAATCCAATAAGTGATTTGAAAAAGTTAGTGCCCTAATATTTACTCCTATCTCGTCAGGTGCACTGGACGGAACAGTGTTATTCTGTCTCGGTATTTCTATTGGCATAATATCGTCTTTTGTAACAAATAAAAGTGAGGTCGACAAATTGAAGAGCTTGTTGAAGCAAACTGAGTACTTAGTTCAGGATTTACAGGAGGAACTTGAAATGAAAGACTCGTTGACGGTGAAGGAGCTGGCTAATGAGAATTATGAATCACAGGATACATGTGATAATTCCATTGCTGAAAGGGTACTGAACACGGTTTCCTCTGAACACAATATTGATAGTTCTACCAGATATGATGATAGAGGTTCATATTTACAGAAAGCAGAGGAGAGTTCGGAATCTATGAGCAAAATTGAGGCAGAGCTTGAAGCTGAACTAGAGAGGTTGGGGCTAGACATGAATGCAACAACTCTGCAGAGAAGATTGTCTGATGTTGTTGAGGTAAGCATTGAAGTTGTTTTCATATCCATTTTTGTTTTTGTTATGGTTGTTACTGCTTGATTTTTAATTTTATATTGACACTTGAGCTGGCTTGACTATACCATCACCTTGTGGTTTGAAGTTATAGCATTCATGATACACCTACCATCTATAGTATTTATCATGCCATATTCTCTACAATCTACAACATAGGATTAAGATTAAGAACCTTAATTGGAAAATTCTTTTTTTCGGCTTCTTTTTAGTATCATGTCTAGAATCAAGAGAAGTCAAATGTGTTTTCGTATTCGTATGTATTTTGTCTACCCTTGGTATGTATTTGATCTACCCTTGTTAACAAACCATGAGTTGGTCCTCATCTATAGACAGATCAGATACAGGACTTGGCCTGTGGTTGAGTTTTGACAGTTCTCCTGTTCTCCTCATGTAAATAGACTAAATGTGAAGCTGCATTGTGTCTGTAAATATATCTATGTGTTAAGACTTTACCGCTGCATGGGAATTTCACAATTCAAAGAAAGTATGCTTCTCTGAAGGGTTGGATTGAAGAATAAGCAAAAAACTTAGTGCAGCATCTGTAAGTTTGCTGAAGAGTATGTCATTTTCTGGTTCGAGAAGAATACAGTGGAAGATTGTGGGACTTGTGAACTATAGGCAGTCAAGTTTAAATTAATATTTCTCCATTTTATTATCCAAGGCCGTAGTGTGACAGTCAGTTAAAGACAAAATCAAACAAAAAATACAAATAAGAGCATCATTGTCCAGACACTAGGACAGTAATTATTTTGTAGTTACAAATGGTAATCATCTTGGCAGAAAATGTTGACTAGAGATTGAAAATTTTGCAGCTTGACCCAGACTTTGTGGCTGATTTTGCTCAAGGCGAGTTGAGAGTTGACATGCTCGGAGGACAAGCTGTTGCCAAATGCAAGTTGAATGAAGATGGTGCTAGCACCTCCACAACACATCACTCCGGAAACTATGCTGTTTCTCCCAGGGAGCTTAGCTTGCGTCTCCATGAGATCATTCAATCAAGACTCGAAGAACGTGTAAATGAGCTCGAGACAGCACTTCAGAACAGCCAGAGAAAAATACGAATGATAGAATCAGAGCATAAAAATTGGGGAGAGCTCTCAAATGGTCGACTAAGATATCCCTCGATGCAAGAAAGTCCATTCACTAGAGAAGGATGTTATTCCATATCTCAGCCTTTAGTCATGAATTTATCGGGGGAAGCTCTTGATGCTTACAACGAGGCTCACGAAGAATTGATGAAGATGAGTGAATCAGACGAAGAGGATTCACCTCACAGGGTCTATGAAAATCTCCACTACTCACAATCTCTCAGTCACACAAAGTTTGAGAATCAAAATTGTGAGAGAATGGGTTCCATGGAACATTCTGCAATAGCCGAAGAGAAACCGCTAGGTGAATTCTTTCAGAACAACTTAAGAATAGAGGAAGAGCATATTTCCTTGGTCCTCGGATCAAACGAGACTTCGGATTTTCAAGAGGAGATTGGTGATTTTGATGATGAGATAGAGAAACAATTGATAAAGCAGATTGTGGAGAGAACCAAGAAAGGCTCTCCTGTTATTTTGAATGCACAAAAGCTGCTGTTTTCAATCGACGAACAAGATCATTAAGATAAACGAATTTTGAGTTTTGCAGTCTGTATACTAGAGAATATTTATTCATCTCAAGCTAATAACCCTTAATTCCGTTGTACTCTATTTTATTTTACTTCTCTCTCAATTGTGTTATTGGTCATTCTTGGGAGCATCTCTTCTACAAACTTGTAAGAGTTGAGAGTTCATTGATTTATACCAGACTTACGTCGATTTTGAACATTTTTCTTGCGTCTTTAATTTTGTCAGTATTTGAGACATTCCACACACACACAAACACAAAATTATGTCAGTATGTAAGACCTAGTGCTTTACATTCTTTTGGAACATTTTATGAAAGTTTGTCTAACATTCCAATGATCCATAAATGGGAATAAATAAAAATCCGAAAGACAACTCAATGGAACTGGTTGATTACAACGGCTTATATTACTCATATTAAAAAGTTAACAAAAGATATCACTTCACCAAAGGAATGCACGTCTTCAGGACACAGCAGGTCATACAGCCCTTAAAATACAATTATTTTAAATTTTATCAAAAAGAAGCAGAGGCTGAACACTGCATTCAAAGTCCAAGTCTGAGTGCCAAAACCAAAAATAAAATTAACAATACTGAACGGCTAAAGCAAAAAGGGGTAAAAAAAAAAAAAAGAAAGAACAATCTACTTAACATCAGAGGAGGCAATATGTATCACTCCCCATATAATTCTTTTTCTCAAGCTCTTTTGGCAAAGTCATTCGTATCATTGTCGTCATCCCTGTAATTTCCTTCCAATGGATCATCCTGTTTATCGTCTCCAAATGAATCATCCACGCTGGTGTTTCCACTGCCACCAGAATTTCCATCATATCCACCACCCAAACCAGCACCGCCACCAAAGCTGCCAGAAAAGTTATCAGCACCACTAGCACCACCGGCAACATTATAATTCCCAGTTTTGCTTCCATAGTCAACTGAATTTCCACCATAGTCAGGACCACTACCTGCACCTCCAAAGCCGTCACCAGCACTGTAATTTCCTCCACTTCTAAAGCTATCATCACCGCCACCACTGCCTCCATAGCCTCCACCACCTCCGGAGTAGCCACCACTGCCACCATAACCACCACCTCCATAGCTGCCACTGCCACTGCCACCACCACCACCACCATAGCCACCTCCACCATAGCCACCTCCACCATAGCCACCTCCACCATAACCACCGCCGCCATAGCCACTGCCACCTCCAAAGCCACCACGCTTATCATTAGCATAATTCACCCTTATTCGGCGACCATGAAGCTCCTAGGAGAAAAGGTTTCACCCACAACAGGAGTCAGAAAATTACTTATATGAGGTAAAACAATACCGTTAATAGTTAGCAGTTAGAACACACAGAAGTTCAAGTTGAGAAACAAATGTCTTTTGTTTGAAAGTTATATTTACATTTGACTGCATTTAAATCAATAATTAGCAACCCTATAATGCAGGCATCACCACTAGTATTTTGGTTTTATTGATTGTACGTGTCAATGAAAATGATAGCACTGTCTTTATGACATGAATCCAAACAGAGAGACGATATATAATGTGAAAGTAGCGCTACAATGCTCAAGATAAAAACAGTGGTAGTGACCGCATCTCCTAACTTGTAAAGCACAATAGAACAGAGTTAAAAGTAGGTAGTTGTAACTTGTTAGCCACATTTTTTGAGAATTCAGAAGATAACTCAAGCAATAATGTATTGAGTCAGGAAGGTCAACTATTTCCAAATAAAGGCCATTAACTCACAAGGTCAAAAAAAATAAGAGATTAACCACTAAATATCAGTCCATGTTGTCTGATAAAATAGAGAAAAACATAATTCAGTACCTGTCCATCAAAAGCCTGAATAGCACTGGATGCTTCTTCACTAGAAGTGTAAGTGATAAACCCAAATCCTCTAGATCTACCTGTTTCACGATCCACAATAATTCTTGCTGCAAGATTTTATTCAGCCAATCAGAGTTCGTTAACCAAAAAGAAAACAAACAAATAACAAATATTACCGCTCTATTCCAGCCAAAAAAAAAGAAAAACAAAAGGAATGAAAAACAAAATACTCAAACCCCATCAACAAAAACACACACATGAAAAAATAAAAAAGAAAAAGAGCAAACTATTACTACACACCCGTAATCTCCATCTACAATAGCTACAATCTTACCATCAACAACGTCACCATACTTTTCAAAAGCTTCCCTCAGAGTCTGTTCATCTGTCTGATATGAAATACCTACAATAAAAATTGTGAGAAATTTAAGCATGGCAACGAAATGGAATTATGGAATAGACTGATACTTGAAAGTCAAAAAAGAAATGCATATTTACCTCCAATAAAGAGTTTAGAACTCGCCATCGAAGACATGCATCGTATTGCTTGGGTGATAGAGAGCTTAAAGGGATACACTTCAGAACTAATCTGCTTAGTAGCAGATTGCCTGAGGATATTCCCAAATTTACTAAAGAAAGCCATTCCAATAACCTACAGCACAGTCCAAAGGTAAAAGAAACTTCAATAGAAGTTGAAACAGCAATCATTGTAACACCATAAGGTTCCAAATGAAACATAAGATCAACCACTCTCTATTGGGTTGGAGCAAAAAGAGGTTATATTAGCCATTCATCCAATGTACATGTCATTTTCATATCCTAACGATGGAGAAAACAAAAAATAAAAAACACTAACAACCCAACAACAGCACACAATAAGTTCACCATTACAAGCACGTCCAGATGATAACTATTTAAAAGCATCTCTCTGTCTGCTCTATCGTAATACCAAGACTAACAAAACCAAGAGCATAATCAGCACACAAAGGAAATAACAAAACAAATTTCAAAGCCTTCGATTTTTTTTCATCAGCCCTTAAGAGAAAGCACCACAAAACCCTAAAATCGAAAAAACCTCCATTTCCATTTTCTTCACCTTCCCATCAACCAAATCGATCTTAGACAAATATTAATACACAAAATACAAACCACCCAA
>JXTB01000049.1:91438-108591 GCA_002914805.1 Parasponia andersonii
ATGTCACATTTGGAGACAACACTAAAGGCAAGATTTTGGGTATAGGTAACATTAGTACTACATCCTCACCCACTATAGAAAATATTTTACTTATTGATAGTTTTAAACACAATTTGCTGAGTATAAGTCAACTTTGTGATAAAGGTTATAGAGTCATTTTTTAGCCTTCCAAATGCTTGATTGAGGATACTTGTTCAAAAGAAATTATTTTTGAAGGGGAAAGAAAAGACAATATTTACACTATTGATATTGAAAAATATTTTAGAGAAGATAAATGTTTTTCGGCTTTAAAAGATGATTCTTGGCTTTGGCATAGAAGACTTGGACATGCTAACATGAATACTATTTCTAAGCTTTCAAAGAAAAAATTGTTAGTGGTCTACCGAGTTTACTCTTTGAAAAAGGCAAGGTATGTGATGCATGCCAATTTCGAAAACAAATAAAAAGCTCTTTTAAATCCAAAAACGTCATCACTACTTCTAGACCTTTGCAACTACTTCACATGGATCTATTTGGACCATCAAGAGTAGGTAGTCTTAGCGGAAAACATTATGCTTTTGTGATAGTTAATGATTTTTCAAGATTAACTTGGGTTCTATTTATTACTCATAAAAATAATGTTTTAAATGAACTTACTATTTTTTGTAAGAAAGTGCAAAATGAAAAATGCTACACCATCACATCTATTAGAAGTAATCATGGTGGAGAGTTTGAAACTGATGAAATGGAAGCTTTTTGCTATAAAATGGTTTTGATCATAATTTTTTCGCTCCTAGAACTCCACAACAAAATGGAGTTGTAGAAAGAAAAAATAGAACCTTACAAGAAATGGCACAAAGCATGCTAAATGAAAATGGTTTGCCAAAATATTTTTGGGCTGAAGTAATAAGTACCGCTTATTATATTGTGAATAGAGTTATGATAAGACCAATTTTGAACAAGACACTTTATGAGCTTTGGAAAGGAAGAAAACCCAACATTGGTTATTTAAAAGTTTTTGGTTGTAATGTTTTATTTTGAATACTAAAGATAATTTGGTTAAATTTATTCAAAATCCAATGTTGGTATTTTTCTTGGAAACTCTACTACTAGTAAAGCTTATAGAGTTTTCAACAAAAAAACCTTGATAGTAGAAGAATCTATGCATGTTGTTTTTGATGAATCTAACACTCTCTATAAGGGGAGAAATATAGATGACGATGATGTTGTAGGTTTAGAACAAAGCTTAAATGAATTAAATGTCAATGAAAGATCAAATGAAGAAGAGGACAACCAACTACAACAAGACAAATATCTTAAGGAAGAAGGATGCGACAATGGTAATATTCTAACTATTCCTGAAGATTTAAAATTTAGTCATGCCCATCCTAAAGACCAAATTCTAGGTGATCCTTTACAAAGTGTCACAACTTAGTCCAAAGAAATTAAAAAAAAAAATCTTTTGTTTCTGACTGATTTTGGTCGACCAGGCTTGGTCGACCAAAATGAAGGCCAAAAATGACCGTTGGAGTTGAATTGGCATTCCGGACTCCAACAGCTAGTTTTTTGATCGACCAAAAATATTTCTAGTTGATCAAAATTCTAGCAGCAAGATACTAACGGTCGAAAACGGCTAGTTTTTGAAGATGCCTTTAAATAGAGCCAAGTTTGATGACTTAAAAAGAGAGAATACGAACCCATATTGATACACAATCAGTTTCTAAGTGTAAAAACTCTCTTTTACTTAACTATAACTTTCAAATCAATTTGAGCTATTTATAAAGCACCATTTATGTATTGTTCTCAAATCACCTAAGCTTATATTGTATTATTTCTTTGAGAGGTGATTCTTTGAGTGAGTGTTTACTTATATTTTCATAAAACTATTATTGAGAAGTGAGATTGGCACCGAAGTCATAAACAACTCAGTATAGGTGAGGTGGACACCGGATTCTAAACAATCCGTAGTAGGCGTAATAGAGCCAGATTCAGGACTATTGTATAGGCGTGGGTATGCCTAAGAAAAAATCACTCCGGATTGTACAAGGGGTCGGTCAAGCCCATAATTTTGATCCGATAATGGAAAGCTCTAAGCAAGTTGCGAAGAGGCGGGGACGTAAGCAAACCGTCTTATTTGTCGAACCTCATAAAAATAGAATTTGAATCTCTCTATCCTTATCTCTTTAATTTATTTACTTTGATATTGTGCTTATTTATTTGTTATTTTTACTTGTCCCATTCATTATTTACTTAATCTTATTACTCTAATTAAAAAGTTTGTAAAAGTCTTAAAAACCCAGTTCACTCCCTCTCTTAGGTTAGCTATTCTTAGGACAACAAAAAATAGGTACAAAATCCTCTGTTAGAAAATCATAGCGTCAAAATACTCATATACATAAGTCGTAGTAAAAAAGTAGGCGATCTTCCTCTGATCTCAACCATCAATAATACCCTTTGCAATGTAAGAATATATGTGAATATGAAGCTTAGTAAGTAGTATATACAGAATTGCACAAGACAAAGAACAAATAATCATTTGATTGAGATCCATATGAATATTATATTATCTGACAAGACTGTGAATCGTATACTGAGCCACTCAGAGAATATATAACACATCATAAGCTATATGGAGGTCCAGAGCCCCAAAGAATCCCTTCTGTGTGTAGTAGAGATCCACCCCATACCGCCGTCATAGTGTTCCTGAAGAAACTATAGTGTCCTTGAAAGAACCAAAGTGTTTCTAAAGGAACCAGAATGTCTTCAAAGGATTTATATCACATATTTAAGCACTGATCTACCATATCCTATTCACCAATACTCGTATGCTATATAAATGTACCATGTGTTCATATCTCCTGCAAAATATAACGACAGATACATATGTATATATGTCTATAGATTCTGTTGATAGAGGTTTTGTCAACAATAAATTTTAGAAAAAATTACGAGTGTGGCTTGTGTGAATAGGGTTATTAATCAAAGCAAATAAATAGGCAAAGATTATATAGTTGTTCAGCCCCGAAAAAGATGAACTTACGTCCACTATTTTTCATATCTTCTGGAGAATTACAAGAACTCAAAATTACAATGTATTGTCCAGAAAAAAGAAGAAAATAGTCTTAAGAGTTCCTTAGCTTCTCTAGATTCGGAAAAAGTCCTATCTCCCTCTCCTGAAATATTGAACTCTTTTTATATAGATGAGGTTAACTCAATGTTCCTAATTGTGAGAATGGGTAACTATACAATCGAGTAATACAATTTGAGTAACAATATAATTGGGTAATCACTTAAATTGGGTAACTGGTCGAACTTGAAAAAGAAACTTTTGTTTCCCTTTCCTTGTAGGTTACCCGTTTGACGAAGCATAGACTAGTCTCCTTTTCATTCAAGTCGCACATAACCTATTCGGAGGAGATCGCACGTAACTTATACAGTGGAGGTCACATGCAACCTATACGGTGAAGGTCGCATGCAACCCTTTCGGATGAGGTTGCACGTAACTTATGAGGTGGAGGTCGCATGCAACTTATGCGGTGGAAGTCGAACGCAACCCTTTCGGATGAGGTCGCACTTAATCTTACTCATACGACCTGACATAGGATTTTAGACCGCACAACAATTGCCCCCTAGCTCTATTAGTTCTTTAGGATAAAATGGAGCTTCCTTTTAATGTAAGTGAATGTGAACTTAAAAAATGCAATGTCACGGCCTAGACCTGAGATCCTTGAAGAGTTGAAGAGTCGCCAGATCTCAAATCTCACATTTCTCAAGATCACGCACACATTTTTCTGACAGATAAAAACACATGTCACCTTTTCTAAGAAAAATAGCAGAACTCGAGGAGACTCAAGGATATCAATGACGCCAACTGTCGTTTTTAAACCAAATCGTTTCAAATTTCGAAAGATACTGATTTAATTTCAGAAAAAATCAAATCCCGCGTGAACTTCGGCCTTTAGATCTAAAAATCAAATACCTTGATATACAGCTGTGATTTAGCGATGCTCGAGGAATAAATATCGGAAATCAATCCGCTTCTGCTTCTTCATTACAGACTCTCATTTTTCATCTTTCTAAAATCCTGAAGTATTTCAGAGCAAACCCTACAGTGCCGTTTCATTCTTCAGCTCGCACAATTCCAGTATCTTCTCCGACAGAGTTCAGACCATATCTCAATCCCTCTGCTTTCGAAGAAAGGGTAGTTCATTCCTTCTCTCCTATTGTTCTTTGTTTGTTCTCGGAAAAACTTACTGTTTCAATTTCTAGGAATAGAAACACATCCCATATTCGAACAAACTGGAATGAGAATTTTTCAAATCCCCCTTTACCGGTTCATAGAATAGACTCTTACTAGATAATGGTCAAAGATAAACTCGTGAAAAGAGTTTCTAGGGTCTGATACCCTATTTATTTATTTTTTGACGAACTGCTCGAGCAATTTTTATGAATCTGTAGACCAATTAGAAAAAATTCGATGAACTTGCTTGTTAGTACAATCCTAGGGTGAACCTCTAAAATTTACTAGCACATAGTGAAAATCCTCGATGCTCGCGTAGGACTAAATCCATCCGTATTTCTTTTCAGATGTCTAGTAGTGAGGATTTTAGGGAAGGGAATGCATTTTCTAGAGAATCTGACTCCAGTGTTAGCTCCATAAACCTCGAAGACTATCTTGAGCCAGAACCCGAGGTAGAGATAACAAGGGTCAGGCAAAATAGTCCTCACATAGGCGACCTCTCTCAGGACCAGTGACCTCGACATATCAGGGATGCCCCTACCTTCTCATCGGATATCAATACGTATAGGGGAATCGGTCAGGTACCAACATAAGGACGAGCTGCACATCGAACAAGCTAAGTAAAATCGTGTGCAGCTATAAGATCACCATCCCTCTTCGCCTGCCCATGGAATTCAATCGACCATACATACCACCACGTGGAATTGCTTCTTTTTCTGAAGCAGTTCTCAAGTGCGGTGTCCACCTCCCACTTCATCCGTACATAAAATCAATTATCGACTACTATGGGGTCGTCTCTTTCCAACTGACTCCTAATACATATAGATATATGGTAGATTTGTATATACTTTACCACAAATTTGGTTTAGACCCCCCTTCTCCTGAAAAGTTCGCTGGGTTTTACCAAGTAAAATCAAACCCGTCAGATCTTGGCTTCTTTTATGCGAGTAAATGGTCGAACCATGCAATAAAAACAATCTACAGGATTCACAACAACATGGAAAAATGGAAAAATCCATTTTTCCACTTTGACTATGTGGATAACGGCTTCTTTCAAAATCCCAGTAGGTAGTTTTCCAATTTATCACCTTGTTCTATTTTGTTATTTTTATCCTGATCGCACTCGCATGTCATTGCAGACAACAGGGGACGGCCCGGACTTTCTAGGGAACAGCTCGCAAGGGTGTACAAAATCAACGACCTTCCAATCGAGGAATTTGAATGGAAGGTACTTGGAACTTCCAGGAACCTGGTCGCTTGCGGTCTGCTTCCAAAGGGAGCCGCGTTCCCTGACTCCCCTGTCCGTTCATCCAGACCTTCGAGCTCGAAGAAAAAGAAGCCAAGGAAGTAGACGGATACAGATTCCTCGTTTTTCAAACTTAGGAAACGAAAAGCACCTGCCACCCCTCCAGCTTCGGAACCTTCCTCTCCAGAAACAACGTCACCTCCAGCTCCTCAACCAGCTCCTCAACAAGAAGAAGGTAATCATATATACATTTTCTAATTATCATTGTATTATATCATCTTGCTCACTGACATATCTATACAGAGATGGTTATCGGTAGCGGCCTGCGAGCACCACCCTCTACTCTCGGGTCTATTGCAAAATCCAAGACACCCGAGAGCACTCCATCATCGAAAGGGAAAGAGAAGGTCGACAACTCTAAAAAATGAAAAGTTGCCTTCGAGAACATCCCGGCAAGCTCGCCTCCTCCACAGCCTCAGACATTGAGCCATTCTGAACTACCCAAAGAGGCTGCCACCTTTTCGGAACCGAACCTGGCAGATAAGAATGAGGAGCTCTTTGTGCTCCTTAATCAATTACCAGAGAAGGTTGGTATGATCGCAGCTTTCATTGATCGCTTCACTTTCGAGGAGGGCTGGGAGCGGATGAAGCGACGATCTGCCAAGGTCGCTTATGGTTCTGCGATGAGGATGCTGGCCAATGTAAGTACCTTTTTATCCTCTCCCCAAATGTATTATTTCTTGGTATTAATGGTTATATTTTCAGACCGTGGCTACTGTTGTCCTGATACACGACCCGGTCCTCGAATGCTTGGAGAAGGCCGAAAAAGTTGAAAAGATAACCCAAGCATTCGAGAACTCGGAGAAAGCTCAGGAGGAGGAGAAAAAAGCCTTTGACTTGGAAAGGCAACAGCTACTTGAAGGCCTAACCAAGGAGAAGCTTGAGAAGGAGAACCTTGAGGAGAAAGTCAAAGAGCTCGAGAAAACCATCTCTGAGCATCCGGATCGCTTGAGGGAGGCGACAACAGAGGTGGTTCACAAAGCTATCGAAGAGTTCAAGGCGACTAAAGTCAAAGAGCTCGAAGATAAAGCTAGTGACATCGCCTCGTCGACCATCATTTTTAACATCTTCTGCGAGCATCCGGACTTTGACTTCTCCATCCTTGGCGAGGACGTGGTCCAGCTTGTCCAGAGTTGGAGGGAGGATACTGCCAAAACTTGGGATGGCGGTGCGAGCACTTCCGCATAATAAAACTTGTATTTTTTTATTATTTTTAGAACAATGCGAGCTTGGTCCCCCTTCCTCTCTGCTTATGTACGAGTGCAAAAATTCTTTAATGAATATTATTTCTCTATCAGATTCCTGCAAAATAATGAAAACACAATACTAATTTTAACTAAGTAGTCAATCACTAAGTGACTGATCAGTACACTTTTTGCGATTTGAATCCAACTAACTTAAAACGAGTTTTAAGTGTTAGGATAGGTTAGGTCGCTTAAGAAAACAGCAAATACGAGTGATGCAAACTCAACTATTTTTCAAAAGTTCCATGACAAAATAGGATATAGCAATATATCACATCGAACAATGAAGGTTTGGCTTAGTTACTTTTTTGTTCGATGAGGGAAATTACGTAATACGACATGCTAAGGCATGAAGCGAGGAGAAAATCCTAGGATCTTAAGAAATTCCAGATATTTCAACGATCTAAAACTCCGTCGCTTCTAAATGGACGTTTTGTATAGTCCTTTAGGAAACAAGTAGGAGATAATATTCTGATCCCACTACCCCCCGAGTTTTATGGTGTCCGAAAACTGCCATAAAACTATAAGAGATGAACCAAATGAAGTTGAAGTAATAGCCGAAGAAATATTATTGACGAACGACATCGAATGACGAAAGAACGAAGATACAGTAAGCCATTGAAATCACATGGAAGATAAACATGAAGATTCATTGATAATAACGATGAAATTATTCTACATTCCAAGCATGTTCGATCTTTTGTCCGCCGATACGAGCTAGGTTGTATGTCCCAGATCGAATGACGTTATCAATAACATAAGGCCCTCCCAGGAAGGTCCAAATACGCCAGCACCATGCTCTTTATTATTAGGTAGAACTCTTCGAATGACAAGATCACCAACTTCAAAATGTTTACTTTTGACTTTGGAGTTATAATGTTGAGCAGTGCGTTATTAATATGATTCAATTCGAAGTTGAGATTGTTCACGCCTCTCTTCTAAAAAATTGAGTTCAATTCTCAGTAATACATCATTCTGATTTTGCTCATAAACAGATTGCGGTAGAGAGCCCGCACCAATTTCAACTGGGATCATTGCTTCATATCCATAAGCTAAAGAGAATAGACTCTCTGTAGTAATGGTTCGTTGAGTGGTGCGATAAGCCCATAAAACTTCTGGAAGTACTTCTAGCCAAGCTCCTTTATGCTCCTCCAGCTTTATCTTTATATTCTGTTTAAGTATTTTGCTTATCGCTTCGACCTGCCCATTAGCTTGCGGATGAACAACAGTAGAGAAACTCTTCTTGATGCCCAAGTTGTTGTAGAAGTCACGGAACTCATCACAGTCGAATTGTTTCCCATTATCAGAAATTATACTATGCGGTATACTATAACAGCAGATTATAGATTTGTAAACAAAATCTATCATCTTCTTTGCGGAAATGGTGCTCAAGGCCTCAGCTTCCGCCCATTTTATGAAATAATCTACTGCGACCACCGTATACTTCAAACCACCTCATGCTAATAGAAGCATCCTGATAATATCAATTCCCAAACAGCAAATGGCCATGGACTAGTCATTGTAGTTAAAGGAACATGTGGTTTTCTAGGAATAGTCGCAAATCGTTGACATTTATCACACCTCCTAGCAAATTCCAATGTATCCTTCTTCATAGTCGGCCAAAAATACCGTTGTCGAAGAATCTTGTTTGCAAGTGCTTGCCCCCCAAAATGATTTCTACATATTCTTTCGTGAATTTCCCTCATAATATAGCGTGCTTTTTCATCATTGACACATAATAATAATAGTGAGCTAAAACTCCTTCGATTAAACTTCTCATCATGGATGATATAGTGGGCTGCCTTCGTGCGGAGTCGCTTTGCATCGTCTTTGCTCCCAGGAAAATCGCCATTTTGTATATATTACATTATAGGATCCATCCACGATAGTTTTTCGTCAACTGGCATAGTTACTTGGGGTTCGACCTCGATGCTTGGCGATACAAGAAATTCAACAGGAACTACCTTCAATAATTCTGCATCTTTCGTTGAAGCGAGCTTAGCAAGTGCATCCGCCCGGGTATTTTTAATGCGAGGAAGAAGCTCAATGTTATAAGCGGTGAATATTAAGAACAATTCTTGTACCTTCTGCAAATAGGCCATCATTGTCTCCCCTCTTGCATGGTAATTGCCCTTAACCTAACAAACGACCAACTGGGAGTCGCTGTACACTTCAAACATCTCGACCTTCATTTCCTGTGCAAGCTTTAGCCTAGCTATCAGTGCTTCATATTCAGCCTCATTATTCGACATTGGGAACTTGAAGCGAAGTGCACAATGAATGTTGTGCCCTTTAGGACTGATTAAAACTAGGCCCGCACCTGCTCCATTTTCATTCGATGACCCATCAACATGAAGTTTCCACAACCTTGATGTATCTGAAGCGGGATTTTCGAGTACTCCTGTGAGAAGATCGACATTATATATAAATTCTGCAATAAAATCCGTGAGGGCCTGACACTTTATGGCAGTGCAAGGTTGAAAATTGATGTCAAATTAACTCAATTCAACAGCCCACTTAAGCAGCCGTCCTGATGCCTCAGGTTTCTGTAGAACCTGTTTCAACGGAAAATTCGTGAAAACCCTAATGGAGTGAGCATGAAAGTAAGGTCGAAGCTTTCTTGATGCGATGACGAGCACTAGCGCCAAGTTCTCTATCTCTGGATACCTAGTTTCGGCATCAAGTAATCTTTTATTTACATAATAGACAGGTCACTGTATATTTTTCTCCTCGTGAATTAATGCAGCACTCGTCACATATTTGGAAACAGTGAGATATAAGCATAATTCTTCTTCTGGGTATGGCTTCGACAAGAGTGGAGGAGAACCCAAGTGCTTTTTCAACTCTTGAAACGCCTGCTCGCATTCTTTCATCTATTCAAACCTCTTTGATCCTTTCAATACTTCAAAGAAAGGTTAGCATTTATCGGTTGATCTGGATACAAACTGACTCAGTATAGCTACTCTTCCTGCTAGGCTCTGCACATCCTTGGGTTTATGAGGAGATTGCATATCAATCAACACTTGTATCTTCTAAGGGTTCGCTTCAATACCTCACTGATTGACCATAAAACCCAGAAATTTTCCAGATATTACCCCGAACATACTTCTGGGGATTCAGCTTCATTTGCTATTTCTGGAGAATCTTGAACATCTCATCAAGCTGCTTGATGTGATCTTCAGCTTTCTCCGACTTCACCAACATATCGTCGACGTATACCTCCATTGTCTTGCCAATTTATTTTGCAAACATCATATTGACAAGATGCTGGTAGGTCGCTCCTGCATTGACAAGTCCGAAGGGCATCTTTTTATAGCAATATAATCCTCGATCTATAATGAACGAGGTATGCTCCTCATCTAGCTCGTACATGGGGATTTGATTATACCCAGAATATGTGTCCATGAAACTTAAGAGTTCATGCCTCGATGTCGCATCTACAAGCTGGTTGATTCTCGGAAGAGGGAAGCTATCCTTCGGGCATGTTTTGTTAAGATCAGTGAAATCGATACACGTTCTCCACTTCCCATTGGGTTTCTTCACCAAAACCGGGTTTGCAAGCCAGTCAGGGTAAAACGATTCTCTTATAAATCCAATTTCGAGCAGCTTCTCCACCTCTTCCTTTAACGCGACGTAGCGCTCTATATTCATAGCTCTTCTTTTCTATCATACAGGCTTCTTTGTCGGATCTATGTTAAGACGGTGGCATATGATCCTCAAATCGATCCCTACCATGTCCGAATGTCGCCATGCGAAGACATCCAAGTTAGATTTTAGAAAAGCGACCAACGATGCTCGCACAGACTCTTGAATCTTCGTTCCAATCTTTAAAGTCTTGGAAGACATGTCGAATAATAAGTCCTCCAGATCTTCAATGGGTCCAGTTCTGACCTCTTTGTCTATTTCTCGAGGATCTAAGTCTTCGCTGGTCGTTTTGATTGACCTTTAACTGACGGTTCGACTGGCGCTTTGTCTGATGACTCAACTGAAGCTTCGACTGACACTTTGTCTGACGACTCAACTGAAGCTTCAATTGACGCTTTACTCGATGCTTCAACTGATGCTTTCTCTGGCAGCTAGACCATCATTGTACGAGACGTCGCATCCTTTGCTGCGAGTTTCAACGAGTTATTATAACAAGTCCTCTCATCATATTGGTTTCCTCGCACCTCGCCTACCCCGTGTTGGGTCGGGAATTTTATAGTGAGATGGTAGATTGAAGTGACGGCTCGAAGTTCCCTCAGTGTCGGTCTTCCCAGCACAGCATTGAATGCAGAGGGGCAATCTACCACCAAAAATTGGGTCATTATCATTGAAACCCTAGGATAGGTTCCAACGTTGACCATTAATTCAATCATGCCTATAGGCATCAGGCTGTCACCAGTGAAACCATAGAGTGGAGTGACGGTAGACTTCAAGTCGCTCTCATTCAATCCCATCTTCTTAAAGGTGTCGTAGTACAGGATGTCCACAGCACTCCCGTTATCAACTAATACTCGCCACAACTGTGTGCTTCCTCAATTAATTTTTATGACCAATGCATCATTATACGGATAATGGACTTCCCTTGCGTCCTGTTTTGTGAGGGTAATGTTTATGTCCGGTACTCGTTGAAGCTTGTGTGGTCGCTACTCAAGATGCATGACATTAGTTAATGGCTGTTGTTAAGCTTCCCGTGTGTACCTGTCTTGAACCCATTTTCGAATCTCAGCCAACATGCGGTCCTCCAAAGATAGTTCGGACTTCGCATTGAATTTCTGGAGGTAGTTGTTGGTTTTCTTCTCACCTTTCGTCGTTTTGCCTGGTGTACTGCCATAATCACCTCTCTTTAATCAGTCTTTCAATTTCATCCCTCAGGGTATAACAATTATTGGTATCATGTCCAATATCATTGTGATACTGGCAGAACTTGTTGGGGTCGCACTTTGCTCTGTCCCGTTTCATTGGTTCCGGTTGATGGTATCGCTCCTTCTGGTTTGTGACTGCATAGATATGATCTATGGCGCGTTTATTCAGTGTGATTGTTGAACCGCATGGGAACTCTTGAAATCTCCTGTTTTTTGGGTCTAGGCTGATTCTCCATCAACTGTTCATTACTCTTTTTATTTTTCTTATTACCGTTATTGTTGGTTATGATCGCATCTTTAGTTGCATCTTTCCTTCCTTCTTTCTTTGTCTTTTGAAGATTCTCGTGTGAAGATTCTACCCTCAGATGCTGACCAACCCTTCGGTAGAAGTCTTCTAGAGTTCTACATTCTCGCTTAAGTAATTCCTCCCAGAGTTTAGTTTCTGGTCGCACCCCAGCCATCATGAGAGTTAGAACTCCCCCCTCAGCTGGGTTGTTAACCTTTGCTAACTCTGAGGTGAATCGATTGAGATAAGATCGTAGAGTCTCCTCTGGACCTTGTCGAATTACAGACAAGCTAACAAGTGGAACAGTGAAATTCTTTGCAGCTTGGAAATGTCTCAGGAACGCCGTTTGAAGTTGTTGCCAGGACGAGATTGAGTCAGATTTGAGTCCTCAGAACCACTTCTTTGCTGCCCCAGAGAGAGTTACAGCAAAACATCTGCAGCGTACATGATCATTGACACGATGGAGTTCCATCAAGTTGTTGAAGTGATCCATATGGTCCTGTGGATCAGTTTTCCCATCAAAAGTGTTTATGGTGGGAAGTCTGAATCCAGTAGGTAGGGTAGCAGCTCAAACTTCCTCACTAAATGGTAATTAACGATACCCATCAGCGAGCTCATCATCCCAACCAGTAAGTGCATCTAATGCGATCCTTAAATTGTGAACATCG
Organism: Parasponia andersonii; assembly: GCA_002914805.1. Taxonomy (NCBI): domain Eukaryota; kingdom Viridiplantae; phylum Streptophyta; class Magnoliopsida; order Rosales; family Cannabaceae; genus Trema; species Trema andersonii. The sequence continues at coordinate 104,009 of JXTB01000049.1, forward strand.
ACGTTCAGAGGGAGAGCATTATCTCTTAGTGGTGGCAAGGGCGGTCTTTGATCGTTATCTCAATATATGGCGGGTTGGTCAAGTAGAGTCTTCTATGATCTATGAGAGGAATCCAGCGAAATAGTGCGACAAGATCGGCTTTGGTCGTTATGATGCGATACAGATCGTTCATGGCTACATCGCCGCTCCAAGTATTGTCTTAGGTCTACAGGATCTTATCTCGACTCTCTGCTGATTCTTTCGAAGACACTTCTCGATGGCCATTTTCGTTCGCTGCTCAAGCGATCTTAACTATCAGTGGATTTGCGAGAAGGTTGTCCACGATCACGGCTAGTACTTGAACTCTCTGTACCAGATTCTGGAGGCAAGTTTGCGACTTTGCCTTTTCCTTTAGAGATGCGATCTTCATGACGCTCTTGCTGAGTTCTTGACTGGTCGCGTCTCCTTGTCTCTAGGATCTGTATTCCTTTCTCAGCTAGTTGAACAGGACGTTCTTTGGGACGTTCGTGCTATGGTGAGGTCACCATCTACCCTTCAGCAAGTCGTCGTAGGGAGACATTGATCTGGTTAGTGATTTGCTGAAGGTTCACCAGTGTCTCCTCCATAAGATCCTATCTCTGAGCAAGGTTTTTTAATGCGGTCATGGTAGGCTGATCTTGAGCAGGGTCTGCCTGTGCAGCAGTAGTGCTTTGGGGTTGGTTTTGGCTAGTTCCGGTGACCCTGGTAGTGTTTCTGGTATTTGCCATTATTTAAAAATTGAAATTTGACAAACTGTTTTGGCCGGAATAGCCATCCTTCTAGCGTCAATTGTTGATGGAAGTTTTGTCAACAATAAATTTTAGAAAAAATTACGAGATGTGGCTTGTGTATAGGATTATTAATCAAAGTAAATAAAGAGGCAAAGATTTTATAGTGGTTCAGCCCCAAAAAAGATGAGCTTACATCCACTGTTTTTCACTATTTTCTGGAGAATTACAAGAACTCAAAATTATAATGTATTATCCAGAAAGAAGAAAAAAATAGTCTTAAGAGTTCCTTAGCTTCTCTAGATTCGAAAAAAGTCCTATCTCCCTCTCCCGAAACATTGAACTCCCTTTATATAGATGAGAGTAACTCAATGTTCCTAATTGTGAGAATGGGTAACTATACAATCGGGTAATACAATTTGAGTAACAATATAATTGGGTAATCACTTAAATTGGAAAACTGGTTGAACTTGAAAGAGAAACTTTTGTTTCCATTTCCTTGTAGGTTACCCGTTTGACGAAGCATAGACTAGTCTCCTTTTCATTCTGGTCGCACATAACCTATTCGGAGGAGGTCACACGTAACTTATGCGGTGGAGGTCGCATCCAACCTATGTGGTAGAGATCGCATGCAATCCTTTCGGATGAGGTCGCACGTAACTTATGAGGTGGAGGTCGCATGCAACTTATGCGGTGGAAGTCGCACGCAACCCTTTCGGATGAGGTCGCACTTAATCTTACTCATGGGACCTGATATAGGATTTTAGACCGCACAATAGATTCCATATTCATAAATTCCACCAATTCACAGAATAGAGAATTTCTTACATTGTAAGTATGATATTACTTACCTCAATTCTAATCTTTCACGTGATTTTCTATGAAATACTCTCTGCTCAAGTTACAAATGATGTGTCCTAATATTTTCAAATAACAAGTTTCTTCCATTACTAACCAAGTGATACTACCATAATTAGTGTTCAAAACCTAACTCAAAAATAAATGAATAATTCTACATATAATTTCAAGCGAAAAGAATGTAAGACAAATATTATGCTTCTTTTATGAACATATGGAACACTTATTTTATTTTATTTTAAGAGAAAGATATTTGTGAATTATAATTATACAGCACATTGATTATAACAAAAAGGAACATTGATTATAACAAAAAGGAATGAACTTAACTGTATAAATAAAGTTAATTGAGCTACTAAAATGAAAATTTAAAGATTAGTAGTTGATTCATCAAACATGTGACTTCTAAAGCCTATAAAGTAAACATGGAGCCATGCAATTAATACTTGATTGAATAAATGACCGATCAAATTCATCACCTATAATTCTACCTGGTTAAACCCTATTCGTGGACCTCCACTAAGCAATTTTTTTTTTAAAGATATAAGTATACGAATAAAATAGTTAGATAATGTATAAAATAATTACCCACTTCCAACGTAAAACAAAATTAAACAATGCCAGAATAAAAGATTCAAAACTAGAGTCAAATACATGAACCGAGTTTAGTTAAAACTCCTCATTTTATAAATCACTTCTTTTCATTTTTCTCATATATATATAAGTACAAACACATATATATGGATATTAATGATCTGTTATAGCAACATCTAAGCTTTCAAATATCATAAAGAACTCTCAAATAGATACGAAACCATGTTTAAAAAAATGAGAATAGTCGTAGCTTTCTCAAATATTGGCACAGACTAATAATATAAATATATTAATATACATACTCACGCAATTAACAAGAGAATTAACAACTAATCAGACATATATCGAAAAGGTAGCACTAAATATTGGAATTCAAAGTAAATAGATAAATTACTTTTGAGATTCTCAAGAAAAAATACAACTTAGTTTACTAATATAATGGTAAGAGATGTACGGTTATGGAAATAGGATAAACTTCTAATTGAGTAAAGACGAGGAGTTTGAAGAACATATCTTTGGTGGTGGAGAAAAATAGACATATAAGTTTATTTGGGGAATCGGCTGACTTAACTAAAGTTGGCCCTAATTTATTAATATTTTTTTAAAGCTATTATAATTTTACAAAAAAAAAAAACAGTTCATAGTATAAAGAAATAACTCATATGAATTTATGTTTAAGATATTAAAATTGGACTCATACTAAAATATAAATTGGAACATCTAGTTGTCATAAAAAGAAATATCATTAACTTACATTGAATATAAAAAAATACTCCGATAGTTTCAATACTTATAAAATGATTACTAATCAACTCGGTTATTCAGGTATGTTTAGCAATATGATAAGCAAAGTAACTATAAAAATGTTAGACTTAAACACATTAACTTATACCAATGAATAATAACTTATACCAATGAATAACTTTGTACTTTTGAGCATTTCACTGAAAAAAAAAAAAACTTCATAAATAAAGATTATAAAATAACCAATATACTAAAATAGATAGGCAAAAATATATGCACATAAATGAATTAACATATAAAATGAAATGTTATGCAATTATATTATTATTGGTCCATTTAATTATGTGAGGACTTGAGTGTTAATTTTGAATTTGGAATATCACAAAAAGTATTCAAACCTAAATGAGAAAAAAAAAAAAAACAAACATAATCTTAATTTATTAATTAATAAACTTTAAGGGAAAAAATCAGTAATTTGGATTCATACTAATTGGACTTCGATATCTTCATTTTTATTGTTTGGAAAATGAGAAAATAAGAGAGAAAGGTGTGATTTTCTGAGGAAAAAAGAATAAGAAGAATTCTAATATAAGAGCAATGACGGATCAACACTGTATGACAAGATCTCCGATTTCAAGAAAGCTTTTTAGCCTATTCGACAAGGGTGATAGATTCGATCTCTATCTTTCCGTCTTTGTATAAATGTTTTTATCGATCAGATCTAGATTTCACAGATTCATGATTTTTTTTCCTCTTAAACTTGACTGTTGATTATCCTTTCCTATTGGCATTTTGAGCTTTTTTTTTTCATTTTTTTTGGTCTTAATTGCTTGAGATGAAGATGGAGTTTTTGATTGGTTATACTAGGATGTCTTGTTCTTGTTTAATATTTGTCTAAAATTTATCATCATCTTGAAGATGGCATTGTTTGCCTGCAGGTAAAATCTGCGAGAAAAAGATCACGCTAACCATATTTTCCTCTTTTCATTTATCGGATTAGTTGTTTATATATATATATATATATATATATATAGAGAGAGAGGGGTTCACAAACTAATAGTTATTTTTTTTATTTATTCATGAACATTTTTTTATTTGATTATAATCTAACGGATATATAATTTGAGTAGTTTGAAAAAAATGATAAAAAATAAATAATCATTATTTAATATTTTTTTCCCTCTTCATTATTTAATCATAAAAAGATAAATGCGACTAATTTTAATTGACTAAAACAATACTAATAAACAGGTAAAAAAAAAAATACCTACTAGATTGGTGCACATGCATGTATATTAACAAGACAATATTGAATACAAAAATGAAGTCCATAATTTTCAAAGTAATCGGATTATGTCATGAAAATTTTAAGCTTTTTATTATCTTTTTAAAATTCTCAATTTTTTCATACCTTATACCATATTTCATGCAAAAAAAGGCCAATTATGCCCTTTAAAAATGTCTCACCCATACTCTTGTGACCACTTCTGTTAAAAATTTAACACCCATTAATATATTAGTGTTAATTACTATGAATTTGCAAATTCCGGGATCTAATTGCCCAGAAAACGTAAGGGGCCACATTATCAATCCACGACAATTTCATAGGTAACCATGCAAAAACCTCAAAAAAAAAAAAAA
>JXTB01000049.1:108648-133332 GCA_002914805.1 Parasponia andersonii
TTATATATTTTATGAGTTTAAAGAGTAAAATTATATTTTTTTTAATAACTAAAATTCTAATTTTGACTAAAGGTGTGGACTCATTCTTATTTGTTAGGAAAATATTAATTGAAAGTTTAATTTAATATAAATGAAAAAGTCTAAGTTTTTTTTTAATTAAAGACTAAAAGTTATGGTTTCTTCTGTTTTTTTTTTTAATATTATTTCTTCCTCTATATAAACTATTTCATCAATATTAGTTGGGTTGGCAACCTTTTCTCCCTAAATGAAAAAATAAAATAAAAGAAAGATCCGCGTACTTTGTAAAATGAACATCTACTAAACATCAGATGTAATATCATGTACTATATATATTAATACATTTCGATATTTTCAGGAATTAGCGTTTTCTTTTTTTAAAAAAAAAGGGTTTAGGGAATATTTTTTATGACATCGTAACAAAGAAGAAACAAATGATTTATCCATTCGACCTAAAAAAAATGTTATTTATTATTATTATTATTATTATTATTATTATTATTGAGATTTATGGCGTTAGAAGAAGACAAGTAAAGAGAGAGAAGGAAAAAGGCAATTACCATTTGAGTATAGCCAAGATGAACGGTAGAAACTCCTTCTTTGTCATCATCAGACTTCATTCGACGGTACTAAGCAGCCACCGGTCAACGAACCTAAACTTCCAAATCTTTCAAGTCTTGCCTTGAGAATATACCCAACGATCCCAACCAACCAAATCTGAAAGACCCATCAACCAAATTTGATCCAGTTCTGGAACACCCAATGGCCCAAAACCAAAGACCCTCAACCATTCTCGAATCCTTAGGCGAAGAGCTTATCAGAATCATAACCCCCGTCTCAATATGCATGTTCATGGTGGTTCTCTTGGTCTCCATTCTGAGCTCAGACACTTCGTCTTCCTCGGCCAATTTCAGCACAATGGCCACCATGGCCTACTCCGAGTCGAGCTCAGACTCCTCCTGGGACAAATTTGTAGGTGCCCTTTTGAATTCACTTGTGTTTGTGGCCGTTGTCACTGTTGTCACCTTCGTTCTTGTCCTCCTTTTCTACCTTAGATGCACCAAGTTCTTGAAACTCTACATGGGTTTTTCTTCTTTTCTTGTTTTGATGTTTATGGGTGGTCAGATCGCTGTGTTTCTGATTCAAGATTTTGGTATCCCTATTGATTGTGTCACATTTTTAGTAGCATTGTTTAATTTTGCTGTGGTGGGTGTTTTGGCTGTGTTCATGTCAAAAATGGCAATTTTTGTGACACAAGGATATTTAGTTGTTATTGGAATGTTGGTTGCTTATTGGTTCACTCTTTTGCCTGAATGGACTACTTGGGTGCTCTTAGTTGCCATGGCACTGTATGATCTTGCTGCAGTTTTATTGCCTGTTGGGCCATTGAGAATCTTAGTTGAGCTTGCGATATCTAGAGATGAAGATCTCCCTGCTTTGGTTTATGAGGCTCGGCCGGTGACAAATAATGACTCTGGTGTGGTTCAAAGAAGGGTATGGAGAGATAGGAGGAATGATAGTTCAAATAGCGGGGCTGATTCTGATTTTAGTGCAGATTCTGTTTTGGATGGAAGTGAGAATCATTGGATAAGCTCCAATTTGAATGTAGATTCGAATTCGAATTCAAATCTGGGCGAGCGTAATGTTCCGAGCTTGGTGAGAGCGGAAGAGAGGCAAGTTGTGGAGAGAAATTCAGAGCTTGCGGCTCCATTACTTGAACAAAGAATAAACATCCCGCGGATTGAACAAGAAAACGTTGTGTCAACTGAGAATATGGTGCTGGAGGGAATTGGGTTGGGTTCATCTGGTGCAATCNTGTTGGTTGGGAGGGCAGCAATGTATGACTTTATGACGGTTTATGCATGTTATCTTGCTATTATAGCTGGTCTTGGTGTCACTTTGGTGCTATTGGCTGTATACCAGAAAGCTTTGCCAGCTCTTCCAGTGTCTATAATGCTGGGTGTACTGTTTTATTTCCTGACCCGGTTCGTGCTTGAAGTTTTCATTGTAGAATGTTCTTTGAACCTCTTGATGTTCTAGAAATATTATCTATGTCATTGAATTTTGATGCTAAAGCCACTAATTATCAGAGTACATCGTAAAATTGATGTTTAGTCTTGCAACTCATACTCTTTACACCAGCTGGTTCGTATTCTACGTCCATTTCATTTAGTTTGCTTGGTTCATAACATTGTAAAATTTGTAAAAGCAAGCCACTTTTCTCAATAAAGACTTGAGCTTGAGCATCTCTCATGTGCGGCTTAAACAATCAGATAATGGATTCTCCATTCCTCGAATTAATTTAGGAAACCAAACATAGCAGAGGCTATGGGACTGGTTTGATGGGGCATTGTTTCGTTAAAATGTAGAGTGTTGCAGCTCATAGGCATGTGAAGAAGCAAAAAGGAGACAATCCATGGGGAATAAGGTTTTTGTGTATGAATACTTGGGACAAGAATAAGGGCCTTTAGCTCGTCATTTTTCTTTGTTTAATTATTCACCTACTGGAGGTAAGAAAGCAGACATAAATAGCACTAATTTATGTTAGCATGTCATTTTTACCGGACATGTACCAGTGCACCAGATGTTGATTGTTTTAGCTAGCAGTTGCATGTTAAGAGGTATTTGCTGTTATCCTTTGCACTGGTTTTGAACTTTTGTGCGTATTCTGAACTGTATTTGGCTAAAGCTAGACACAAGTGATTCATTTGATGGATACTAAAGTAACCGTCGTCCTCATTTGTGAATTCTTGTCGTTTATCTGAACTTTCCGCTCTAAATTGTTCGCTATAAGAATGTCAAGTTAATTTCGGGAGTGTAGTCTGCAAAGTTTTTGGCTAAGATATGGATGCTACGTAATTCATTTGATATGTCCTGAAAGTAGATCAATCACAAACGTCATTCAATAGGTACATAATTTCAGTCTCCTTGATCGAGCCTAGTTCTGTCATCTTTTTGCTTTGAGATGCTGCATTGCCACTTCAGTTTCCGAAGTAGCTGTTGTAGTAAATTTTAGCTAGATGCATATGTTAAGGCAATGCAAACAGCTGTGATACTGATATTTGTAATTTGTAGAGATTATAGAGAATTCAATCAAGTATTTCAGACAAAACATTGGCATATCTAAAGTTTGCTGCCTTTTTTTTTTTTTCCTCCCAACCAATATTGAGTGGTCCTCCTGCTGAACATATGATCTTTGGAAGCATGAAACCAGTGTATTGATTGATAGGCCCTACGAGGGTTCGAATGGGAGACCTCATAGGAGCAAATGATGGACCTGACTATTCAACCTACCCTCATTGGTGTCACATCTTAGCTTATCAAACCCAACATAACATGGTGAAAAAAAAAATGATTTACTTGCGGAAATACTTCAGATCACAGTCAAAGTTCAAAAAGTTGATGGTATCTTATTACTCTACGGCAGAGCCCCTTCTTGTCAAAGATATGATGGCAGGTGGGGGGCACAGAAAATTGTCTGGTAATTGGGTTGACTCTTGGGGTGCATCTTGATCTTTTCGAATAATATCCCTCATGAAAGCTATTGACTTATATGGGCAGTCACAATTGATGGAAAAATAAGGCCTTTATTGTTAGCTGATCCAGCATAAGATATCCTTTAAGGCTTCCTTCTCGGTACATGATCACAGGATCTCTGATCTAGAATTGTAAAGAGCTGCGTAATGTCTTAATCTCTTTGGTTGTTTGGTCTGTAAATGAAAAGGGTGCTTGTAAGTTGTGATTATTCAGATATGGCTGCTAAAATCTCTTGTGGAGACGGTTTTTCAACCCTGCATTTTGGAAGGACTTGTACATAAAGTTGGAAAAAAAAAATAGGAAAATAGTAGTTGCCCATTTTGCTGTATTGTTTGTTGTACAGAGACATAGTTGTGCATTGTATTGTTGACTAATATTAGCAAAAGTAGTCGGTCTTAAGATGCTACTCATCAAGCATCTATGATCAGCAGAAGAAATCAATACACTGAATGGGGATTATAGGAGCCTTACTAGTCAAAAGATACCTAATTATTTCTGGAAAATTGATAAGGAAGTCTTTGTTTTTTTTTCCCCCCTGATAAATAATCAGCTACTCGAGAAGGCTAAATATGTAGGTACATGCCCAATTTCTAAGTCTTAAAAAACAAGTTAAAATTGTTGGTTTGGCTTTTTGGAAAAAATTGACTTAATTGTCTCATATTTGTGATACAAAGATCATTAACTACTTTCTTGATCACAAGATTGGGAAATTGACCCACACAACATGTTTGCATAAAATATGCAATGAACAACAAATGTTGGAAAGTGACCTTTATTATTGATTAATTATTTCAGGTGACAATTCTGAAGAAGGCAAGCATTACCTATTTTTTAAGTCTAGAGCAGAAATTAAAAAGCATGAATTTTGAGCACAAAACACGTTGGGAAATATCTCAGAAAGAACTTGTGGAAAGTGACCTTCGGATAGCACACGCTTTATAATGTCATTTCAGTTTTCGGTCCTACTTTGTATAGTAATTTATTATACTTTCTTCCCATGGGGAGTGATTTCAGAACAGGATTTTAAAAAGGAAAAACACTTTCAAAAGCTTAATATGTAGTTCTAATGGGAAAAACCTCCCATCCGTACTCACTCATCCATGTAATAAATCGTAACGGGAATGAGAATTCATGTTTAGTTGGAATAGGCTTTGAAATGACGCCAAATGGACATATGATTAATAGTAATTTGGACTCAAATAACTTTTCAAGGAATTTTAAAAAATGACATTTTTAGTAGTATTCTCCATGTAATTTGTAACAAAAAAAATTATTAATCTTTTAGAACTAATAAGTGGTTATAGATTATGACCCTTTATTACACAAAGTCACACGGTATTATAATATTACTAAAAAATCAATTTTCAAAATATTACTAAAAAAAATTATTTTAGTCCAAATTACTACGACTTACGTCAATTTTCTAATGCACATTCTAAGTTTGCTTTGGACTTTAAAATAAGAAAAATCATTCTTTTGGAATCGTAATTCTTTCTTAAAAGTTAATAAATGAAAATTCCACTATTTAGATAACTTATTTCAAACTTAACTTTCCCTCTTTACCGTACATATATACCAAAAAATAAGAATATTTTTATTGGTATCATATTTATTCTATTATATTCCATTAGTTCAAGTATATAATAGAATATTACCCATATTCCTATTCTAATTTTATTCCATTATGATTTTCATTACTATTATAATTCTATTCTACCAAATAAGACATAAATGATGTTTGATTTGTTGGAGCAGACTATATAATAGAATTTTCATTCATGTACAACAAAATTTTTATTGTTTGATTTGGAATTTGACGAAGGAATTATTACTCACTTAATCACCATTCTATCGAGTCACAATTCCTGCTCAATAGCTAAGGATAATAATTCTATAATCCTTACCTACTTTATTTTCTCAACAAAGACTCTAAAATATAAAAGTGTTTTGCCAACATAATATTTATTCTATTTTTTTCAACTAATTATAATAAATAATATCATTCAAGTTTTATTCTAATTCCATTTTTCTTACTATCCTTATTTAATATTCTAATCCAATTCCTTTTACAATTCTCAATTTCAATACAATTCTTATTCCATTCAATAAAACCAAACATGAGGATTTCTTTCTCATTTCTTGGTATATTGACTTGTGCATTTAGGCCATGTTTACCAATATGTAATAGAGAATAAATGAAAGATGAATCTTTTTGTTTTATGTTTTCATATACCAATTATATACACATGAAAAAGAATCCTAACCTTCTCCACTCATTGTTTTTTATTCCCCTTTATTCCTTTCTACTCATTAGTTTTTACAGATCAATGAAAGTGGCCTTGTTAGATGATATTAGGATTGTAAATAAACCAAATAGAAACCCTAAATCATCTATGCTAAATTGACAGGTTAGGGTTTGTTGAATATACTTGAGTCCATGGCTAATCTGTAGAAGATTAGAGATAGAGAGACCGAAGGTGGAAGCGTGAACAAGAGATGATAATTAGAGGGGTTTAATCTTCTACAGCCTAATCCCTAATGCCACTCAGATGGAGTTCTCTGTAACTAATAGTGGGTTACAGAGAATTGAGCATATGTGAAATTGGATTGCATGGACCATAACCCTAATAGGTTATTTAAATAGTCCCGGTTGGGTATCCATCAAACCCAACAGAGTGACTAACATAGTATCTACATTGATATCCATACCCAATTAGATATTCTGACCTAGCTTTATTTAATCACTTATTGCATCCTTATGAAATACTATGGCCCAATACAATTATTTTATATATGTGGCCTAACATAGGAAATACAATTTCCTAACAATCTCCCATTTGCGTCACATATTCATTGTACACAATTATATTGTAAATTGAAGTATGACCATAAAATTATCGTATTATTCCTGAATATCCCTGAAGCTGCAATCCCATCCATCAGATATATCAATATGAAACCAAAGCCATCGTCATTACATTTATTTGGATAGCTCTAGAACTCTCAATGATCACTGTACTAATATACCTGAATAATATAGATCGAGAATGCAATGTGGTATAGAAATTATATGTAATATGATTTACCGTACCTATTTCTAACTAGTCCTCCTTAAACTTTATTGAGATCGACCTTGGTCTTTCCTCTTTAGTGCATTACCGTAAACTTTATTGTTAACCACAATAAGGAAGCAAGAAAATATGAAATGCATCATATAATATATAATGACCAGAGTTTATAATGAAAACCATCATCAATAATGAAAATACTGCAATATAGAAATATAAACAAGTGTCACACAATAAGCATCTAAACCAAACTATAAACTCGTAGTAAAACTGCACACTATTCAAAAATACAACACCTATATAAGCAGTGTGCTCGTGAAAGACCTTAGGTAGTAAACCTTTGGTGAGCGGATCCACTATTAAAGAGTTTGTACCGATGTACTCAATTGACACTAAGCAACTCTGAACTCTTTCTCTCACAGTTAGGAACTTAATGTTAATATGCTTTGACTTCGATAAGCTTGTGTTGTTATTGGAATATAAAACTACCAAGTTATTGTTATAACAAAGTTTTAATGGTCTTTTAATGCCATTTATTATTTGCAGCCCGGTGATAAAGTTTCATATCCATATATCGTGATTGGATGCCTCATAGTATACTATGAATTTTGCCTCCAAAATTGAAGTAGCTATGAGTGTCTGCTTGGCACTCTTCCAGAAAATAAACTACCAAGTTATTGGAATATAAAACTACCAAGTTAATGGCCTTTTAATGCCATTTACTATTTGCAGCCCGGTGATAAAGTTTCACATCTCTATATCGTGATCAGATGCCTCATAGTATACTATGAATTTTGCCTCCAAAGTTGAAGTAGCTACGAGTGTCTGCTTGATACTCTTCCAGAAAATAGCTCTTCCAACTAAAAGAAAAACATAGCCCGATGTGGATCTTTTACTGTCTAGGCATCCCACAAAATCAGAATCAGAATATCCAATGATCTCCAAAATGTCCGATCTTCGATAAATGAGCATGTATTCCTTTGTTCTTTGTAAGTACCTCATAACCCTATTTGCTGCCTTCCAATGGTCTACTCTAGGGTTACTCATGTATCTGTCCAACATGCCAACTATGAACATAAGATCTGGACGTGTACATACCTGAGTATACTTCAAACTCCCTACCGCCAAAGCATAAGAAAACTATTGTATAGCTTCTTTATCAACATCACTCTTGGGACTTTGACTGAGGTTAAATTTATCTCCCTTAGATACTAGAGTATCTGTTGGTACACACTTATCCATACCAAACATACTGAGTACCCTATCGATATAGCTCTTTTGTGAGAACCCAAGGATACCTCGAGAATAATCTCGGTATATCTATATACCTAATACAAAAAAGGCGACTCTAAGATATTTCATTTCGAAATTCTTTGTAAAAAATCTCTTGGTGTTATGCAGTAAGCCTATATCACTACTTACCAGTACTATATCATCAATATAAAGATGAGGAAGATAAACTTACTCCCACTAAACTTATGGAATACACAATCATCAACAAGATTCATCTCAAAACCGAATGAGATGATTACCTCATGAAATTTGTGGTACCATTAACGGAAAGCCTACTTGAGACCATAGATAGATTTTTGAGTTTGTAGACCATAGACTTTAGATTTCTTGATACAAAATTTTCTAGTTGTACCACATATATCGTCTCATCAATGCCTCTATTAATAAACGCTATCTTAACATCCATCTGATGAAGATCAAGATCATAATGAGCTACAAGTATCATAATAACTCTAAAGAAGTCCTTCGAAGCGACCAAAGAGAAAGTCTCTTTAAAATCAATGTCTTCCTTCTGAGTGAAGCCTTTAGCGATAATACGTGTCTTATATCTCTCTCCATTGCCTTTCGAATCTTGTTTGGTCTTAAATATCTATTTGTAACCAATGGGCTTCGAACTTTCAGGCAATTTGACGAGATTTCAAATGTCATTGTCTCTCATAGACTTCATCTCCTTATTCATGGCATCAGTCAACTTTTGAGAATTGGAACTTTGTTTGACTTGTATGAAATTGAGTGGATTATCTTCCATTATCCTGATGTCAAACTCATATTTTTGGAGATATACGATATAGTCATCCAGAATCGTACTTCTTCTTTCTCTAGTGGACCTCCTTAAAGCCACTAATTCTTGAGGCTGTTGAGTTTATTCTACAGGAGCATTTACCTCAACTGGGACAAGACCCTCCTGAACATTGTCTTGAACTGGAGCGATTGCATCTTGAATAATGATATTGTTAGGAATATGATCCTGACTATTCTGACCATTGTTAATAGCGACCATAAGAAGAGAAACGAGTTCCTCTTCAAAGACAATGTCTCTAACCTTATCTTTCCTCCCAAACTCAATATCCTCAAGAAATTTGGCATTTCCTATCTCAAAGAAAGATTTTACTATAGGATCATAAAACTTATAGCCTCTGGATCTTTTAGAATACCCTACAAAATAGCAACTTACTGTTCTTGAGTCTAGTTTCTTTTCATTTGGCCTGTAAGGCCTTATCTCAGCTGAACAACCCTAAATATACAAATGACTTATACTGGGTTTTTGTCCACTCCAGAGTTCATAAGGGGTTTTAGCTACTGCTTTGCTCAGTACTTTGTTAAGGATATATGCTATAGTTTTGAGTACGTCTCTCCATAATGATTTTGGTAAGGTGGAATGACTGATCATACTCCTTACCATATCCTTTAGTGTCTTATTGTATCATTCAGCAATACCATTCATACTAGGTTTCCTAAGCATAATGTATTATAGGACGATGCTTGCCACACTCTTCCAAATACTTAGTAAATGGCCCTAGATGTTGCTCACCTAATCTGTTATATCGACTATAGTACTCACCACCACGATCAAAATTGATAGCCTTAATTTTCTTATCAAGTTGATTTTCAACCTCAGCTTTATAAGCTTTAAATACGTTCAGTGACTTTGACTTCTCATAAATTAAATATATGTATCTATAGTGAGAATAATCGCCTATGAACATGATAAAGTACTGTTATCCATTCTAAGAAGTCATAGGGAATGAATTACAGATGTCTCTATATATCAATTCTAAGATGCTAGAGCTCTTATTGGCACCTAATTTCCTAATGTTTGTCTGTTTCTCCTTTATACACTCAACACAGACATTAAAGTCTGCCAAATCAAGGAGATCAAGGATCCTATCTGATACAAGATATTCAATTCATTGTTTAGAAATGAGTCCTAAGTATTTGTGCCACAACATCGATGAAACCTCATTGGTTAATTTTTGTTTTGTACTTCTTGAATTAACATACAAAGTTTCATTAATAGAGGATTGATATTTAACATATATAAGTTGTCATTAAAAAAACCAATACCAACAATAGTTGAATCACCCATAAGACTAAATAAATTATTTTTGAAAGAATAAATAAAACCATATTTATCCAATACAAAAAATAGAAACCAAATTCCACCTTAAAAATGGTACCACAAAAGTCTCATCAAAATCCAAATGTTTCTCAGAATTCAAAAACAACCTAAAATGCCCTATGGCCTCCATCTCAGCTGTTTGATCGTCGCTCACATAGATAACTCTTTCAACATTATCTGGCTTCCAGCTCTACAAGCAACCCTGCATGGAAACACTAACGTGAGTAGTAGCACCAGAATCCACCCACCAAGTGTCCTTAGGTAAAAAAAGTTAAATTAACTTCAGAACAAACATAAATGAGAAGCTTACCCATCTTACCATGCTAAGCATTGTATTTAGCACATTTCTTCTTCAAGTGTCCACTCTTTCCATAAAAGAAGTAACCTTACTCATTTTACTTCTTCTGTGCCTTAGCAGGTGGAGCTACTGTAGCTTTCTTACCCTTATCCATTTTCTTTTTCTTTACCTTAGAGTTAGTAGTCAAGTTAGCATTTTCAGGCCTTACAGCTTTGATTTTCTTTTCCTCCTGAACACAAATAGCTATTAACTCATTAATATTCTATTTTTCCTTTTGGGTATTGTATATGGTCTGTAAGTTCTCATACTAATTAGAAAGATAAAGTAAAACTAAGGCCACAAGAAAATCCTGATTAATTTCTAACTTGAATTTCTTATACTTGCCAGCTAAATGAAATATCTGCATGATATACTCCCTTATATTTCCTTTGCCGTTATACCTCATTGACATAAGTTTCCCTAAGATACTGATCATCTCACCTTTTTCATTCTTGAGATCTAATTTCTTAAGAGCAGCAAGAAAATCTTTAGCATTTTCCCCTTTAAGCAAAAAGTCCCACATAACTTTCGGAATAGAGCGTTTCGTAATCATAACGCTCATACGATTGGACTTTTCCTAAAGGTCAGTTCCTTTTATCCTTAGTGGAACTTTATTCTATAAGAGCAGCGAGTTGGTCTTTTCTGAGTGCCAAGTCAAGATCCATACAACCTAGTATGATCATGACATTCTCTTTCCAGGTCTTAAAGTTTGTGCCCATAAGCACAGGAATTGTACTCATATTGGCAGAAATACTAATAGCAGAAACAAAATAGAGAACAAAATAAAATTATAAATTAACCATGCTCACAACTTGAATGTCATATATATAGGCATATAATTTAATCATAAAATATGCAAACATGACATATATCATATAATCATATAAGGTGAGCTACCATCACAAGATACCTAGCACAACATTAATAAGCCTTCTTTTAGGCCGACTTATTAACTTGCAAGTAGTACTCTCATGTGCAATAATCAAACACTGACAGTAAATTCTGTAAAATAACAAACATTCTTTTGAGCCGATTTATTGCTCACATAAAAACTGAACGACCGTCACGTATTCACCATCACATGTGCGTTTGATGTCGTACCAAATGATCACCTTCTTTTAGGCTAATAATCACCCACATTAGCAATAAACTTACGACATCTTCATACGTCAGTATAAATAAGACTACGCTATAGAGCTTAATTTGGCAACTTATTACTTTATTGAATCTATCCCAACATATAAGACAAATGGTATGATGAAAAACATCCAAAATGCCCAAGCCAAATAAGTTTTTCATAAACACAAAACAAAAGCAATTGATTTTGTAACATTTATCAACTCTAAAATCCAAATAGAGTTTTAAACGAATAAATGCGAGTCGTTACTTAAATTAATTTCAAGGTAATTAATCTTTATTGGTCATGTCTTGGATTAGATTCCCTTGAAATGTGTCAAAAATGACTCAATTCTATCCAAAAATAGACCAAAAAACTAAAATTAGGTCAAAAATTGACCTCTGTACATGAGAGGTTAGCGTTGCAGTGCTAGGAAGCTAGCGATGCGACGCTTGCCTTTCTGTCACCCAGCGTAAATCATCCAAAACACTACAATACCTCCAATCAATAATTTTAAGCCTTAATAATTACAATTAATGGTCTTAAAACCCAGAGATAAACTCTTATAACATCAAAATATTCAACATATGGTGAAAAAAATCATAGATCAAGCAATTAACTCAATATCTTACATATTTAACTGAGCCATTGTGCCAAATTTGACTCAAATTGTTCGACTAATTACTTATTTATCAAATTATTTAATATTTCATAAAATATTAAATAATTATTTCATGAAAAATATTTTTACAAATTTTATGTAAACAAAATGAAAAACATTAAATTATAAAGCTAATTTCTATTAATACGTACAAATTTAATTTAAAAATAAATTAATTAATAATTATATTATTTACGTGAATTTTGACGCATTTGTCTATATAATGTTTCATTAAGTGAGTGGCACGTGTATCGTTTGCGGTCCACGTAAATTGCCATCCTTTTAGGTTTCATTTTGTTTTTCTCTCTCTTTCTTTTCTTTCTTTTTTTTTTTTTTTTTATAATGAAGTCCCCTTTTGATATTTGACATTATGACTTTAATTGTACGTAAGGAATTATGTCATTGCTCTTTTTTTTCCTTTTTATTTTTTGTTTGTTGGAAAATGTAGAAGGGTCATAAAAGGGAGGCTCTAAACTTATATAATAAAGTCAAGTCTCCATCGTGTGGAAGCCAATGTAATGGCATTGGTCAAATGTGTCTAGGCCAGATGGTTAATAAACAATGTCTTAGGACAAAAACAGGAAAAATAATTAAAAGAAAAAAAAGTAAATGATAAACAATGACTTCACATGGTTATTTGCATTGTCCTACCTCAAAGACTCAAATGACAACATTGTACCTGATTTTCCTGAGAGCCAAACATTGTATGCACTATGTACCTAGTACCCATAAAAACTTAGATTTTCTTTTCAACAAGAAAATGAAATATAAAGCCTTCAAATTCGTGCGTCTTTCCTCAGCCTTAAGAATTAGTCATGTTGGCTTATTTGCCAGCCAATTGCTTTAAATGACCAACAACAAAGCATCACTTTTTAAGCCTCACCAAATTTTATGGGTGCATGAATGATGTACTATGAAAAATTCAAGGAAAAAGGGCATGACAAGTGGGTTATCTTCACGTTTGTGGACTGTTTGAGTCTATCCAAGTCAAGAGCAAAACATTAGTTGACAAAATAAATTAGATCCTTTTTTAATGATCTCAAGGTACATGAAAGATATTCCTGTTTGTAAGTATATTATTATAGTGGGCCTAAAATTAAAAAATCAAATGTTTAGATGTTTCTTAGGCCGGCAAATATTTTTGTATTGATCTAGTACTTAATTATTCAAGTTCTGGTCTCAGAAAAAGACTTGTTTATAGGGTGGAATAACATGCTTTGGTATTGGTCCATATACAAATCAGAAAAATGAACTGATATGGGAAGAACACATAGTCATAGAGCATAACTCATAAAGAGAGTTATTGGAAAAGCATCTTAGTTCTAGTGAAATTGAAACAAAATGTAAAATCATATAAAACCAACTGATATATCTATATATTCTCACAAAAGAATAAAAATGTTGCTGAAATAAAACAACATCAGAACTTCTCTAATGGGAATTTTGACAGCAGGCATATGAGAAATACACTAACCATTTACATAGATTACAATCATTATAGAGTAACAGGAGAAAACTGTTCTAAAAAAGAAAAGAATGCTACAATTCTGTAAAACAAATTGAAATCTCATCTTCTGCGGAAATTTTGCAATGATCTTGGTGACCCTTCAAAGAGATCCAATAGAAAGCTTTCTAGATCATCAGCAGTGTACTTGATATGCTTCTCATCGTTCGAGTTTCGCCCGGTGAAACTCCGATATGCTTGAATTACCTTATTTGAAATTGAAATTTGAAGCTCTGCCCTAAGTTGTGGATCTGGGATATACCAGGCTGTCTGGTTTCTATAAACCTCTTCAAAGGTAACACTGAAACTCCTAGACCTTTCTTTGAAAATGGCCTTCGGTAGAGAGCTACCATCATGTGATCTGAGTAAAGAAACAGCAAAACTCCATGAGTTTCTCTCATAACCTGTGGCATGCTGCTGTACTTTGGCCATATGCTCTCTGATCCAAACATCTCCCAAAAGAAGTCCGAGTTTAGAGCTCTTCACCTTCTGGACAATGTAGTTGATGTTATTCATCAAGAACACATTTTGCAAAGCAACATCTTTGTACAATTTAGCTCTGTTGTTGAGATTGGATTCTAGAGTTGACGCGATTGATCGTAGATGGCACGCTGTGGGACAAGAAGTTGCCGATGAGCCACCCTCCTGTGAGTTCTCCAACTCGAAGACTGAGCTGGGATCTTCCGAAACTTGATCCTTGAGAAGGACATTGAGTGTGTCAACATATTCAGCAAGGGTCTTGATGTAGTTCATGACATACTTTGTCATATGATGGATGCTACCTCCAGGGAAAGGAGTGTTTGATGTTTTGGAAGCAATGGCACATCTGAACTCAGCAAATGTTGCTCTTGAGAAGTCTCCCAGTTTTGCCAAAAGCTTGTGGAACTCGATTCGGTTAACCGATCCTGCCTCTTCCAACAGCAAATGATCTATGTCCAAGAGAAGATCTGCCAGAACCTCATACATGTCAAGCAATCGAAACAACTTGTCCGGCTCATGAGCTCCCATTACTACAGCTTCACCAAAATTCAATAGGTACAACATTGAAGCTTTTGAGGTTTCCACAAAGCAATGTGGACTAAAAGATCCAGACTCCCCTAAGATCTGATCACAGAGCCGTTTTTCACTTGGAAGGTAAACCCGGATGAGGATCTTCATGATCCAAATCCATCTCTTCATCTCGTAGTTCAAGCTTTTCCCCTCCATTTTGAGCACATCCTCAATGGTGAATGTGTCCATGCTTAAGCTATCCCAGTACTCGTCCAAGGCTTCTTTTCTAGCCCTGACGAAAGCTTGGCACAGTTCTTGAGCATAATTCGAAGCAAACATCAGATTGGCAATGGATTTGAGATGAGGGATTACTTGTGGATGGACCAAATCAACGAGATGATCCTCAGATTCGTCGCCATTGCTGTTTCTTCGAGATGCTTCGTCCAGTGGTTCTTCCTCAACCGAAACAAAGGACTCATCATACGCCACATCTGATCTAAAAGAACGGAATGACATGTACTGGGGCTCAAAGTACTGCTTGTGCTGATGAAGAATGTGGACTAGCTCCTCTTCCAGCCTTGACATCACCGTCTGAAGAAGACTTTCTGCTCTTTGAAGAAGCTCCATTGGCTTCCCACTCTCATCCGCTGCCAAGTTTCTGAGACTTTCCATCAAGGTGTGGATTTCATCAACGACTTTAAAGGTTTCAGAAGCTTCAATAGGGCCAGAGTTACACACCATCAGCTGATTCGGCTTCCAACTCGCCACCTTCTCCTCGGCGTGTTTGAGCCGCTGTTCGAATTCGAAAAACTCCCCACCTTTGCTTTCCACAATTACTCCCATGGCAGACAAGTGGGAGTCAAGATCAGTGAGGATCTTTTTCAAGTCATCTGTGAGATAATCACTTGCTACTAAGGCCTTGGTTAAGTGCAAAGCTGCAGCCATCATATGCTGCTTTCCTTCAGGGTTTGAGATAGCAGATTTGCAATCTTCCATTTCAGAAAACAGAAGATCATAAAAGATCAAGAGGATAGATAACACCAAGCCTAAAAGTGAACCCGAAACTCAAACCGAAGAAAAAACCCGGACCACTTTGCCTAATTCTTATTCAGAAGAATATGAATTCAATTGGCTAAGGATGAGAACTTGACTAGCTGGTTTAGAAACAACGGTCAAATCCCACAAGTTCAGACCATTAACAAACAGACTAGACTTTGAAGCAGGGAAAATAAAAAAGGAAAGCAATTGATTCCAAGCAACCAATTTGGAATACTGATTCAAAAAAAGGCCAGTAAGGAGGAAGATTGAGAAATGGAAAGATGGATAAAAGTATTACACAAAGCCTATAATTGAAGCTTTACCTAAGTAAAATAAAATATATTTATGAGAAATAAACTAAGAACTCTACCAAACACTTTGACTGTTCCTTTCTCTTGAACCCCCTTTCTGTGTAGTCGAGACGGACCAAAATTATACTAGACCAACCTCAAAACTCAAAAACCCAGATGAGGAATTTGCCAAAAGAAACAAAACAAACAAGTCATGGTACTCAACAACCCAGATGAGGAAAATTTCAAGAGAAACAAAATGAACTAAAAACCCAGATGAGGAAAATCCCAAGAGAAACCAAACAAACTAGTCAAGGTCTCAATCCAAGCTCCCTTGTCCCAAGCAACCACAAACTCACAAACCCTTTTCTCCTTTTGGGCTAGAAACTAGAAAAGAACTCAAAAGAGTTGCCGAAACTATCACATAAAACACTAGAGGAAATAAAAACTCAAGAAGAGACGGCTCCTAAATCCGAGTCACAGTAAAAATACAACAAGGAAATCTTATAAGATAATACTACTGGAAAGCGAATAACGCGTTTTCTTTGATCAGAGATATATTTTCCAAGATATGGACATAGAAAAAGAGAGAGAGAGAGAGAGAGAGAGAGAGAGAGAGAGAGAGAAACATATGACATGGAGTTTGAGAAGCAAACGAGGGTAAGCAAAGGTGAAAATGAGAGCAGACAAATCAAATAGTTGAAATACAGATAGGGGGTGGACCTGAAACTTCTTGGGTTTGCTTGCAAAGTCTTTGCTGCTAAAATGTGTATATTTATTTTGAAAACTAATATTAATGCTTCTTAAGAATTTGGCCCCTAGTATTTAGCAAACTGTTATTAACCACCAAATGGGGAATGAATAGTTAAAAGCCGAAAAGGCGCCAATCTTGTGGCCAACTACTATACAAAGCTACTGCTTTTACCTTTGCCTTCGGTTTTGTTTGCATTTATTTCTTCAAACTTGCTAAGCAGGGTTTTTTTTTTTTTTTTTGCTAAATGTTACCTAGAGGAACGTCCGGTAAATTATTAAAATTAAAATAAATAAAAAAAAGAAAAGTACAAAAGATAACCTAGTGTGAAGCACCCTTTAAATAGGAAAGAAAACCAAAAAAACAAAACTAAAAGTCCTGTAAGGAGCCAAATAGTTATACAGAAATATAACCATCGTCTTAATCTCCCTATAATGCCTTATTAAAATATTTCCACGTAAAATCTAATTGGAGAAATCATAGAAAGGAAAAAAAGAACACATTGTATTACATAATGTGGGCAACTAAGAAAAACTAAAAGTGCTTCGCCCTGAGCAGTCTTTGAAGAAGACCTCATAAATAAATGAAGGAGTGTTATGCCACCAGGTTGGAGCCTGAATACTTGTCGCTCTAGAAATCAAGATGTCAGCAACTGGATTATCTTTCCGAAAG
Source organism: Parasponia andersonii (assembly GCA_002914805.1). Taxonomy (NCBI): domain Eukaryota; kingdom Viridiplantae; phylum Streptophyta; class Magnoliopsida; order Rosales; family Cannabaceae; genus Trema; species Trema andersonii. The sequence continues at coordinate 126,044 of JXTB01000049.1, forward strand.
ATATGAGAAACATGAAAATTCATCTTTGAAATCCTGTCAATGCAGTGTAACCAAGATGGCTTTCAGCACCAAGGAACAGAAGGGGAACGTGCCCTTAAAAGAGTAACCAAATATAAAGAATCACTCTCAAGCTATAGATGCTTCCAACCAAAGGCCCATGCATAAGAAAGTACATAAATTGTACCTGCTAGCTCCGCCTCAAAAGCATAATCCTTGCCTAAAGGGATAGCGAAAGCTCATTTAAAAAAGCCTCGAGAGGTACAAAAAATGCCTCCACAACCTACTAAGCCTGGACTACCAAAGGTAACCACATCTGTATTAACCTTCAACCAGCCAACTAGGGGAACACGCCACTGAACTTCCAAGACTCTCGGCACCTTTGGAGGCCGTATCTAGACATGAAGACATTTCAAAATCTGTAACTCCTCCATGGTATTTCTCATTGTTCCCGAGCCAATCTTATTGGACTCACCAACTGCACGCCATATTGAAGCAATTATTGAGTTAATAGAGACAGTTTCATTATCAAACAACCTTTTATTACGTAACATCCAAATCACCCAAATAGTAATCAAAATTGCTGAATGCCATAGCTGTGATACTTGGGTATTGAAAGTAACTTCTATGGCATCTAGCCATAGATTAATTATGGAACTATCCAAGCGAATTCTTCTCGGAAAAGCTGTTAAGACAGTACCCCAAATGGAAATGGCAAATTTACAAGTAAGGAAAAGGTGATCAGTATCTTCTTCATGACAAAAACAAAATCGACAGCATGAAGGCATAAGTAATCCTCTATGAATCAAATTCTTCTCAGTCGGAAGCTTATTCTGGAGCAACCTCTAAAATACCAAAGAATAAGAAGGAGGGATAAAAGAAGCCCAGAACTTACTACCCTATCTTTCTTTTAAAGCAACGCTAGCCAAGGATTTATATCTATCAGCACAAGAGACCGCACCAGAAACTGAATGACGCCAAATCAAAGTGTTAGAATCACCAATAACTGTATTTCTGATTTTATCTGCAAATTGTGAGAAATTGGAGACAAAAAAAGTCGGAAGAGACTAATCAAAATCAGATGTAACATCACCAATAACTGCATCAAAACTAGGCTCCAAATTGCCAGTATAAGTGATCAAACTAGTTAAAGGAGAGCCTAAGCAATTTTTTGTCCAAAAATACACTTTAGAATTTCTACCCACTGCCCAAATTGATTCATCGTCAAGAGGCTGAATATGATCTCTTAGCCCACACCAAATGGAAGATTTCCAAAACCTACATTGAGATAAGCCATTAGAAAAGAATCTGCCCTTTAGAAAGTGAAAGACAAATGAATCTGAAGTCATTAAACTCCAAGAAAGTTTCTTTAAAAGTGTTGCATTAAGAATTCTAGGATCCCGAAAACCTAAACCACCATCATCTTTAGACTTACAACACATTCTCCATGATGTAATGACCGGCTTAGAAATCTTGTAAGATCCAGACCAGAGGAAATTTCTAATGGAAGAAATCAGATCTTTCAGAAGGGTCATAGGCCATTTATAAACTTGAAAAGAGTAAATCAACTGACCGATGATGACAGAATTAATCAAACTAACCCTTCCTACCATAGAGAGAGTAAGACTTTTCCAGTATTCAAAGTTTGCATTGATCTTATCAAGAATCGGCTGAAAGGTGCGACGCTTTGGAGTACCAATAAAGAGAGAAACCCTAAGATAAGAAAGCATTGTGCCCCCCTTTCTCATACCAGTAGAGCGCAAAAATTCAGAAAGTCAATTGGCAGGAACAGCTCGACCAAAATAAATGAAAGATTTGCTATAATTCACCTATTGGCCTGAAATAGTTTCATAATGATGGAGGGCATAGATAATAGTTTTAATATTGGAATTCGAAGCGCAAGAAAACAAGAGAACATCATCAACGAATAAAAAATGAATTGGTGCCTTCTTTTTTCTTGTGGAAGTCATTGGAATAAGAGCATCCCTTTTAATTAATTGCATGAAGTAACTTGCTAAGCAGGCTAATTAAACAACTATGAATGTTTTTTCAAAAGAAGTTCATAAAGCTTGATCAAAATCCTTGTCTTGTAATTGTTGTTCTGAGAATTTTATGCAATTTTCAGTTCATTCTTCTTGTTCTTTTGCTCTTAACGAAACTTATTAGAGTAAGGTTTTTCATTTTCAAATTTTTTAGAACATGCTAAAAAGTAGAAGAGTTTAAGGGTCCGTTGGGTTCCATTGGTGGAATAGTAATGGTAATAATAATCAAAATAAAATAGAAAAGAATGGTAATGTAATTATATTATTTAGTTGAAGTTTGGTTCCAGTTGTGGAATAGTAATGGTAATGATAATAGTTTTCAGAATGAAATGGAAAAGAATGGTAATGTAATTATGTTGTTTAGTTGAAGGGTCAGTACTTGAATGAACATTATTATATTTCGTTAACTGTGAAAAAAAAATAAAATTAGTTGTATAATGATAAAAATACTCTTCATTTTAATTATTTTAAATTGTACTTAGCAATCAATTATTTCATTAAATTATTTTACATTTAGCATTATTTTATTTTCTTAAACTATTTTCTTAATTATTTTTCATTAGTTAAATTATTAATCTATTAAATTATTTTATTAATTAAATAATTTAATAAATTATTTTCATTTAGCATAATTTTATTTTATTTTTTAAAAAATTATTTGATTAATTATATTATTTAAAATTTATCATTATTTAATTTTATTTTATTATTTTATAAATTAAATTATAATTTTATAAATTAAATTATTTTTCATTTGGCATGATTTTATTTTATTGTTTTATAAATTATTTTATTAATTAAATTATTTAACATTTATCATTACTTTATTTTATTTTATTATTTTTCTAATTATTTTATAAATTAAATTATTATTTATTTAATTAAATTATTTTGCATATAACATTATTTTATTTTATTTATTTCTTTTTTAATTATTTTATTAATTAAATTATTATTTTATTACATTTTATTAAATTATTTTTTAGTAATTTAAGTATTATTTAATTAATTTTATATATTTAGTATTATTTTAATATATTAAATTATTTTGCATTTAATTAAAGTGTTATTTTATTAAATTATTTATATTTAGAATTATTTATTTTATTTTATTATTTCATTAAATTATTTTATTAATTAAATTTTTTATTAAATTATTTTATATTTAGCATTATTTATTTTATTTTATTATTTTATTTAATTAATTAATTTTTTAATTAATTAAATGGTATTTCATTCTATTTCATTTTATTCCATTATTCCCAACCAAATATTATCTAAATACCTTATTCCAAAAATCATGATCCATAATACAATTCAACGATGAGTCACATTCTTTTTATTGTACATTCCAAGCAAATAAAGGAGACATTTTTTTCTGTCTTTTATCTTTTCTTTTGATTTCCCTTCTCTGATAATTCCCATAATTTAATATGATTCCATTTTCTCATTAATTTCCAAATACAGTAGAAAGTTGTTTAAGAATTTTATGTGCTAAATTTAAATTTAGCATAATATGCTAAATTTAGTCCACATTTTTTAGATTTTACTCTAATATATACATGCTAAAAATAATTTTAGTTTGTATTTAAGTATTATTTATTTACAATACATAACTTCTATTATGAATTTTTTTTGTTTTCTCTTCCAATTATTAATCATAAAAGCTCCATTGTACTCATAAAATGTGGGACTATTGTTCTCTATTTTATGAAATATGTCTGTAGCAAGGTAGTGAATGAGAGCTCTAGTTTGTAGAAATTTAATGAGAATAAAATTGTAAATAAAATTTAGATAAAATATTAAAAACAAATAAAAAAATTAAACATATCAACTTTGGCTATATTGTGCAATATATACATATTTTAGATTTCAAAATAATGGTAATATTGTAAGTTATAACCATGTTATAATGATAATATTGTAAACTCAAACATATGTTAATGGTAATATTATAAATTTACACGCATGCTTTAATGGCAATATCATAAATTTACACACATACTAAAATTTGATATATGCTATTTTTTGTATTATATTTGACACAATATTTATGGAATGCTGAAAATTATATTAAATATGACATAGACCATCTCCAATACATTATACTAAGTGTACCAATGCTAAATTTAGTATGGCATGTCAATTTTAGCATGCATTTTTTGAATTTTGCTCAAATGCATGTATGCTAAAATAAATATTATTTTGTATTTTAAACATTAAATTCATGTATAATTTTTTTATCTACTATATAACATTATTATTTTATCATTTAATTACTAAACATAAAAATTAATTTTATCTACTAATTTAGAAGTACTCGTATTCTATATAAATGAACAAATTAGTCGATGAGCAAGAATTATAAATTGAAAAAATTCTCCTACTAATTATAATTGATTGTAATTTAGTAAGGATGAGTTAGTAAATAAAATTTAATGAAAAAAAATACATATATTAAATTTTGATAATATTATGAAACATATAAATATTTTGTATATAAAATAATGGCAACTTTATAAATAATAATACGTGCTAAAATTTTGCATGTGTTATACTTTATGGTATATTTGGTACAACAATTAACACGTACTAAAAATTATATCAAATATAACACACCATTGGAGAACTATTTTTACCAAAATGCTAATATTTAGCATTAGCATGACATTTAACATGTCCATTAGAGGTCATCTTAGAGATATATTTTTTCAACAATGTTAAAATGTACGTTATATAACATTGACATTTGTTATAGTATTCCTATTAGAGATGCTTTAAGCAAACTCAGTCCCAAATGTTAAGACAAATAAAATTAAAGTTTATATATACGTGGGAACTAGTACAATTTGTATATTTTTCTTCACCATTAGTTAGATTTGAATCTAACAATTATAGTTAATTATATTTGATCAAGTCCCAACAATTATAGTTAAATGATAGCTTTATATTTGTAACTGTTAGATTGAAATTTAATAATCAAAATTGATATACTTACCGATAGTGAATAAAAAATATATATCATACTAGTACCCTATATATGGGAGCTAGGCTAAAAATGACAATTAAATGTATTAAAATAAATTATAATTTGAAATAAGTAATAGCATTTATTTTTGCAACTAATGTCAAATCGTATTATTTATCAATACGAATTAAAAAAAATCATGTACTATTTGCCTATATATATACATATATATATATAGGACTCCATTCCAATAATTTTTTTTATATCTATATATAAGAATTATTTTAACCAATTAAAATTAATTATGCATGTCTTTTCATAGTGAAAAGTAGAGATATAGAAAGAAAATTAAAGGATGTACATTTATTATTATTATTATTATTTTTATAACTAATCAAATCACAGTAATCATTAAATAGTGATTCAACAATTGCAAAAAAAATATCTATAAATAATTTTAAAAAAATACCTACTGAATAATTATGCATATCTATTATATATATATATATAAATATATATATATATATATATATATATATATATATTAAGTCTGAAGTATAGCAAGCAAAGGTAAAAAATCGGATATCCTTTTGATCAATATTTTATTTTTAAAATTTTTAGAAAATTCCTAATTTAATTATTATTATTTTCGTATTATGATTGATGATAATTTAACTATTTTCTTTAATTAATATTGGAAAGTATTAATGCAAAAAATTGTTACGTATAATTTTGTTTAAATATATGTAGACCAAGACGTTTAAGTTTGTTTGTTTTTTATTTTTTTTAATTTGTTGTTATTATCAAATAATTATCACTATCTTCATACATTTACTATTTATATTTACTGTAATACATTAACCTATAAAATTATTATGTTAAAGTTTTTCTTTTATTTATTTTTACATTGAACATACGTTAACGTTTTTTATTTACATTGAACGTCCAAGTTTTTTTTTTGCTAATTCCCAAATGATTGTTCTTATCTAATTTAACTTTTTTTATTTATTTAATATTTGAAATTATTAATGCCAAAATGCACGTGGACCAAGATATATTTCCATATCAAATTTATTATTTACATTGAGCCTATAATAACTTTTATGGTTTAAGTTTGTTTATTTATTTTTTTTTACTATTATTATAATTTTTTCTACCCAAAGAATTGTCCATATCTTAATACATTTACTGTTTACATTTATTGTAATATATTAAACCTATAAAATTCTAACATTAAAGTTTTTCTTAATTTTTTTTTTTACATTGAACGTACTTTAGAGACGTTTTTCTAATTTATTTACATTAAACATCTAAGTTTTTCTTTCCCTAATTCCCAAATAATTTTAGTCTTTGTCTAATTTAACTCTTTTTTATTTAATATTTAAATTATTAATGAAACTATGCACGTGGACCAGGATATGTTTTGATATCAACTTTATTATTTACACTGAATCTGTAAAAAAATTTACGGTTAAGCTTGTTTGTTTTTTTTCCCTCTAAATCTAAAATAATTGTCTTTATCTTAATATATTTACTATAAATATTTATGGTAATACATTACACCTATAAAATTGTTATGTTAATGTGATGCCCAAGATTCTCACATACATAATAAGCTAATAATAAACATATTCATATTGCATAATAGACATATCAAGCAACTAGTATCACTTTCATGGTAAATTACTCATTCTGATTGTTAAATGATCTGTATTATTGTACTAATATTTGTGGAAGGGCTCCCATACAGTGTAAAGGCTCAGTACCCTCAAAGAGAGAGAGCTTGGTGTGTGAAAGGGGCAAAGAATACATTATGAATAGTAATACTATACGAACATGCATTAAAATCATATCTATTGATAACTTGGTCAAATAGTAGTTTTTCGGTAAAATGCATTTTTCATGCTTTTCGGAGGCAAATTGACTGTGCACTCTAATAATTAGGCATTGATACTTTGTTTGTATTATTAATTAGAGTCTAATTGATTTATTTTTTATGTTTAATGATTGGTTATGGGGATAGGTTTCACTAGATTATAATAAGATTGGCCATATGGAATTATAGGTCAAAGTATGACTAGTTTTCACCTCTTAAGCTAGGTTTCACCATTTTGGTCTACACTTGGGTGTATAGGATGGACCAGCAACGTGGTGAGTATGCTAAGGATGTTTTAGAGCTGGACACATGGAAAGTAAGGTGCAAAATTCCCAAAATAACCCTTAGAACTTAAGTTATTCCATTTCTTAGTTATTAAGTATCACTTTTGGACAAAATCTGGTCA
>JXTB01000049.1:134068-162313 GCA_002914805.1 Parasponia andersonii
TTTTTTTTTCCTCTTAATTCCCAAATAATTCTCTATAATTCATTGAACCAAATCTACAAATTAGATTAATCGTATCCTTCAGCTAATTTCAATTTAATATCATTATATATATGTAGTAGCTGTATCCCATAATCTTGGCATTGCAGCTAACCTCGTTAGCATACATTTTCTCGACTGTTTGTTGTTAGGATATATATGCTTTTATTTAATCTTTGTTTTGTCTAGACGACACAGCAATTAAGAACTATTTTCAAGTGTGTAAATATATGATGTTTCTATGACGTAAAAAATGATATTATATAAAGATAAGTATATATATATATATAGAGGTATCAATCCAGCATGTATTTTAACTATACATAAGTATTATTGTGCTCAATTAAAAATTATCACGCACGTTTTTCATTCTAAAATGTAAAAAAATAAAAGCTTTAAATAATAAGTTTTTTTAATAATTACTCAAATTATAATAGTCTTTAGATGATGCTCTACCGACCAAAAGTAAAAAAATCTATATAAATAAGTAAAAAAAAATATACTTATCTATATAAATAAGTAAAAAAAAAAATATCTAGTATATTGGGAACATACATATACTATATATACATATGTGTATACGTGTGTATGTGTTTCCCATATACTATATATACATACGTGTGTATGTGTTAAGAAACTAAAGTATTTTTGGTTGTGCTTTATCACGTACATTAATTAATAAGCAGTGAAAATAATCTATCTATATATATATATATATTAAGTCATAAAAAGAGTTAAAAATTATGATAACTTCTTTGATTAGTTTTTTATTTTTAAAATTTGTAGAACATTTCTAATTTAATAATTATTTTTTTAATCTTATTATTATTTTTCTAATTCGCACAAAATATGATATAGCGGACTAGAATATATATATATATATATATATATAGATATTATATGAAAATATATGAGATCCTTAAAAGAAAACTTCATTGGAATTGAGATCTCATATATAAATAGAGCAAAAGCCCAAATATAACAATAAAAAAATAAAAGAATATTATATAATTGAAAAGAAAAACCATAAAAAGTTTGGGTTATATATACCAAAGCCATTTGTGATTTTGACCAACTACCGTCACCTTTAGGTGCTGGGAAATTACCCCAATTTGGTAAAATGTTTGACTTGAATAATAAAACATCTCTTAGGACCTAGAAATATAATATTTATAGATATATAGAGATAATAATAATAATAATAAACGAATAGTCAATATGTTAAGCTGTTATTAGGTAAGATTCTCGAAAACTTCTTTGTTACTTTTTCTTGAATGACGATTATAAGACCATGAACATTATAAAACTTAATAAGGGTTTTGTTGCATTTATGATCCATCCAACGAAATTCTTTCCATGACAAATATTTAAAGGATTTCCGCGACAATATCAAAAGTACCTCCCCCCCCCCAAAAAAAAATACCAAATCGTGTTATGATTGAATCTTTCAGTCATTGAATCACTTTTTCTTCCTTATTTTTTTTTTTTTCCCACTAAGATCTATACATTTATCATTTTTTTTTTAAAAAAAGAAAGATCTATACATTTATCACTCAAAGTCCAAGCAGTGATGCACATAGTTGTGTTATTTATTTTTTCTTATCAGAAACTTTTGGTAGGTAGTGTCAATGACAAATGACTCAAATAACAAAAGAATTAAACAATGAGTTTACTGTTTGTTTTTGTTTTTGTTTTATTTGAAAAGAAAGCAACTAAAATCTTTTTTTCCCCTTATTTGAAAAATAGACCCTCGGTTCTCATTTTTATTATAATGTTTGTGTCAAATTGACCCAACTAAGTAGCGAAAACACTAAAATGTAATTGGAAAGAAAAGGAAAAAGTGAAAACACCAAAATGGTACAAGACAATTTGATTATCTAACAAACAATTATTATATTATGTAATACTCTTTTAAGGGAATTTTCATCTGGCTGTTGGGGTCTACCAAGGTTTTCTTGTTGAAACAAAGGATTCATCCATAAGGCTCTTTTTGAAATTTGGATTTTTAAAAGGAAAGAAAAAAAAAAGTTTAAAAAATTCAATTTTCTATTGTTTGAATTGGAACAGAAAATGATAAAAATCTTTTTCAAAAAAAGTAAGAGTTTGATTTGATATTATTTTTTTTTATAAAATAGGATGTTGACACATTAATTAGTAGAACTATATATGTCAAAATAAAGCTCTATAAAATTTTAGAGAAAAATACTTTTATATTTCTTTTTAATGACTTTTTCCTTGTCATTTATTTTTCTAAAAAATCCTAGTTCTAAATGGAGTCTAAATATTTTTAAAATTAACTATTATTGTCATGTCGTACATCTAAAATTACTTAGATATCTCATTTCTATTAAACTTTAAAATAAACTCTAAATTACTTATGCCACCGTCATCTACAAAACCTTGCCATTACTATTAATATGGATTTGTGCTATGCCTCTTTTTGACTGAGGTTGAACATGATTAGTTGCCCTAGCCAACCCTCCTTTAATTTACCTCTTTTCGATATGGTAAAATTTTTTTGACCATGTTGAGCTAAAAGTAATTTTGTAATTTTAAAATTTTTATTAGATAAAAGTCCTAATTTTATAAATGATTTATAGATCGTACATTTTTACATTACATGTTTTGAGGAGAGTCAAACTCAATAAATGATGTGTAAGTTAAAGAAATATTTTTTCCCATTTTAAGAAAATATATAAGTCTACAGGAAGAAAAGGAATGAAACTAAAATGTCTAATTTTCGTTCTATAATTTATTTTATTACTTTTGCTCTAATTGAGAAATTTCTTCTTTCTCATAAGAAATATGGATAGCCAAAATAGTAGTGTTTAGAAGACGAAACATAGTATAAAATCTTGCGATTTTGCCTCTTCAAAATTGCCCATATGTTTTAGCGATTCTAAGCATTCCCATTTTTGTTTCCATTTGGTAGTTGTTTGTTAAAAATTTTTCAATTCTTTTTCATCTTTCAAATGAGTATTTGTTAACAATTCAGTTGTTTTCCTCTTAAAATGAAAATGTATATCTTTTTACGTTTGAATGTTACGGTCAAATATTTTTGATTCCAATTATAACATATTATGTTCTATTATAATTTAAATGTCTTCCATTTCAATCAAAATACATTTTATTGTGGGCCAATTTGATATTATTATATCTAAGTATCTGATAAATTATAAATTATATATGCTCTAAAATGATAATTTAAACGGTTTATATTATGAAAATAAAATCTATTTTAAAAATAACCATTATCCCTATCCTGATTATTAAATTATGCTCGGTTACGCAGACATTTGAAATCTGCTGAAAATTACCAAATGAATCTCTGTCCCCTTGCTTTTTTTCTTTTTTTTTTTTTCCCTCTAACTTTTTAAATCAAATATCCATTTAAATGTTTCGCATTCAATCCTTCGACCAAACAAAAAATATAATAATAAAACAAAAATTGTCGTTTCCGTAAAGTTGAACAGTTATAAAGCGATAACCCGCATAAAATCTTGGCGATTATGCCTCTTCGAATCAACGGCTCTGATTTGTTCTTCCGATATCGTACGGTTATCTTAATTTTTCCTTCCAAATTCAAATGAACCGTTGCTGGTCTGAGCTCCTCTCCTCTACAATGTGATCCAATTCCAATCCAAACCCGGTCGAAACAAGCCTTCATTGCCCCGAACCCGTGCGGACACCCAAACCCCCAGTACTGGACCCGACCCGATTGGGGGTCTCCCTCATTCATGTCGGACTCGGACAACCGCAGAGTCAAGCTCCTCTGCAACTTCGGCGGCGAGTTCGCTCGCCAACTCGGTAGGCTCAGTTTCGTCGGCGGCAAGACCCGACTGGTGCTCGTGGATCGTTCCGTCAACTATGAGGGGCTCCGTTCCAAGATGAGTCAACTCGGGGCCTACTCGCCGAGTGGCGTTGAGATCAAGTTCCAGCTACCCAATGAGACCCTCGACTCTCGTCTCGTCTCGGTCGAGTGCGACGACGACGTCGTTGCGATGATGAGCGAGTTCGGTTCCTCGCAGAGGATTCCGGTCTACATATTTGACGCTGGCGCTGCTGATTCGGTTCACAGGTCAGGGTTCTGTTTGGTTGGTGAGAAAACTCGGGAAAGGAGATGAAAGTTAAAAATTTGTTAAAAGAGTCATTATTTGTTGTTATATTGTTTGAGTTTTGAATACAAAAGCCTCCAAAGACAGAGTTTGATTCATTTTTTATTTGGGGTAATTGGGTATTCCAAATTTTGTTTTGCTGCTTCCAAATTGGGATATATATTGTATATATGTACGTATTTATATATGCTTTTAGATTATCTTTGTTTCTGATTGACATGTTGATTATTTGTAAATTATGATTAATTGCAGAGAAACTGGTAGTGAAGCTGTGGCCCAAACTATTACTGATTGTCCAAATTCAATTCATGGGTATAATTGAAGAACTTGAATCCTTCTTTTTGTTGAACTTTGTCTTTTTATCTTGAACATAAAAATTATGTGAATTTTCTGATTAGTTATTTTCATTATTGGGTTAATAAATTCGAAGAGAGGATGTGATACCGGTTGATCCAGAAGACTTTGTTGACGTTGAGGATGATCTAATATCAATTCCAAGGTGGGAACTGAACTTATCTATCAGATTTGTGTATCCTTTTTCATATGCATTGATAATGCTCTGTTACTTCATAAGCAGCAGCCAAACTAGAAATAAAATCAAATGCTCAGATGTATATTGTCGTCATATGTATGAGTTTATACTTTTTGGTTTACCTTTAAGTTTAAATTTGACTGAACCTTTGCTTATGTTGAGAAACATCTGTGACTAATGCTGATGTAAGAATTGAAACGTTGGCAAATGTTTGACCATATTGCGGAGTTAGTGATGATTATTCTCAGGCTTCAGTGAATAGCCGTACCAGTCTAGCAATATCCAATTCAATGGAAGGGATTGTCAGAATCTGGCAATTGGACAGGAATTTGTAGATGCGCAAGCATTTCGGGATGCATTGGTAGCTACAGCTATTGCAATGAAGTTTGAGTTGACAATTATCAGATCAGACCGAGCTAGAGTGACTGCTAAATGTGCTGCTGCTGGTTGCTCCTGTCGAATCCATGCATCGAAGCTCCCTGATGTTGAAACTTTCCAGATCAAGACATTGAAGGGGAAGCGTTCTTGTGTGAGGCCAGAACGTTCAAGTCATCAGCAAGCAAACATGAAATGGATATTAAGCTGTATCGTGGACCGTGTGCAGGAAAATATCAACTACAAACCAAAGGAAATCATGACGGATATTGAGCAAGAATATTGTGTCATTATACCTTATTTAAAGGCTCATCGAGCTAAGGAAAGAGCTCTGGAGTTGATATTCAGGATAAAAATAAAGGAGATAGTTCTTAATCAATCCGAAGTTCTTGGAGTAGATAATGCTTTGAGTGATGTACTTGATCTATGGCGGAAGAAGCCTTTAAGAGGGAGTCCAGTCCATTGCAACTTGTTCAAAAAGACAGGACATATTCGGAGGAGTTGTATAAAGTTGAGTCAAACAAAATGTCAACTTACCAATCTCAAAGAAAAAAACTTTCACTACATGCTCTGCAAACAAAATGGACATAACAGGCGGACATGCCAAAACAAGGTTAGTTTCTTCCCTTATGAATTCCAAATTCTTTAAGATTCCTAAGATTTCGTCTCTCAACCTGTTAAAATGTGAATTTCAAATATTTCAGCAGGTGGAACAAGTTTGGATAAGCTAGTAATACAAGCTACGTTATGGTAGGTCAGTTTAGATGCTTTGTTCATATATTTAACCTTCTTTAATGAAGGCATGGCTGCCTTCTATGCCTATTCTTTTTCTTCTTCTTCTTCGTATTGCCCCTTTTTGTGCTGAGAAAAAATGGGTTTTGGGTTGTCAAAGCTGCATTCTATTCCATGGAACATAAGAATTGAGATCTATAGGGGGCATAGGTATGAGAGGCAAGATTTATTCTGTGTTACAGGTAACATCGAAATGAGTTGCTTTTGTACTTTGTACAACTCAAAACAGTGTAAATTTACCGTTAATTTAAGCTAGACTTTCGTAGATTTTGACATCTAAACTCAGTGAAAACAAAATCCATTCCTTTTGTCTAACCAATAGTCTGCTCTAATAATTGGCAGAAAAAAGTCTGCAGCCTGAGTGAAGCATGACCCCCTCGCATGACGGCACTAAACTGCTCAAAAAGATTTACCTCAGGCTGAGGAGACTAAAAATTCGAACTTGCATATGTTGCTGTTTGGTTAGAAATCAAAATGTTGCTTTCTTTCTCTCTTGTATTTTTTTGTTTCTTTGCTGTTCGTTTAGAAAGCAAAAAAGTAAACAAAATGTTTGGTTTGCTGGTTAGTGTTCTCATTAAGCGATGAATAGATGGGGGGAGTAGGGACAAAGTAGAAGATGCAACTACAATGTCATGCTTAAAGCGGGTAGATTTTAATAGTGTTCCTTTTTTTTTTCCTTAAAAAAAAAAAAAACCAGATATCAACATTTGAATGCTGGCTTTATGATGGGGTATCTCTCTCGGTAGATAGTATATTTCATCATGATCGTCACCTTAAAAAAAAAAAAAAAAAAAAAAAAAGAAGAAAGAAAGTCATAATGAACTCTTAGCTCTTTGCCTCTTTGTAAATTGCAAAAACTTCTGTATTTTAAAATACATTTTTGTTACTCTCAATTTCTTTCCTTTTTTACCATTTGAAATAAAATATATCACTTAAGTGGTCTTTCTTTTTTCCAGCCAAAAAAAGTGGTTATTTCATTTTATTTATTTTTTGGCGTATGCATGAGAGACTATAATATTAAACTAATATATAACAAAAATAAAAATTAAAACTAACTTAACGTGTTCTGCTGACCTGGATAATTAGTGGCGGGCAACGTGCATGAACTCCTTTCCTTAGGAAAGAGAAGGGAGAAAAGAGAAACAAACGCCTGAGGCCATGCGAGGCCTTATATTCCATCCTTTTTTCTCTCTATTTTTCTACTTTGTTTCTTCTGTTGCTGGGTTTTTTTCTCTCCTTTTTCTCCTTTTTCTTCCTTTTTTTTCTTCAAAAAAAAATTCTTAACTTATTCTGATTTCTATGTTAGAGGGGCTTCAATGCAAAAAAGAGATTGTTGATCGTTGATTTTCAGAAGGTGGGTTTTGGCTCCTAATCAGATTTTCGGGAAACGTTTATTTTATTTTACATGTAAGTCTCTCAATTTTTCTGTGTGAAGAAACTGATAATGTGTTCTAAGTATTGCTTGATCATATGACTATTTTTGTTCAGAATTCTTTAAAATGAACATATTTCAATTGAATTACATAAAGGTGTTTAATAATGGTTATGAGAGATTCAAGCATTTGTTAAAATGAATTAGATTACTCAAAATATTTAGATCTTCAATATAATCTCCTTGATTCTAGTTGCAATTTGGTTATTCATTTAGCTCAATATTCATATAAGTAAATCCATTTAGAAGAAAACTTAGAATTTCAGTGGAAAAATATGGCTTCGTTGGCTTGGATAAGACAATTATAACTGCTAGATTTAGGCAGCTAATTTTAAATTTTAAAACCAAACTTCTGATAATGCTACAGTTTGAATCCTCTTAACCGAGATTCTAAGATGTCCAATGAAGAAAATTGATGCCAATTTTCCTTTTAATTGTAACTTTCTTTTTCTTCGTTCATTTTATTTTTTTCGCAGCATGAATTCTGGAGTCTAAATCAAGCAACATATCTTTAGATATGGACTCTGGACATGATACTGAAACTAATGGTGATTTGAGAAAAGACTCTTCCACCTCAACTACTGTTGAAGGTGTTGATTCTGATACAACAGAGCAACAACTAAACCGCCGTGCCTCATCGAGATCATCGTCGTCGTCGTCATCTGAATCTTCTTCTGAAAACTGTTTCCAACTCAGTGAAAACGAAACCCCCACATCCCCCTTAGGCTCTATTGTCTCCCAAACAGATGATGAAGACAGTGACTCAACATCTTTGAAGTCTGAACCAAATCAGGCAATCCAAAATATAGGAGATGGAAATATGAGCAGAAAAAGCTGTGATTCGAGTACAATTCCCGCTACAATTTCTATTGAAGCTGAAGTTTCACCACCTGTGTCTCAATGTTCCTCTAAAGTCACCTTCAAAATCACTGAAACTGAAGGGGAACGCGAGGATACTCAAATGGCGCCAAAACCTGACGAGATTCGAGTCATCTCTAGGCCTACCACTCAGCAGCGGAGTCATGAACTGGCGAGATCTCCACCAAAACCGGGCAGTAACGGTTCAACAACACAGTTTCCTCCAACTCAGGTGATGGAGAGGCCTGCAGATAGTAATTCCTCTGGATATAGGATTCCATCCTATGTCTTTGCTAGAACGAAATCGACAGCTCCAATGGAGTGGAGTACCACTTCCAATGAATCCCTTTTCAGCATTCACATGGGGAACATGAGTTTTAATAGAGACCAATTGCTTTGGTTAGGTAAATCAGGAGAGCTGGGGAAGCCTGGTGACTTATCCATGTCTGGTCCATTAATGGACGTGTCAAGTTACCAACCCCCATTGAGTAATAACAGTAATAGACCAGCTCAGATTGGTCAAAACAGTTCTCAAGTCAATGAAGCAAAAGCTGCAGAAACAATGAGGGAAGTCATAAGGGAAAGTGCTGATAATAGGGATAGAGAGGATGATGCATCATCTCCTGTCAAGGAAGGATATCCGTCATCCAGGATTTCTCGCCATGCGGATGACAGCACAAAATCTTTTGCATTTCCCATGTAAGCTTTTTTCGATTTGTCGTTTCTGCTTATAATCAAAATTGTTTAACATTTACTCTTAGAAACCTCTTGTTTTTTTACTTCTCCAATATTGTTGCATAGTATTTTAAGACACTCAGGTTTGATGGCATGGGAAGTTGCATAATTAATCATGGACATAAGAGGATAATGCAGGGCACATACAAGCCGACAAATTTGAATTACATAAACTTTGATTAGATTTCTTAGATCTGATGGATATATAGTTTTCTGCTTATGGCCATTAAAGGACTTGTGCTTTTTTAAATCATCAACTTGCATATTCTAATGAACCTGAGTCTGTATTGACTTTTTTTTCATTGTGATTGAATGCTACATATGAGCAAAACAACTGAGTCTATTTCTCGCTAAATTAAGATTGACAGGAGAAAGTGTGTCACTGAAGGCAGG
Organism: Parasponia andersonii; assembly: GCA_002914805.1. NCBI lineage: Eukaryota > Viridiplantae > Streptophyta > Magnoliopsida > Rosales > Cannabaceae > Trema > Trema andersonii. The sequence continues at coordinate 143,337 of JXTB01000049.1, forward strand.
AGGAGGAAAGCAAGCGCAGCATTCACGGCGAGGGACGCCTAAAGCAACACCAGTTGCAGCTGGTACCCCTAGAGCAAACCGACTGTTTGATCAGCAGAGCAAATGGTTATCTTGCTTCTCTTGTTTTCGTCCATTCTGTTCTTGAAAAAAAAAAAAAAAAAGAACTCTTATCTTTGAGATCCCAGGAGAGTTGTGTATAATAGTAACTTAGCATACATAGTTGTCAGACACCTCAAGTTACGTTATTGCAAATTGTTAGTTTGTAGCTCATGTGTTATCCAAAAAGGCAACATGGAATTCTTTCCACCTTATTCATGTAATGAAATTCAGATATTCCTTTGTTTATTTGATTATTCATCTGGTGTTGTAAATAAAGGAATCATATTGTTATTGTAGTGCTGACAGACACAAACTTATCAGAATTGAATGTTCTATTGAAGTTCACATTGATTATCAAGTAATTCTTGCTTTCTTCCCCCACATAAAGCAAAATTCTTCAGTATCAAATTTCAATCATAATACAATGAGTATTAGTTATGTACATTGTATTGTGCTATTGAGTGGTTAATAACATAGTTTTTTTTTTTTTTTTTGGGGGGGGGGGGGGGGGGGGGGGGGGGGGTGGGGGTGTGTGTAGGGAAAATATAATATGAACATAGTTATGTGCATTTTATTCAATTAGAAATTGGTAATTAATTGTCACTATAAAGAAATATAATTTTTCCAACTGAGATTTTGGCAATTAATTGTCACTTCATTAGGGATAAACAAATTAGTGTCCATAACTTAATTCAACCATATTTCCTTACGGAGTTGGATGCTAGTCTGGTTATTCATTTGATTCGTAACCCCTCCTTCATCTTGATAGAGAGTAGTATTATTTTTTATATCTTACATCTTTTGTCTTTGTTGGGTAATGTTATAGCTACATTTCTTTCCTCGCCGAAGAAATAAGGTATCTCATACCTTGGCTCGTTTTGCTTTTATTAATTTTTCTGAATGTGTCAATTTTAATGATGTTTTAGATTGTATTTCAGATGCTGTTTTAGAGGACTTATCCTCCTTATCTTAAATAAATGTCCTCTTTCGTATTAAAAAAAAAAAAGGAAAAAAAAAAGCACTTATGCATTGTTTAATAAATTGTAGTAAATTATGCTGTACAAGTTATAATTATTGGCTGGTAATAGTTACATAGTACATTTGATTTGATTTGATAATATGTTCTCATTCCGTGTATCTTTTTATTTTGTTCAAATAAACACAAATAGCACCAAATAAGCACTATCTATTCGAGTTTCCATTTCCGATCTCTTATTTCCACTACGACATCGCATTAAGCATAATTTTTATTCTTCGATTTTAGTTTATCCAGATTACAGAGAAAAGTAGATAGAAAAATTACACAGTTGGTTATCAAAAGACAATTAATTTTCTTTCAATTCTAACGATAATTTAGTAAAGATGATAATCACATTATTGTATAATCCTCCATCCCTCAATTTTTTTTAATCCATAAAACATAATGCTTTCTATATAATAATTGAGAAACGAAAACCATATCATAAACATTTTTGATAATTACTTAAAAAAGAAGTAGAAAAATATTTAAAAATTTCCCATTCAAATATTCTATATATTATTATTATTATTCACTAATCTGATTTCTACTTTCACATTAGAAGATGTATTTTATAAAGCAAATGTGGTATAATTAGTTTTTTATTTTTCTGTTTTATGATATCTATTGTCATATCTAATGCCTATTAATGTATATATTGTTTTCAAGTTTTTTATTACTTTGGCATATCTCATAAGGGACTCGATTGGAACATGATGTAAATGTAGGACCATTTCTTACTTTTCTAGTCCGAGTAATTCGTACTGAGGAGTGGAAGACTGATAGGCTAATAATGAGAGAATTTAAAAAAAGTAAAAAGATTTTGAAAATTACAACGAAAGTTGTTCATGTCACAAGAAATCTCTGTAGTTTCAATTAGATGTCAATTTTCTAGAGTTTCATCAAACTCTCAAGGAGACGAATATTCAAATGACTATAATTATTTGATCAAATGAATTTGGATTGCATGTTATAATTGCTTGATTCACGGGTCTACATTATGTACTTGAAATAATTAGTTTGGTGGATTAACATGATTGATATATTGGATTAGTTTGCTTTGATTAAATTGTTTGTTTGAGTGGTTTGGATTTGGTGAAATATTTGATTATATTTTAATTATCTTGATTGATTCAATTGTTTAGTTTGAGCTTTTGAAATTTTTTGGAGTGGTTTATTTGCTATTCAATTGGCTTGAATTATTTAGAATGACTTATTTAGTATTTGACTAGCATGAATTATTTGGTTTGATTGGAGTAACTTATTTACTGCTTGAATTGACTGACTTGAATTCAGTGACTTGCTTGGATTGACTCGTTTAATATATGGTGTACTTGAATTATTTGAATTATTTGTCTTTTGAAGATTTTTGATTGGAATGATTTTCTTTATGATGACTTATTTGGATTGTCCTGAATAATTAATTTTATTGGTGTAGTTGAATTGATTGACTTGGATTGTATACGCATGGTTGATATATAAATTGTCTAATGTAACTGAAACGATTAGTTTGATTTCTTTGGATTAGTTGAAACACTTATTAGATTGTTTTACTCATTTGAATTGCTTAAGTAACTAACATGATTGAATTAATTGTGTTTTAGTGATTATGTTATATACAGTATCCTAATATATTTCTCCTACTATTGTATATTTCTCCTACTATTGTTTCCTTTCAGTCAAAATTCTTACTACGACAAAGAGCGATAAGACATAATATAATATTCAGAGAAAATAAAAAAGCTCTTTCCAATGAGTGCTCGTTATAAATCCTCTTGGTAAAAAAAATATAGCTAGGAGCTGCCTTCTTCAATAAGTGCATTTTAATCCTCTTGATACGAAGAATGATCACTGTCAAGAGCTTTAATTATTTTCCGTTCCAAACGAGTTATGAGAGCTACCTTCTCTAATAAGTGCTTTGAAATCCTCTCCACCTAGAGAACGATAATTGTTGAGAGCTCTAATTCCTCCCGGTTCCAAACGAGTTCCGAGAGCTGCCCTCTCTAATGAATGCTTTTAAATCCTCTTAACAAAGTGTGTATAGAAGATAGCTAAGAGCTCTAATTCTTCTCTATTCCTAATGAGTTTTGAGAACTCCAATTCCTTCCTATTCCAAATGCGTTTCAAAAGCCATAAAAGTAATGGCAACCTAATTTTATCTTTTACAAGTTTGATTTTCAAATTTAATTGCTTTATATTGATTTGTTATCTAGCAAGAAAATACAAAAAAGGTATTATGAAAGCGAGCAAAGGCTTGAATTTAACTACTCCTCAAGTCTGAGTAAACTCGTATTGAGTAATTGGGGGATGAATTTGGGATAAAATTTGTACGACTCATTTTAAGGCCAATATGTAGCTTACAAAAGGTAACTATACTTTTATGGGTCCCTTATTTCAAAAAAGAGGTAACTATTATTTACGATTATCAAGTAATTTAATTTAAAATCAGGTATTATCTAATAAGTATCTTAATATGATTAAGTTATCTAAAAAATAATTATTAATTATCTAATTAATAGAAATTCTTATTTATTAAATATCTCTTATTTTCATATAAATACATAGTATTCTTCTTCATTCTATATATTTTTTCTATTCTATTATCTCTACATATGACCTTTATTGACTTTTTGCTTTTTGCAGAGAAATCAGAACTATATTAAGTTTGATTCTTGTAAAGAGATATATAGGCAACTCTTACGAGCACAATCCAAAAAACTAATATATATATATTTTTTTGATATAAGATTATAAGTAGTCATAGACCTTCTATAAATTCAATTGTAGAATTTGAAATCTACACATTTGCTTAGGGTACTAATGATTGGTTTGAAACCAAATAAGTTCAAGTCTATTTGGACGGTATACAAATTTAGAAGAAACTAAACCAGCCTGAACTAGTTTGATCGTTTGAAAGCTATATATTTGATAATTTTGGGCATCGTAATGTAAACATATATAATATATATGTTATTGTTTTCTCTTAACCTACCTAAACTTAGAACACTCTCAAAAGTATAAGAATATTAAAATTATAATCCAATTCATTTTTTTTGGTCGAGGGAAATAATCTAATTCAAATTTATACAAACAATAATCATTACAATCAAAATAACTAAGTTGATAAGGATAATCATATTCTTATAATCAATTCCATACCTAAGAATATTTAAAAAAAAAGATCTCGGCAATTCTCTCGGTATAATTTGAGTCTTACTCCTATATATGGCTATTAGATTGACACTTTTTTTTTGGAGAAATTTATGTATAGTACTTGTTTTTTTTTTAAAAATTTTATTCACAAATATTATTTTTAAATTTCAAAAATACTCATTTTTATAATCCACATTTCATATAAAAAATATGAGTGCTACATATTTATAATGTAAATTTTATCCACGAATAAAATATGAATGATATACATTTTAAAATATGTGCTAATTTTTAGTGTAATTTATATTCCTGAAATGTAGACTACGGTATATATTTAATACATAAAATGTATATCACGGTATATATTGCATGTGTAAAATAGTGGTGATTTATATTTATCTAAAAAAGGTATAAAAACGGTATTTATGAAATCAAAACAAAAATCGGTATTTATGAAAATATAGTTTTAAAAACGGGTATTTATAAACTTTTCTTTTTTTTTTGGGGGGGGGGGAGAGATAACAGACGGAGGACGGCCATTAGGGCTTGGCCCATTAAAAAAAGGTCAAAAAAAAAAAACAAAAAAACAAAATTGATGAAAGGGGCATAAGGGTAATTGCGAAAGAATGCCAGAAAAGAATACATTGGGCGCCACAGAGAGACGAAAATAAAAAAGCCGCTAAAAAAAAATTTGTTTTCAGAAATTTGGCGCCAAAAAGTACAAAAAAAATAAAAAAAAAAAGAGGAAAGAAAAAAAAATATATTTTTGAAAAATGAAAAGAGTTGCGCTCGCCCAAACCAAAACCCAAAACTTCCCGCCTTCTAGTTCTCCACCCACCTATTTACAAAACCCACTTCTCATTTCCCAGATCCCATTCTTTCTTTCTCTCTCTACTTCCATTTTACCCTCTTCTTGCTCTTTTTTTTTTTTTTTCTTTTCTAGAGAGAGAGAGAGAGAGAGAGAGAGAGAAAAGAGGAGAACCAGAGAGAGAGTAGCAGTAGTCGTAGTGGTAGACTACAATGGCAATGAGAACAGTGAGCCCAGATGCCATTTCGACCATACTGGCCAACCCTTCACCGGACACCTCCACCGAGATGCCGGAGATCGTTGTCCAGGTCCTTGATCTCACCTCCAAGGGCAACCGATACATGTGAGTTTCATTTACGAATCGTTATTTTGTGGTAGAGGTTTAGCCCATGAACTGGATCTGTTTAATAATCTGGGTGCTTTTTCATTACTGTTTGGTGCGTATTATTTTCGCTTATCAATTACCGTTCTTTATGATTTTCCAATCTCACTACTTGCTCAAATATTTTAGTTCTTTTTTTAAAAAAAAAAGGAAAAAAAGAAATGAAACAGAGAAAATTTGTGGGTTTTCTTTCTAACAACCTGAAATGAGTAGATCAGTTTAGTTAGACCTTGGGATGTGAGTTGAATCCATTGGGTACGTACCTTTTTTTATTAAAAAGAAAAATATTGAAGTTTAAAAGGCAGAGTTTCAGCAAGGAGACTGAGCTGAGCTTTCATTGCTGTATTGGTCAATGAGTTTTGAAGTTCTCCACTTTGAATGTGACGTCTATCTGTGAGACTTTTCTTGTAGGTTTACTGCGAGTGATGGGAAAAAGAAGCTAAAAGGAATTCTCCCATCGCACCTGACTCCTCAGGTTATCTCAGGAGACATTCAGGATCTGGGTCTTATTCGCATTCTTGATTATTCGCTGAATGACATCCCAAGCAAGTCCGAAAAGTGAGTAATGGTTCCAATGGTTTTGTGTAATAAGTATGACTCCCTTTTGTAAGTGTTCACATTGTAATTTGCTTGTGGTGATTGTTCAACTATTTACAGGTATGTCATTGTTACAAAGTGTGAGACGGTCTCTCCCGCGCTCGAAATGGAGATTAAGACCGAGGTCTTAAGTGAGGAAATTGGCATTCTCCTGAAACCTAAGCAAGAGTTTGCAATAAAGAATGAGGAGAAAAGGGAGGATGCTGGCATTTTCTTAAAGCCAAAGCAGGAAATCATTGCTAAATCCGCTGCTCAAATCGTTCATGAGCAGCATGGAAAGTGAGTATTTTGTACTCACCCACGTGAAATTTTAAAGTGGACTTATACTATTTCACCGAAATTATGTTTAAATTTCTGTCGACTAATCTTTTTTTTTTTTTTTTGGTTGTAAATTTCAGTATGGCCCCAGCTGGACGAATGGCCATGACACGCAGAGTTCATCCTCTTGTTTCTTTGAATCCTTATCAAGGAAGTTGGACAATCAAGGTCCGTGTTACAAATAAGGGAACCATGCGTACATATAAGAATGCGAGAGGTGAAGGATGCGTTTTTAATGTGGAGTTGACAGATGAAGATGTAAGTTAAAAACTTGTTTGTCTAGTTACCTGCCCAAAGTAATATAACTTGTCCAGTATTTGATTCTGACTTTTGTGTTAATTTTTACAGGGAACCCAAATTCAAGCAACTATGTTTAATGAAGCTGCAAGAAAGTTCTATGACAAGTTTCAATTGGGGAAGGTGTACTATATTTCAAAGGGAACTCTGAGAGTTGCTAACAAGCAGTTTAAGACAGTGCAAAATGATTATGAAATGACTTTGAATGAGAATTCTGAAGTGGAAGAAGTAAGTAATGAAGCAGCTTTTGTTCCTGAAACAAAATATAACTTTGTCCCAATTGAAATGTTGGGTCCATATGTTAATGGGAAGGAGCTTGTTGGTAAGAATCCTTTCCCGGAATCCTTTCAACTCTGTAAATTTTTTCAGTTTTTGTAATGATCGTTTTTGTTCCATGTTTGAAGATGTTATTGGGGTTGTTCAAAGTGTTTCTCCTACAATGAGCATCAGACGGAAGAGCAACAATGAGAGTGTTCCAAAGCGTGATATAACAATTGCTGATGAGAGGTGAGTGTATATACCTTCTCTGAACGCCATTTATTGCTGTTTTATCTATTAAGGTCTTTTACATTATGGTCATTTGAATTGCAGCAAAAAGACAGTTGTGGTTTCTTTGTGGAATGAGCTTGCAACGACTGTAGGCCAGGAATTGCTGGATATTGCTGATCAATCTCCTGTGGTTGCTATTAAGTCTCTTAGAGTTGGAGATTTTCAAGGTAGCTAAAAGTCTTTAAGATGATTTTTTGAGTGCATGTTTGTTCAGAAGTAAGACAGATCGACGGTCCCTACTCTTATGTGTCATTTTACTAATTGTTGTAGGTCTATCTATGTCAACACTAAGCAGGAGCATGCTAATGGTAAATCCAGACATACCTGAAGCCAAGAAACTGAGATCTTGGTAAGTTATTGTCAGAGCTAGTTGTTTTCTTCTCTTGTCCTTCTGTATCCAGTTATTTAAATGTATTCTTAATTTATTTGCAGGTATGATTCAGAAGGTAAAGGGACCTTGATGGCTTCTGTTAGCACCAGTATGAGCCCATCAGCCAGGAACGGAGCAAGATCCATGTACTCTGACCGAGTCTCCCTCTCACATATAACAGGAAACGCATCCTTGGGCGAGGATAAGGTATTATATTATCAGCTCTTACCACAAAAGATATAGTTCTTAGTTAAATAAGCTTTTGAAAATGGTTTATCTAAATGTGAAGAAATTTCTGTGTTCTGCACTGTTGAAATAGGATAATGACTTGGTTAATTTTATGTATAATGACATTGATTTGTCCGTTTTTGCAGCCTGTATTTTTCAGCTTCAAAGCATATATAAGTTCTATCAGGTCTGATCAGACAATGTGGTATCGGGCTTGCAAAACTTGTAACAAGAAAGTCACAGAGGCTATTGGTTCTGGTTACTGGTGTGAAGGATGCCAGAAGAATGATGACGAGTGCAGCTTAAGGCATGACTTCCTGAACCTCTTCTTATCACTATTTTCTGCTTGAGCTTTATAGTGACTCCTGAATCTCTGATGTCATTTCTTCTTTTTCCTTCTCAGATACATCCTTGTAGTAAAAGCTTCAGATGCAAGTAGTGAAGCTTATATCTCAGCATTTAATGAAGAGGCAGAGAGGATCATTGGGTGTTCGGCAGACGAGCTTGATAAACTAAAATCTCAGGTATACAGTCTTTACAACTACGAACTTATAAGCTTGAAGTATATATCAGTGGAAACTAATCTTAATTTCTATCATTTTTTTGGGGCTCTTTAGGAGGGAGAGGAGAATTTGTACGAACTGAAGTTGAAACAGGCTACCTGGGTTCCTCATCTGTTCCGGATCAGTGTCTCTCAAAATGAGTACAACAATGAGAAGAGGCAAAGGATAACAGTCAGAGCTATTGCTCCTGTTGATTTTGCTGCTGAATCAAGATTTTTGCTAGAGGAGATATCAAAATTGAGAGCTTTCTGATGCTGCTCATTTGGTTAACTAATGAAGACATCAGTCTTTAGCTAGTATACCTTCCGTATAAGATACTGGTAGTTCTTTTTGCTGATTGAGGAAGTCTAAAGTTTATTTGATTATAGAATGTTGGTTTGTGTGCCTTTTGCACATAGTGTCTAATCTTCAGATCGAAACCAGTGGTTTAGTTATTTTGCAAGTTGTAAAAATTTAGTGCTTTTCCTATATAATCTCTTTGGTTGACTTGTAAATGAGTAGCCTTTCTTCTATGGATGAATGATGATGCGTCAGCGTGTAGTTCAGTTTGTCTCTGTTGAGCAAAGACTACTTGCTGGCAAATGGAAAAAGCATTCAAGAATGCCAATTAGTGGTGATTCTTACAAAATTCATTAGCTTGAATTTAGCAATCTAGTGCGAAGCACTATGCTTTAAACAATCATTGTTCCATAGGGAATGGCAAAAAATGTCGCTCGGCACAATGTTCAACCATTAACCCTTTGGCAGTAGAGATTCAAGAATGAAAGATGTGGGAAATGCGTCTCAAGTATGCAATTCGTGGGAAAGAGAATCAGTCCCAGATTGACCCAGACAAATGATTCATATGCCTATTCTAATTCAGATTTGTTCAAATTACTTAAGGACAATATATTAATAATCTTCTATAAGAGAGCCTATACAGTAACGGATGGGAGGGATTGAAACTAGCTATCTAGTTAGCAAAAATTTTGTTCACAAATTCCTCGGGGATTACAGGCAATGCTTTGCTGCTTCTCATTCTTGTATTACAAATTAATGATTATCTATATGAAGTATTTTCATCCGAAGATGAAGAGTCAATAGAGGCAATGCTGTTAGGCAAATGTGCATGACTTGCATCATCTGCTTTCATCTTTTACTTAGCCGTTTAATTTGAAGTCGAGTGAACAAGATTGAAGTCTTTCAAAGTTGGAGGCAGTCACAACAGTGGCTAAATTACCTTGACAGCAGTGAATAGCAAATAACACCATTAATACCACAGATCCCAAACAGTGAAACAGAAAAAAAAAAACCAGAAAATACTCATTTTTATAAACGAGTCTCAATAGAGTTGTCCACACAAGTTGCGCATTGACGACAAAAAAGACAAATCAAAAGACGTATGTTTGGTCTTATAACCTATTATTATAAGTAGCTATCATTGATGCGATATCATGCAATAATTTAGATGCACTCTTCTTGTCCCTTTCCTGCGAGGAAGTCCACTCCTGAAAATTGTGAAGGCTGCCTGTGAAGTCTGTGAAGAGTCCATCAACTCCAATATGATTAAGCCAGAAATTGTACTCTGCATATGGGTCTTCATGAAAGTTCAGGTGCAAGAACTGGTTCTCATTTCGATAGGTGTATGGATGCACCTGCATTGACCATGTCAAGAAGTAATTTTAGAGGAAACTTAAACTTAAGAATTCATGCGTTTGCAGCGTCAAGATGTAAATAAAGATGGGCATATAAACAAGTCTGGTTGAAGAAGTTTTCAGATATATCCCACAATTTACTTAATCTATTATTCTTTCGTGCAAAAAAAAAAAAAAAAAAGGTGGCCCGCTATAGTTTCTGCTGTATTTGTTGGTAATGATACCTAGTCTTAGTACAACGGATTAGTAAAAAAAGAGGGCTAGTTATTTTCTCTACATGTAAATATCTCCAGTATTTGGCTTGGCCGAAATACAAGGTCAAGATAGAAAGTGTACCTGTAGGTTGTGAGCGTGTGCTCTGGCAACAAGATCAGTAGGTTCTTGCAAATAATTATTTACTGCAGGGACCACTGTGTCCTTCCAAGGTCCAATCCCCACCACATAGTTCTTAATGTAGTCTAAGTAAGGATCAGAGGTAATTTCCCAATATGACTGCATTTCGATGATTTCATATACAGTGAGAAAGACGAATGTGGAGAAGTCAAAAAAAATAAAAAGAGCAAGCATAAAGAGACAAACAGACTAGAAGTAGAGAATAAGGTAACAAACAAACTACAGGAAAGTGGGGTAAGTTCTGTAGGGAGTCCACGGTTCCATGTTCAAACCATAAGTTGGGTTGAATACACGATAGGAATCAATGTCTAATAAACAACTTTCGCTAAAAGTTGGAAGATAATGAAGTCTTTGCTATGCAAGTTTAGCAAATTTTGCTACAAAAGATTAATAAATCTATAGTTGTCTTTTTCTAACTGAAGAGGTGAGCATTATTAATGACCTTCTGCAGCTGTTACTCATCCATTTACAGAAACAGAAGGCACGATTCAGAAGTGATCTCAATCAAAAATAAAAGTTTATCCAGAAGATCTTGATAATTTAGAACTGATTTTAAAAAAAAAAAAAACTCTAAGCGGAATTGCTTGGTAAACAAATCCCTTGCATCCTTGGCGAGTGACCAATTTATGGCTATTGCAATGTCATGATCCATGGTATACCATAATCTATATAAACTTTTAAATTCTGATTCTGAGAAGGGGCTTTTTCCAATTAAAGGAATCAGCCTGACAATCATTAAACGCACATTCCAATTTAGTACAGAACTTATGCTATGCATCTGCAGAGGTCACAAATGAATTGACTATTTTGTTTAAGGGAGATCTAGGCAGTGAAAACAGTAAGATTACGAACCTGATTGGTATCTTGAGTTGGAATCGTAACATCATCAATCAAAAAAATCTTGGGCAAGTCTGTGAGATTAGATATATATACAAGAGAAGTTGGAGCAAATGACTGGATAAATGCAGGTTGTTTCAGCCAATCTTTGGACAAATATGAACCCTTGTATCCATACTTCTGTAGTGTCTTCACAAACTTGTCCTCAAATTTCTTACCATTTGGCCATTTCACCTGTAGTTATAAGTACAAATATAAGAGGAATTGGAAAAGTTAAATAAACAAAATTTTCAGCTGTAAGACGTGAAAATTTATATTCACGAAACAGTAGCTCATTCTTGTTTGAGGTTTTCTTATAGTAAATGCGATATTTACTTCAATAAGTGTCACAGGTCTAACTTTAATATAAACAGTAACCTATAAGACTTTTTAAACCATCAAGTTCATCACTAATTAGAGCAATCGGAAGAACAAAACTAATGAAGTAAATCAGAAATCTGCAGGTTGATACCTAAGTTTATAACCTAATTTGCTTAAATGCAGAAAGCATGTTACTTCATTTGAACTCAATTGGGTTATGGAACACCCATTTCTTTAATGGCTCGAAGCATACTTACGTGCTGGTTGATAAGTACTGGATTTTTTATCTCCGGATATATTCCAACCACTCTGGGTGCATCCAGTGCAATATCAATGAACTCCTCGAAAGTAATAATAGAAAACTTTCCTGAACAATAAACCATAAAGAACAATTCTGTCTATATAAGTATGTCATAAAACATATGTACAGCATGTTCTAGACAACAACCTAGGATCCTTGAGTCAGTTAGAAAAATATTCATGTTAATTCTCAACGATCCAAGAAACCTCAATCACTTTGTTTTTTCCCCATTTAGCATGTAGCGATACTACTGCTCAAAGTAAGTAGGTTAAAAAAATATAAACATTCATTTAAAGGTCTCTGCCAAAGCTAGGAACTAACCGTTATATTGTTGATCACGGAATGGGTACCTCTGCTTCACGCGCAAGGACTTCAGTTCTTCTATCGTGAAATCAACTACATAAAAGTACAATGACTGTCAAAATCTTCAGTTAACTAAATTGAATACAATATACAGATGAGAGAAACGGGAACTAAATACAGTGATACTACTGAGGTACAGTCACAAGTATTTCAAATTTGTGGTGTTTTGTACATTAAGGTTACATGACACAAGATACCAAACAATCTATGAACAATTCTCAATTAAGCCTTAAACAAAAAAGCATTAAAATATCATAAGGGCTTTAACATACCGGTGAAAAAACCAGTAGTATTGACCCCTTGAACTTCATAAGTCCTTTTACGATTTGCAAAATGCTTGTGTTGTGCAATATCGGTTGTATCATCAAGTGTCACATCATGGAAACATATAAGAACTCCATCTTTAGAAGATAGGATATCCGTTTCAATGAAGTCTGCACCTTCTGCAATAGCTCTCTACAAGAAAAGCATCACTGTTTTAGGTTCATATTCACTCAGAATAAAGTTCATAAGGGGTCAAAAAAACCCATTAAAAAAAGAACTACCCAAATTCTTCCGTTTTGGCCAAGTCTAATTGGGTCTATCTACCAGTCAAGCAAAACGACAAAAATTAATGGGTTCCTAAAACCGAATAATGAGAAATGTCATAACGAGATATGAGATCATGAAATGCATGATCAGATTAAGTACCATGTATGCAGCCGCAGTTTCTTCAGGAATCTCCCCATTAGAACCTCGATGAGCAATGTTGTACGGACGAGAAGTTTGCAGAGGCTGTCTATTTCCATGGCTGGATTTACTCGGAAGCGGGTAGAGAGGCCTTCCAGAGGACCCAACGACGAGTAATAACAACAACCCAATTGGGAAAACGCCTGAAGAGATCATCACCCCAATCACTATTTACTTCATTTCATCATTTTCAGAACTAAGAACGTATATACACACACACACACACACATACATACATGTAGGAATATTTATAGGAAATTTCCGTTCGAAACAGGAACATTAAAGAGAAACCCATTACAGAGAATCGATAAATATGAAAGACAGAATTCAAAAAAAAAAAAAAGGGATGATTAAGATAAGGTTAGGGAGCTTACAGTGCGGGAAAGCCATGTTGATACTGGGAGACTGATCGTTGGGCTTAGACTAACCTCTCTTCTTGGCTTTTTGATTGTTCTGTTTGCCACTTTCAGTTATTATTTATACTTATTTAAAGAGAAGGAATCACATGCGACCTGTACCACGTTAAACTCAAGTATATGCTTTAAGTAGATTCTAGTTTGACTTCATTTAGATAAATATATAATTTTGGCATCTTATTTTTAATTTTTTTTAAAAAAAGAATATTATTAGTACACTTTTTGACTTTCTGTTTCGACCACTAGATTTAGATGTAGATGTAGATAAGGATATGAATCCGCAAAAATTGGTATTGCCACTGCATTTTAGTTTTAAGACCACTGTTTAGGCTTTTCCCTCAAAAAAGCAGACTGGTGAGGAAAAAAAGGGAGGAAAGAAAAAGTAAATATGATTGTTGTGGAAGAAAGGAAAAAATTGGTGTGAGTCTATTTTATATTTGCTTAGCGAAAAGAGAGAGAAAAAGTTTTATTAGTCACGTGTTGAATTATTACATTATTATTACACACTTAATTTTAAATAATGATAATATAAGGGTAAAATATTTATTTTAAATTAAACTAGTGTTCATACTAAATAGTTATAAAAGAAAATTACTTTCTTCTATCATGTATATTTTCTCTCATTTTTATTTTTCGTTTCCCCCTTATTATCTTTTCTCTCAACCAAACATAAGTGATGTCACATGATTCACCATTCATTTGATCCAGACCTTCTTTTTCTTTTCCTATTTTTTTTTTTTTTTTGCATTATTTATACAAGAAAAAGGAATTGGCCAAGTATAGTTCATGAAGAGCGTGTGTAAGCTTTTTTCTTAGAAGATAGGTCTCAGCTCATTTGAAGCTGATTAATTCGAACTCGAACCAGATTAACCTCTTCGAAGATTTCATCTTGTTGAAGTGTAAAACAAGCTTCTTCCTTGAAGGAAATGAAGGAAGCTATATTCACGATATGCGAGCTAATCGTAATAATTGGACACTGCATTTTCTAGATAATTGTTGTGCAGTCTAAAATCCAAAAGTCGCATAAGGGTTATATGCGACCTCTTCCGTGAAGGTTATATGCGACCTCCTCCGTGAAGGTTACATGCGACCTCCTCCGTGATGGTTATATGCGACCTTTTCCACAGGTTTTGTGCGACCTTCTCCGTGTAGTTTGCCTTGTCAAACAGGAAACCTATAAGAAGAGGGAAACACGTAAATGCTATAAAGGAAACCTACAAGAAGAGGGAAACTGAAGTCTCCTATTTGTGATTAACTAGTTATCCGTTTTGAATAGTTATCCAATTATATTGTTACTTAATTTACGTTACCCAATTGTATAGTTACCCGTTTATACAATTAGGATCCTAGAGACATAAAGATCCTAGGGACATAAGGTTACCTTTATCTATATAAAGGGGACTCTATGTTCCGAAGGAGAGGACAAGTCACAGAGAATTGAAGTCAGAGCAAATTCAAGTCTGAGTAATTCCAAGTTAGAGTATTCCAAGCTTTCGGTAGTCTAAGTTTTTAGTATTCTTCAATAGCTTTTCAGTCTTTCCGATTTCCAGACTAGACTGTAACCTTGAGTGTTCATTATTATTCATAAAATAGTGAGAAAACAGTGGACGTAGGCTCATCTTTTTCGGGGCTGAACTACTATAAATCCCTCTCTCATTATTTGCTTTGATTATTACTTCAATTCACACAGGCCACATCTCTTGATTTTTTCTAAATTTATTGTTGATAAAACCTCCATCAACAATAATCATACCAGATACAAGAATTAATATTAGTTCTTATAATTCTTGAGATTTTCTTGATTATGCATTATTTAATTCAAATTTAAATATTTGTTACCGAAAATATATCTAACTCCTCTAACTTTAAATAGAGAGAAGCACCAGTAAAAAGGATATGAAATACCTGATATACTACTATACTTAGGCACTCACTCTTAATAATAATAATGACTATAGCAGACATAAGCTCTTATGTAAGGCTTAACCACTCTAAAGTATGTGTCATTTTCACTCCATACTATAGTTTTTGTTATTATCCTTATAATCTTGTTGTTGAACCTATTTTTCGTATCAATGCACAATAACTCAAATTGGATTTTCTTTGAAAGAAAAGTTCAAATTTAAATAATGGTGTTCATCTAAGATGTGTTTATCAATTCCTAAGAAAAAATTACGAGACCCTTCCCCCAAAAAATTAATAAATTAATTTATTTATTTATTGTTTGAATGTATTTATGTAATATTTTGAAAATGGAATAAGAACCGACGTGATTTTCTTTTTTTGTGTATGTGTGTTTTTTTTAGTGAAGTTTAACTAATGACCACTATTTATTATAAATTTAAAAGAAAATATCATACACACTCTATCAAAATCAAAATTTGAACTCCTGACTCTTCAAATTCACACATACATCTATTGGATCAACCAAAATAGTCCCAATTAACCATATTTATTAGCAATTTAGGAGTAAGAATACCATTTAGTCAATACTAAAATGTCTCTGCACGATAGCCTTCGTAATAAACTGAGAAAGAGAACACGTTTTTTTTTTGAAATGTATTACGGATTAATAAATATGTTGCTATATGTACATGACAACTGTCCTTAGCATTTTAATTAGTGACTTGGCGTGACAATATCGATTTTTTATTTGCGCGGTCACATAGAGCCGCAGTTTCAGTATACGCTAAAACGTTACCCTTGGGTTTGGGCTTTTGTTTTGCGCAAAAAGATGTCTATAACATTTATTTCATTAGTGACGATGGTGTTAGGAATTGCAAAAGAAATTTCTTAACCTGGGATCTCCTCTTGAGTAAGATACATCGTTAAAGTTGACAAGAAAGCATTAGATTGGTTTATCAAATAATCAACTTCTTATTTAGCATCTTATCTAAAAATATTTCGATGAGAAAGTTTTGGTAAAGCATTTCTTTATATATAAAATAAAAAGAAATAAGGAAAAAAAAGGAAACAACTCTGTGTGTGCCAAACCATACTAGCACTATATTTCTACTATATGTATGTATATGTGTATAATCTTTGAGTTTACCAAAATCCAGCTGCATAAACAGTTGACATCCCGCTTGCGACATTACACATAATTTAACATAATCTCGGTTTTTAAGCTCCATCTAATTTTCATATTTTAATTATTTTTATCAAGAATCAACTACACCGGATACAATAACCTGTGTTTTAAGTTAGCATTTTTCGCATACTATAGACAAACCACAATCCACAAACCCCCAAAACAAAATTAAATTCTGAAGTCAAAAAAAGGCACAAAAGAATATTCATGTTAACTGTTTACTATACGATAGAAAATTGAATAATTAGCACGAATTCAGTAAGAATTAAATAATAATACTTAATTTTATAACTGCTAGATTGATATACTTAATTTTATAACTGCTAGATTGATATCTAACAGTTAATATTAGATCCATATTGATAAGAAAAAAAAAAAAAAAAGTCTCTCAGAATAACTTAAAATGCCACTCAAAAAGTTGATTAAAGATGCATTTTTATCCGACCAACATTTTACTTTAAATATATATATTTTTTCCTCCAACCACAAAGAACTTCATTTAAGAAAGAGGACTCTAATTGATTGATTTTATAACTAAACCATTTTCAATAGAAACTCACCCTTCCTTACCAGCAATGTTCTCAACTCAGTTGCAAGTAGAAAAATAATTAGTTACAAGATTCCCATTGACTAATTGACACTCTAATCAAAAAAGAAAAGGTTGTATATATTTTATAAAAAAATCTCTCCATTATATACAACTGAAAGTGACATCACCAGTGAGGTGGAATTCGAACAATTTGACAAAACTTGCCGGCTGAAAATTATAGATAAAAGAAACTCTTCTTGGGATTTTTCTTCCCATTCAATAGACCAAAAATGATCGTTTTTAATTCAATGATTCTCCTGTTCCATGTTTCCTGCAAACTGCTCTCTCTCTCTCTCTCTCTCTCTCTCTCTCTCTCTCTCTCTATGGCTCGGTTTGTAACTCAATTTTGAAGGATAATAAATTGTAAGAAAAAAAAATTATTTTTTTTAAAAAATTTATAGACTTTTGATTTTACTAATTAATGTCAATATTCTATATATTAAAACAATAAAATCAAATTAAAATCTTGTTTTTCTTGAAAATTTTTTTTATCAATTTTTGTTACAATCCAAATAAGAGAAAATTGAATCTTTTGAAAATTTTTTCCTTCTTCCCAAAATCTAATTTCTAAAACAGAGCCAGAAATTTTAGTACTTATTTATTTATTTTTTTCCTTCGTTGCATTCTTGTAACCTTCCTTGTGAGCTCAGTGGGGAAATGTGGGGGGTTTATATCACCTGGAATCTCCAAATTTTTCCCGATGTAGATCCTCAATTTTTTTTAACATTTGAATCCTCAATCTATTATTTTTTTTTAATCACACGTTAGTCTTGGTTTTATTTCCGTCTAAAGAATCATTAATAAATCCATCACATGCCTAACATGTGGTCTTTTTCCAAAAGGCAGGCTCCCCAAAACCCAATCAATTTGGAGGAAAAAAAAAAGAAGAAAAAAGAAACAAAGAAAAAATAGTTCATCATATTCTCCAAGACTTTGTCCCTATGCATGCCTTGTTGTTCAGCTCAATACACTGGCTCAGATCAATGAAGCCATCGCCATCTACCCCCATCTATATGGTCATCTTCTAGAGGTCGTCCTTGTCAAACACTTGCCTAGGCTCCCTACGGGGCCCATCTCCGATGACGAGATCTTATTATTAACGTTAAAAAATCCGAGAAATTTGCTCAAATTGAATGGTCTAAGTATCGTTGTTTATCATGGCGATCGAGATCTGAACAAAAGAACATACTATTGTTAGAGTCAAATTCCCATATCGTCGTTCATCATGATGATCGAGATCTGAACATAATAGAACCTATCATTGCTAGAGCCAAATTCCCATTTCCATATCCTATCAAGGATGAATTAGGTTTCTTTTTCATTCCGAATAGTGATTTGAAACCTTTTTTTTTTTATAATTGAGTTTGATGAGTTGGTTTTGGGTTTGTTTTAGAAAATGTAGAATATGATTTTTGGGATATATATTGTATGTATTGGTGTATATATTTGTTTATGATTAGATGAGGAGGGAACTGTTTTCAGAAATTAGAATGGTTCAGTTCTTATTTTTCAAGTATATATTGTATGTATAGGTGTATATATGTGTAAGGCGAGATGAGGAAAGAAACTTTTTTAGAAATTAAAATATATTAATTCTTTTAAGAAAAAAATATCTACAAAGACTCATATGGATTAACTCATGGAAGATACGGGATTCCATGGCTCTTCGCTATGGTACCTCCCTCTCTCTATATATAATTATATGGTTATTGGTATTTACGCCTAAATATTTAAGTGATGTTTTCATTATATTTAGTTTTCTTTGAAGGGCTTTTGAGATAAGTGATGATGAAGAGAAAAAGCATTTTTCTGACAAAGTGAGGTTGGAGATTGGTTGGAATATTTAATGATTGATTTGCTTTTGAAATTTTGGAAGAAGACC
>JXTB01000049.1:162887-222467 GCA_002914805.1 Parasponia andersonii
TTTAGCCCAAAAATCTCCTAGATCTATCCCTCGCATTTGCTTTAGTCGATTAGGCCCAAGCCATGAGCCACGTCACTCCTTTTGAGAAAACAAGGGGAATGACCAATTTCTTAAATTTGTTTAAGGAAATATCTATGTTCTAAAAATTATAGCCAAATATCTATTTTTTTTTAAAGCTTTAGTTATAACTTATGTTGTATTTTTATTTTATCATTAAGTGAGTTGTGGATATTTAGCTATAAATATAAGGGCCTGTTTGTTTCATCAATTCTATGTCATTCAAATAATATATTCATTAGAATTAATATTTATTTTAAAAATTCTAATTTTTTCATTCAAATGGTCCATTAGATTGGATATTTATTTCAACAATTCAGTTTTTCAATTCAAATGATCTTTTAATCATGTCAATCATTGAGATGGAGATGAGAACGGTGCTCCTCTGTATTTTTGAATACTCTCATTCTAATTATAACCTATTCTATTTTTTATTTTTTTATTTTACTTCAAATGTGTCTCGTTCTAATATAACTCAGATCACAATTTTTATTTAAATGCATATTCAAATAGGAACCAAACATGACTATCATGTACTGAATTCTGGGCTAAAAAATGATCAAATAGCTAGTCCACACTTAGTTCTTTGGGGGTTTTAGCCAAATAGACAAATTTTAGATCATAGTTTGCAAAACTAGTTGTTTTTCAACAACTAATTAAACATTTGAAAATTATTTAAAAAATAGCCATGTTTCATACTTAGTATTTCCAAATATATTGATTTATTATTTGAAAATTGATTTACTTTAAAAAAAGTTAGTTATACTCAATATAAGAACTGATACACATAATACATTAGTAATAAATATAGACCAAGTTACATTGTTATGGGGTAGTAAATATGGACTACTCACGTAGGTTAAGAGTAGTGTGTGCGGATCTAGCCACATAGATTAGAGTGACAATAGTCTCAAAAATTGTTGAGAAATATATTTTGAATGTGTTCTTTTGCGCGAATGATAATGATGCAATTTATGTGCAATTTGTCTCTGTTGAGCAAAGACTACTTCAGCAGCCAAAAGTGCTTTATGCTTGGAAAATTGGAAGGGAATCTTTGGACGGTGATTCTTATAAGTTGGTTCATTTGAACTTAGCATTCTAATGCAGAACAAATTAGCCTTATGGAAAGAGATTCTATGATCAAGATATAGAGAAAATGCATCTCAACTCTCAAGCATGCCATTTAAAAAGAAAGAGAAGATCAATCCCAAATCACTAAGACATAATTTATTTGACTATTCTAATGCAGACCCGTTTAGATTAGTTCAAGAACATTACATTAACAATCTTCCGTAAGAGTTCTTGTACACTTGGAAGTGAGCAATTAGCCATCTTGTCAAGCAAAAAATTTTGTTAACGAATTCCTTGGGGCTTAATGGCAACGGTTAGCTGCCACTGAACACCAAATTTGAAATGATGAGGATATTAAAATGACTGTTTTCTTTTCCAGGTTGCAGACTAAAATCAAGTGCCACTGTCGTTAAGACCAAACACCTCATGTTTTACTTAGCTGTTTGGTTTGAAGATTGAGTGAATAAGTATGAAGTTTTTATAAGTAGGAAGCATTTTTTGTCTTTAGATAAATTAGCATAACAGCACTGAACAATGAATAACACTTGTATGGTTATACCACAGACCCCAAACAATGTAACAGAAACAGAAGAAACACATGGACACTACTTACTTTTTAACAAATGAGTCTCAATAGAGTTGTCTGCACAAGTTGTGTACTGACGACAAGAATGTTAAATCAATCGCAATCGTTATAGTTTAGATGCTCTCTTCTTGTCTCTCTCCTGCTAGGATGTCCAATCCTGAAAATTGTGAAGGCTGCCTGTGAAGTCTGTGAAGAGTCCATCAACTCCAATGTGATTAAGCCAGTAATTGTACTCTTCATACGGGTCTGCATGAAAGTTCAGGGGCAAGAACTGGTTCTCATTTTGGTAAGTGTATGGATGCACCTGAATTTGACCATGTCAAGAGCAAATTTAGAGAAAACTTAAACTTACGAATTTGAGATATGCGTTTGCAGCGTAAAGAAGTAAAATCAAGGTATGAAACAAAACAAGCCTGGTTGAAGAAGTTGCTATTATATACTTGTTCATGTCCATAACCCAACAAATGCATTTAGCATGAACCAGAACCTTTGCAACTATTACCTCTAGTCATTTTAAAACAAATACTTGGATTGTGAAGTTCCTATTAGTAGACAAAGAGAGCTAGTTCTTTTCTTTAGATTTAAATATCTTTAGCATTTAGATTGTGAGGTTCTTTTACTTAGTATGTTACTTCATTATTTAGATTTTAATATCTTTAGCAGTTAACACTGAATCTTTTTCGATAAAATGGAATCATAATCGTGACTGTAATCTTATATTCCTATTGTCCAGATACCTGTAGATTATGAGCGTGTGCTCTGGTAACAAGATCAGTAGGTTCTTGCAAATAATTATTGATCACAGGGACCACCAAATCCTTCAGTGGCCCGATCCCCACCACGTAGTTCTTAATGTCGTCCAAGTATTGATCAGAGGTAAGGTCCACATATGGCTGCACTTCATTGATTTCATATACAGTGAGGAAGTTAGAAGTAGAGAAGTCAAAAAATAAAAGTAGACGCCGACTAAGGCCACGTTTACTAATCTGCAATCAAATGACTCGTAAGAGGAATGAGGGGAAAGGTTTAGGATTCCTTTCCTGTACTTCTAATGGGTATATAAACACATGAAAGTGTAACACTCTCCCTCCATCGTTTTATTTGCTCTCTACAAATTAGTAAACATGCACTTAAAGTAGAGAATAAGGTAACAAGCAAAGAACGTCAGGAAAAGTGGGGTAAGTTCTGTAGGTGAGTCCATGTTCAAACCATAGGTTGGGTTGAGGGAATCAGCTTGAAGATCACTAAACAAATGAGTTGACTACTCGGTTCAAGGAAGATTTTAGGCGATGAAAACAGGAAGAATACGAACCCGATTAGCATCTTGAGTTGGAACCGTAGCATTAAAAATTAACAGGATCTTGGGCAAGTCAGTGAGATTAGATATGTATTCAAGTGAATTTGGATAAAATGACTGGATAAATGCAGGTTGTTTAAGCCAATATTCAGACAAATATGAGCCCTTGTATCCATACTTCTCAAGTGTCTCCACAAACTTGTCCTCATGTCTTTTTACCATTTGGCAATTTCACCTGTCATTATGAATACAAATATAAGAGAGGTTGAATAAAGAGGTCATAGAATTGCTCCAAGGATATACTTGCATGCTGGTTGATAAATACTGGATCTTTTATCTCAGGATATATTCCAACCACTCTTGGTGCATCCAGTGCAATGTGAATGAACTCTTCAAAAGTGATAATAGAAAACTTCCCTGAACAGAGTACCAACAACAACAACCAAAAAAAAAAAAAAAGCAACAATTTTGGTTATTTATGGATATCATAAAACACATGTTAAGGCTTGTTCTATTCGACAATCTAGGATCATTGACTCAGTTTTTGTAAATAATGAATTATATATCTTCATAAGCCGAAAAAACCTCGATTACTCTGGTTTCTCTCCATTATCACGAAGGTAGCTGCACTATAGCTCAAAATAAGTAGCATACAAAAATATGAACATTCATGGGAAATGGACTTGACTAGTAGTAGTTCGTAGACAAAAATGATTTTTCTAAAAGAATTTTGGAAAATGACTTTTCTTATTTGATATTGTGTGATATGAGTCAGAAAGTCATAGTTTTATGGTTAGAGCTAGTGTGACATTTGCTATAGAAAACTATGACTTTAGTCCAAATTAATACTATCTATGTCAAATTCCCAACATTCATTTGAAGGTGTGTCAAAGCTAGGAACTAACCATTATACTGTTGATCACGGAACGGGTACCTCTGCTTCACGCGCAATGACTTAAGTTCTTCTAATGTGAAATCAACCGCACATAAGTGAATATCTCTCAAAATCTTCTGTCGATTAAATTATAAAACAATAAAATTATAGCTGAGAAAAGAGAGCTAAGTACAATGATATTATTGAGGTTTGTGTACATTATTAAGGGAACATAACAAAGAACTCATCAACAATAAATGAACAATCTCTCAATTGTGCCACAAAACAAAAGGGTATAAAAATATCAGAAGACCTTAAAATACCAGTGAAAAAGCCAGTAACATTGACCCCTTGAACTTGATAAGTTCTTTTACGATTTGCAAAATGCTTGTGTTGTGCAATATCGGTTGTATCATCAAGCGTCACATCGTGGAAACATATAAGAACTCCATCTTTAGAAGATAGGATATCTGTTTCAATAAAGTCTGCACCTTCTGCAATAGCTCTCTACAAGAAAAGCATCACTTTTTAGGTTCATTATCATATTCACTAAATAGGCTAATTAAGAGTCAGAAAACCAAAATAAATAATAAAAATAAAGTAAATAAAAAATCTTTAAATATATAAAAAAATAGATTCGAATAATGAATAAGAGAAACGTAGTAAAATAACCTTATATCTGGTAAGTTTTTTTTTTTTTTTTTAAAACCCATGTGTTTTATAAAATATGACAAAATTCCTTTAAATTTGATTTTTTTTATTACAAAATGCCTTGTACTTTGATTTTTTTGAAATTTGACATCCTCATATCATCAAAATTAAGAAAATTGATTTGAATAATGAATAAGAGAAAACGAAGTAAAATAACCGTATATTTGATAATTTTTTTATGAAACCCATATCTTTTATAAAATATGATAAAGTATTTTTAAATTTGATTTTTTATTACAAAATGCCTTATAATTTGATTTTTTTGCAATTTGAAATCCCCATATCATCAAACTTGAGAAAATTGATTTGAATAATGAATAAGAGAAAACATAGTAAAATAATCTTATATTTGATAATTTTTTTATGAAACCTATGTGTTTTATAAAATATGAAAAAATTCCTTTAAATTTGATTTTTTTTGGAAATTTGATCTCCTCATATCATTAAAATTAAGAAAATTGATTGAAATGAAAAAATTACCCTTAGTAAATGGTATATTTAAATTTTAAATAAAATTTAATTATTGTCCACACTAGTTTCTAAATAATATTTTGATTTTTTTAAATAATCTCATAAATGATAAAATAAATTCTAAATAATTATTTATGTATACAAACAGAAAATAAAAATGTGATATAAACCTAAATCTACCATCCATTGAGGATAATTTTTTCATTTATTTAAATTTTTTCTAATTTAATTTATATGAGAATGCCGTATTTCAAAAGTTGTCAAATTATAAGATTTTTTGTAATAAAAAATCAAATTCAAGAGATTTTTCTCATTTGTCTTAATACACAAGGAGTTTTGTGAAAAAAGAGTTGAAATATAAGGTCATTTTATACGTTTTCTCTAATAAATAATATAACTACTTGTTGTCCACAATCTGAGAGATATTTATTGGTAGTTCTGAGTAAGTGAAGCCGTAAAAAAATGGAGAAGAGAGAAAGAGAAAGTGAGGAATATGATATTGAAGGGTCTCAATAAGGCAAATGATGAGTAATTTTAATTTTATTATACGTTTTTTTAATTTTTTTTTATAAATAACAAAAATATTCTCTTATGTTAGTAAATTACTAGAATTTTGCCCTTTTGTCTAATTGGGCAAAACTGACATCCAAAAAGATAAAATTATTCTTCCTCTAAACTTGTAACCAAAACACATATAACTAAAAAACAACACATAATGATGGATGAAAGTTAAAAATGAGTAAGAAAAAAAAATATAGTGAATTAAAAGTTTTATATAAATTTTTTTTCAATTTTTTTTTAATTTTTAGCTGATTAATTGCATTTAAGTAAGAGTATCTTGGTCATTTAAAAATAATTCTCACTTAGTTTAGACCAAATTAGATAGAGGGTGATATTTACATTGATTTTGTCATTTTTTTTGGTTATTTATGAAAAGATAGGAAATAAATATTTTTTGTTATTATCCAGAAAAAAGGAGTAAATAAAAATATGATTAAATTTTAGGCCCAATTTAAGTAAGTATCTTTTTGTCAAATGTTATAATAAAATGTCCACTATATATACCAAGCATAAAACTTTATATACTAAATATAAAAAAAGTATATATCTAGTAATTTCAGTACAATAATTAAAATTGATAGATATACTTATCTACTAAGTATAATATATATATATCTAAATATTTAGTTATAAAATTTAAAAAATGAACATATACTTAATTAAATTTAAAATATTAGTTATCTGTCTAAATTTTTCTATGAAAAAACTGCTGATAAAGAAAAAAAATCTCATAATATTTGCGTTAAAAAAAATTCCTATAATATGTGGGTATTGGGCACGGGTAGGATAATATAGACCAAAATATTTTTTGATGACTTTTTCGAAAGGACATTTTGAGGACTAAAAAATTTTAGGACCGATAGTCGAAACTTGTAAGACACTAATGGTCGGTCGTCAACAATTGGAGGATTGAAATTCTAGATCTCTCAGTTGTGCTAGTCTCATGATTCAAAAAGTACATATCAATTTGTTCTTAATTTTATATTCAATATATACATATACATATTGTAGTGTACGATTCAATAATACCTCACAATATTGTACGGACGAGAAGTTTGCAGAGGCTGCCTATTCCCATGGCTGGATTTACTTTTTGAATGTTACCTATAATATAAACATATATGTATAAAAGAATGTTACCTATATATACAGTAATTCTCAGTTCGAAATAGGAACTTTTAAGAGAAACCCATTACGGAGAGTTGATGATTATGGAAGACATAGATGAAAAAAATGGATCATTAGGATGAAATAATGGAGCTTACAGCGTGGGAAAGCCATGGACATCATGGTGTTTGAGCTTCGCTAACTTCTCTTCTTGGCTTTAGACTGCTCTGTTTTTACTTCCAATTTATATGTTTCTAGTTGTTTTTATACAGAGGGAATCACATAAAACGTGTACCGCGTTCTGGTTTGACTATTTGGATATAATTTTCTGCTCATTGTAATACCACGTTTATCTTAAATTTTCTTTTAAATACTACAAGTACACATTTTTTAATTTTCAGTTTCAAATTTTAAATAGATGGATAACGGTATGAATTTGAAAAATAATAAAATGGCAGGCACTTGCCACTATTTTTTAAGTTTTAAGATTGTTATTTTAGTGTTGCCACAAGAATCACGATCTATTTGATCCAACAATTTGTTATTTATCATATAAGGAAAAGAATCGTCCTAAGTATGGTCCACGAAGAGCACGTGCAGATTTATTTATTTTTGAGGTAGCATGTGCAGACTTTTGGCTTCTTGAAATTATTGTGTTAATTATATCTTTATACTTTATTTTAACTAGTTGCTCAATTTATATTTTATATTTTGGTTATTATAATTTGAAATTTATAATAAATTTATAACTTTTTATGTTGAATATCAATTTGACTATTAAGTTTACCAAAATATTTTTTTAAACTTTAAAAATCTATATTTTAATACTTAATTTAAATTTAAAAATAATTAAAATAAGTAGCTAAAAGAAAAAATAAGTTGAAAAATGCAAAAGCCAACAAAAATTGAATATTATTTATAAAACCATTTTTCAATTTTATATATGTTTTAAATGTGATTTGTTTTAAAAACTATATTTTTACAATTTTAAGAATATTTTGATAAATATAATAGTTAAAAATTAGTGTTTGACCAAAAGAGGATATAAATTTGTTACAAATTCTATATTTGAAAATTATTGTTGATAATAACAAAAACTCAAGATATAAACTGAATAACAATCAAAATAAAATGTATAAAAATATAATTATCCCTTATTAACATTATGTTTGGTAGGAGGGAGGGCCAAGTTATTATTAAAACTATGTTTGGTAATAGGAAGGAGGTGCAAAAAGGAAGGATGGATGAAAAGAAGCTAGGATTCTAGTTTAGTGGGTGCCAATATTACATTTTGTCTATTTTATGAGTGCATTTCTGTATTTTTTCTATTTTTGAGTAGGGATTTTATGTGTAATTTAGGTTCAGAAAATATAAAAAATATGTGAATAATTAGGTCCTTTTGAAAGGAAAAATAAAATTGAGTTGAGGTAAATAATACTGTGCCTTCGTCCTGGGGATATAGAGCTTAGGAAAAAGAAAGAATACAAAGGAGAGATTAAAGTATCAATCTTTTGGCTATTTGATAAAAAGAATGGAAAGTTTTTATTTACAAAATTATCATATTATCCTCTTTCTATTTTTTATTTTTATAAATAACTTTTAAAATGTGTATACCTTACATTAAAAGATAAACAAAAGATTGAATATACTTGTCCTTATGCACAATACAAAGCTAACAATACCCACTGACATCTCTAGGGAAAGCTCATCCCTCCACCTTCTCCTCTCCCTCTCTCAATCTCTCTTAGGAGGATTTTATCTCTCACTCTATTCCTCTTCATTTTTTTCGCAAATTCCTCCTAACAAATAAAGCATAAAAGACAAGCACATCCCATTATTATAATTGATGAGTATGGTTCCCCGTGAATTTTGTTGTAAAACCTACGCTAATAGTTCAAATTAGATAATGGTGTATATTAATCTATAATGAAAAGAATTATGAAAAAAAAAACAGTTAAAAGATGGATGAGAAGAAATGAAACAAAGAGTCGATGACCATCTTTCTTATGTTTACATAGCTATTAGAAGGTGAAATTAAAATCAATTCCATTCTGTTTTCGTTGTTTATATATCTATTAGGAGTTTAGAAATAAAAATCTAACTCGGTCAAGTATTAAAATGTCCACCTGTAAACGAATATGTTAGTGTTATTTAAAAAAAAAATTGAGATATATAAATCATTTCACAATAATTTAATTTAGATGAAAAGTAAAACAATGAAATTAGTTGGATTGTGATTCTCCGTCCCAGCATACTAATTATGTGGAGCTAATTAATTTTTTTTAAACAATGTAATCCCAAAAACACCCCTCTATTACAACTAAGTATTATATCATTTTTATACTAACTCTCCTAAAAGAGCCAAAATTATTCTATCTCTTTGGTCAAATTTTTTTCTAATTAACATTAATGCCCTTGGTCAATTAATTTATTTTAATAAGATGATCATAAAATACCACATTTATTGTGGCTATATATATATATATATATATATATAGTATATGTATAGTTTGTTTGAGGGAAGCTAAATATATATTACCTCAGGTTCTCAAAAAATCCAGAAAAGCATTCCATCTATTTTCTTCCTATCTTTTTGGTCAAATTTTTTACTGATCTATTTCCCCTAGATGATAGTAATGCGTTTGGGATATTGATATTCAATTAACTCTTAAAAAAATGTTAAAAACTACTGCGAAAAAAACACATCATCAACAATTTTCTTATATACTAGAATTAAAACATGTAACATTTTTTTTTTTAAATTTTACCAAATAGATAGAAGTATTTGGCATAATTTTTTTGAACGTATTTAAAGGTATTATAGATATATCATATTACAAGCTTTACCTAAAATATACATATGTATACTTTTTTTTCACATTTTAAACAAGAGTAATATATAAAGATACGCAAAATTTACACACAAAAATTAAAGATGATGATGTAATATGTTTTTTAATCAGCCATGTTTTTTAATCAAATATTAAAGATGATAACACATCTTTCTTTTTTTTTTTTTTTTTTTTTTTTAAAGAGTATTACACACTGTTTTTTCTTTTTCTTTTTTCACCATCGACTCAGATAAGTTGTAGTCCTCTCTGATAAATATATAAACATATACATATAGAGGGGTTTGAAACAATAGAACAATACATTACTCATTTAATACATAAATATATTGGATATACTATATATATATATATATAGGTTGCCAATCCAATAGGTATTTTTTTTCTTTACCTATGGGTAGGTATTTTTTTTTAGCCGTTAGATCACCATCTAATAGTGATCCAATGGCTATAATGAAGTCCATTAAAAGACGTGCATCATTAATGCTCTTTCTCTCTCTTACTTTTTACAATAAAAAAATGTACATGCTAAATTTTCATTGGCCAAATTGATACCTATACGTAGGTAAAAAAAAAAAAAATACCTACTGGATTGGTGCCCATATATATATATATATGATATATACATGATTGTATTAAATTACACGATGCATCATGTTTCCCATTTCTAATATATGCATATACGATCATAAATTAATATTTTTCTTTTCATTGCTCCATTGTTAAAGTTTTTGGTGATTTGAAGAATGTAAAAAAAAATCTTTTTAGATTTAAACAATTTTATACTTTTCATTTTCCTAGGTGAGCTAAGCTGATTCTTATTATATATAGGGGTGGCAATTCATGTTCACAGGTTGCGTTTGTGTCGGGTTGAGGGTCGCTATTTACGGTTATATAATCAACCCAGACACGACCCATATAAAATTCGTGTCAGAAAACTCCAACTTGGACATGACCTAATTTTTAAATGGGTTGACGTGATACGACCCGTGTTAACCCTTTTAGTAACAAATACTTTTAGAATGTAAAATAACCCGTTAACCCGAACCTACAGACCCATTTATTTGTACAAAAATAACCTCAAAAAAGTGAAAAATCCCAGATATGTTAAAACAAATATAATGTAAAAGAACACAAATAAATTAAGCAGAATAATCCATGACCAGTTTAAAATACAAATCATTATAATAAACCTTAATGAACATCAATGACCAATAGATCATCAAAAGAATAAAACACATAACAACATACTAATAATCCCTCAAAAGAACAAAATACGTAACAACACACCAATAGTCCATCAAAAGTACAAACAGATAATAACACAATAGAATATTTAAACTTAAGTTTCTCATGCTCTAATTATCATTCCACTATTTCCTATTGCACTTGAGCTAGAACTTTGAGGCTGAACAATTTCTTCTTTGTTGGCACTAAGCTCCACAATATCTTGGGTAATTTTCTCCAAGTCTTATGCAATTTTATCTATCTCAGTTACATTCAAAGATATAATAATTATGATTCTTATTATATAGGATAATTCTAATATCTTTTGAATCTTAAACACTAGGAGAAAATAAAATTACCTTTATTACCAAATAACCAATTCCTTGTACAAACAATAGCCTCAACTATGTCAAGTTTCAGTGAGCTCCGAAATTGGTCAAGTACACGTCCATTAATACTAAATACGGACTCTGAAGCAACAGTTGAAATTAGAATGCTAAGAACATCACGAGCCATTGCAGCAAGCTCAGGATAGCAGAATTGATTAGACTTCCAAAATGCAAGAATATAAAACTTTGAATTCCTCATAAACTTTAGCTCAGCCAAATAAAGCTCCAATTGTGATTTTTGGTCAGAATATGAACTATCATCAGTTTCAAGATTATCAAATTCCTACAAGATATACATATAAAGTTAGTTAATAAATAAAAATAATTTAGTTAAAAAATAATTGTAAGAATTAGGATTTGATGTAAACAAATAAATTTTATATTAAAGAGTTCAGATTCTATCTTCATAGAATCTGTTTATACATTTTTACTTACACTTTTACAGAATAAAGGTTGGACTTTAGCGCTATGAGAATGATCCTTATACTCGTCAAAAAGATCATACAACTTAGAACGAAGAAGCATCATCTCAAGTGAGTCTTCTCTGTATACTTTCTTATAGCCAAACTCCACAAATTGTATCTTAAGTAAGGGATCTAGAATATAAGCTATAGACAAAATGATACTAAAATCTGACCAATACTTTTGAAATCTCCCCCACATCTTAATTGCCATGTGTTTCATATTTCCATCTTCTTTTTCCATATTTTTTTTTCAAGATCAAATAATATTGAAATACATTAGGAAAATACAGTTAGAAGTTGGATATTGAGTACCAAAAAAGACAAGTGTTGTATCATAAAATACTTTTAAAAACTTCTAAACTTTCTCAACCCTTTCCCACTCTTCTGTTGAAGGATAACTTTTATAGTTAGAATCACTTAATTCCAGATACTAAAAACCACGACGATACAATAATGTACTATCAAGTATAAGGAATGTTAAGTTCTACCCAGTCATTACATCTTGGCATAACTCTTTTTTGCTCTCTACAGAAACCAACTTAGCACACTCTAAAAATTTTTGTTTTCTTGCTTGGGATCCTTTAACATATTTAACACTTTTATGAATCTTGTTCACAGATTTATCAATTTCCTTCAATCCATCTTGCACAATCAGATTTAGTATATGACAACAACATCTTAAATGAAAAAACCCATCATTACAAGGAAGCAAACCTTTTTAACTTAAGTTGTGATCCCAAAGATTCAATAGAAACATCGTTCAAAGAAGCATTATCTAGAGTAACATTGAAAATCTTCCGTTCAATTCCCTATTCAGTTAACAAACCAAAAAATCTTCTCAGACAAAACAATACCAGTATGTAGAGGTGGCATAAAACAAAAATTCAATACTCTTTTATGCAAATGCCAATTTTTATCAATAAAATGAGTTGTGAGACATAAATACCCATCGCTAGTCAATGAACTCTAAAGATCAGATGTTAAACTTATCCTTCTATGAGCTGAATCTAATATTGTCTTAATCCTAATCTTTTCCCTATGGTGCAACTTACGACAATCAGATTCAGCAGTGTTTCTAGTCATTTGATTTGCCACAGGGCATAGAAATCACAACAATGCTCTAATTCCCTCGTATTCAACAAATTGGAAAGATAAATCATGCATGATGATTGCTGAAATCAAGAACTCACGAAATTTCTCAGGATCATAATGACTAGTAGTAAATGACATAGATTCTTCATCTTGTTGAATAAGCATTTGACTAACATCACATGTATTTTTTCTCTTACAAATTTTAAGGTGATAGTCATGTTACCTGTTCCATAATTGCTAGATGCAAGATATTATTGTCCACATTTTTTGCATCCACACTTCAAAACTTTGTCAAGACCCACAGGAAGGACATCAAAAAATTTCCACCCTTTTGATTTCAATGTTCTCTTTTTGCGAGGTGGGATGCTAGTAGTATCCTTCACATAACCTTATACACTTCATCATCACTAATAGTTAGATCCTCGTTCATAATACCATCTCTAACTTAGCTTTCAACATTGTTCTCACCAAAAGTATGTTGAGGTTCCTTTTCCATCTTCCAAAAAAAAAAGAACAAATCACTTAATTACTCAAAATTTCAGCCGACATAACTCATAAATATAAGCTTAATACATATAGAAATTACATAAACTTACAGGTATAATATCAATACAAGTCCACTACTTTGAGCAAAAAATATACAAGTCTACTACTCAATTGAAAAACGTAAACTCACATAAAAGAAGATCATATAGAAATAATATAAATTTATATCAATAGAAGTCCACTAATCAATTAAAAAACGAACTCACATATCACGATTTAAAGCCAAAATTGAATATGCATTATATAGTACTCAATAAGAATAACATAACAAAAATATATTAAATTACACCATTCAATGAGAGAAAAGTAACCAATAGATTCAAATAATATTAAAAAATTAATCAAATCCAACCTCAAATAAATAAATAAATATAAAACCATATGCTAGAAACTTACTGAAAGAAAGAAATATAAGACTTACAGTAGAAAAATAGGCGAGCGCTATCTTGTTGTTGCCGAGAGTAAAAAGATGATAAAAAATCAGCAGATATAAATCATAAATAAATATCCAAAAATCTAAATAACCTAAGTTTGGAACTAAAAGTAATCTTACCTTCAACAATTGTGCTTTTTGGCAAAGGGAGAAGATAGAACATAGTGTCTCAACAATCAAACTAGAGAACTGAAAGGAAAAAAAAAAGCTCAGATATTAGAGAAATCATAGAACTAGATCTTGGAAATTAAAAGAGAAATGAGAAAGTATTGAGTACAAACTCAATAAAGAGGTAAGTTTCAATTGTCCATGCTCATGATGTTGACTTGCAGACGTAGAGAGGCAAAGGATAAAGGATGAGGAAGAAGGAGATAGACAGAGAGAGAAACAAAATGTGTATATGCTATGGGAGGTCTAACGACATAACACACAAATAAGGTTTGTTAACTGAAGTAAAGGAAAGTTGGCTTAGGGATTTTAGATTTTTATATATTTAAGTGTGTTTAGTATCTGGTCCATTTCGGGTCACTAATGAGTTTATGGGTTAATCTCGTGTTATCAGATCCATATCAGGTTAGTGTGTTAATTTTAGATTGGTGTGTCCATTTCATGTCAATCTGAAATTGACCTATTTTTAAATTTAGTCTTGAAACGAGTTATTTGAGTTGATGTTGTGCTCAACAAGTCGACCTGATTTCAACCCACTATTGTTTCGTGTCATTCGGGTTTGACTTGCACCCCATTTTCCAAACCCTAACCTACAATATTTCGTGTTAGGTTCGTGTTATGTTATCGTATCGTAATTCAAATTGTCATTTCTAATTATATAACCATAATGAGTGCATTTAATTCTTAGATTATCTTTTTTTTTTTTTTTTTTAACAGAGAAAATGCATCAGAACTTGCACAATTATTAAATGTGGGATTCTTATGATTTTTTCGGAGATCTCAGGGGTTATTGTATGCGGAAACCGAGAGTATAACTATGGCAATTTTTCCAGAATATCATTGCATGACACCAATTTCACAATCCACCATATGCACGAAACCAGGCAAAACAAAAGCTAAGATTGAACAACAGAAGCAGCCATGTCTTCACAAAAGGTTTCGCACTAGAGAAATGAAAACAATCAATGTCAAATCAAGATCATCAACAAAAGCAGAGAAAACAGTTCGGTACGCCCTGTTTAGCACCAATATCTAAGTGCACAATATCAAATCATTCTATGGAAAAACCTAATTTAATAAAATCCCAACGATCAGTAAAGCAAAAGACCCCAATTTTTCCGATTTTGCTTGACAAAATTTGCTGATTCCATTTTAATCTCTGTTGGAAGCATTCAATGAATCTTATACAAAGATCGAGTAGCCAAGACAACTTTAATCTTAAAAGAAATGAAGAAATTTATCGATTGATTAAAAAATTAGATTTGCTTGAAATTTATATGTGAACTCGTCACCTCAAACGATTGAATTCTAATATTTTGAGCGATCAGTGAAGAATCAATCAAGATTCAATTTTGCAATTTCATCAACCCGTATACAGTCAACTAACAAATATATACCTACTGAAATTCAAAATAATAATCAATATGTTACACTTACACTTTCACATTTTCATAGTTTGAGAGCATTAAAATGATTTACATACTATTGGGACTAGATATGAAAGATCAACAAACTTACACTTTCACATTTTCGTAGTTTGAGCGCACTAAAAAGATTTACATACTATTGAGACTAGATAGGAAGATTGAATCGTTATCAATCCAGAAATGATTGACAATTGAGATGGAGATTCTTACTCTGAAAGACTTTTCAAAAAATTGAACGCACTAAATAAGATATCTAATGTGATTTACCTTTTATTTATGAGAGAAAATGAATGAAATAAGATGTCTATTAAGTGAATATTGGGTCCTTTATTGCTATTATTCATTTGTTTTCTAGTTCTTTAGTTTGTAAGATGTGTGACTAATTTCTGGTTATTTTTCTTGTTTTGATTTTCGTTGATGAATTTGGTTTTTTTTTTTTTTATCCCTTCCTTCCTTTTGGATCCAAGCAACAGAAAAATAATTTTAGTGGTCATGTAAGCATAGTTTTGAACCTGTAAATTCCATGTTTTATCTGAATGACAAGGTCCAGTGACACATGGAAACGACAACCAAAAACTTGTTGTCTGAGGAGAGTAAAGCACTAACTAACCATTGGTTTGTCTATTTGTTTATTTACTTTAATTTGTATTTTAATATGTGTTTTTATTTATATGTATATAAGTTGCGAATTTAATAGTTATTTTTTTTTTAATTATGAATTATATGAATTATTTTTTTAAGTCGTTGGATTACCATTTAATAGTGATCTAATGGCTATAATGAAGTGCATGAAAAGACGTTAATCATTAATATTTTTTTTTTATTTTTTATAATAAAAAAATATACATATTAAATTTTTATTAACTAAATTAATGCTAAATTTTTATTGACTAAATTGATTAAAAAAAAAAAAAAAAAACCTGTGGAATGTGCCCATACATATTTATAGTCAGCATTCAGAGGGGAGTATCAACTACCCGACTTCTTGTTAATTTCACTATATCTTTGACATATTCCTAATCAATCTGCAAATAACGTGTCATAAGGTCCAACGGTACATGGAACGACAATATAAAACCTGTCGTATGAGGATATAAGTACCGTACCAAACATTTGTTACTCAGGCATACCTCCTTCTCATGGAGGACTATCAAAAGGAAGGACACGATCAAACAGCTGATTTCATCATTATCTGGAAATCTAGAAATTATCTTTAATAACCTAAACATAAGAGGAAGAAATAGTAAAATTTAAAAAATAAAACAAAAAAGAAGACAAAAACTTCCTCCGCTTCAGTTGAACTTCTTATCACTTGTTAAAACATTGCCCTAAAGGGGGTGACATATATTGCGACCACCACCGATTGATCTGATCTACAAGCGAAAAGCAGGGCAGACATTGATGTGTCTCATCGGATTCGTAACCTCACTGCCGCCGGCGTGCCTGACGAACTCGGCCGGCGAGAGGAAGCTTCCATGGCAAACACAAACTATGCTCACTTGCCCTTTAGTGTACTTGTACAAAAACCCTTCTATTCTCCTCCCATTAGGACCATCCCCAGTGGTCGTAACACTAGGCATTTTGCTCATCACGTCCACCCAATTATCCAACGTCTTTTTGCCATTTGAAGTTTTGAGCTTCTTCAACGGATTCTGCTTCAGCTCACTATCCGAAGGCTCAACAGATTGGTCTCCCTTAGACATGGCTGCTGAGGCCACAACCGGAGGTTCCACATCATCCCTTTGCTCATGTGACGAATTCGAACCAGTGTTGTCCCGTGCAACAGTCAGGAATTCGTGTCCTATTGAGAAAAGCCAGAAATATGCACATAGGAAATTTCACTACGGAGTTTCTCCCTCACAAAATCATTTATCCATAAGATATGACACAACTCATTTTGTCAAAAATACCACTAGGAACACTTTATAGAACATGTCTACGTATCAATTAACGAAGTAGAAAGCTTTCCAGCAAAATGCGGAATTGAAAGCTTTTGCTCTTTTCTCTTTTCTAGTCAGAATATTCTGTTCGTTTATGAATAAGTGTGCTAAATTACTTAATCATCCATTCAAATGAACCGTTCCAATAATTTTAGTAGTGTGATCTTCCCACTCCAATCTTGGACTTTGGTTACATTTCCTAAAATGAAACAAACTGTCCATTCTAACGAGGCATATTCACTATGTACCATATAAGTTCCAAACTTCAATTCCAATTAAGTTCATAAAAAATCTCAAAATTTATCTATAATTTTTTTTCCCAAAAAAAAAAAATTAAAGAGAGAAGAATAGTATACCTTCTAATTGCCGGTAATTACTGGACACATATCCCTGAGTTTTGATCTTACTAATGGCGCGACTCAGCGCGGTGCTCTTCGCCGCGGAAGCCGCCGCCCAAGCCACCATCTCCGACGCCGGAGAAGCCGCCGTCAACGTCGCCGGCGCCGGAGGAGGCTTCTCATCATCAATGGCTTCCCTGCAATTCCTTTGTTTCTCAACCAATCTCTTCTTGGCCGCCATTCTCCTCATCGTCTGCAAGTCCCTGAGCTTAATCGCCGGCTCATTCGTCTCGGCCGGAAGCGAGTAAGACCTCGACAGGGAAAGAAAGGAGTTCTCTTGCAGGCGGAAGGTGGACTCGCCGGCGACTCTGTCCTGAGTCATGACTCCGGCGACGGAAGATGACCGAGTCAGAGGCTTTTCTTTGGAGCTTCTGGCGTAGAGTCCATTCAAAGAGAGTCCCAGATTGAGGTCCGGCTCCTCTGAGCCGATAAGCAACTGGGTTGATTCTCTCTCCTTCGTCTTCTCCGGCGAGAATCTCCAGAAAACATTTGATGCGGTTTCGTAGTTTCGTGTATAAATCTCAGTTTGACCAATCTTAAGTGCTCTGTTCACTTCCGCCATAGCTCTGTTACACCAAAAAAAAAAAATCGGCGAGATTAGATAACTCACCATACCCAAAACGATTTCCCACCATAGAAACTTAAAGTCGTGAAAATTCAACGAAAACCCAGATGAGCTAAGCAAAAACCCAGATAAAATTTTGAGAAAAAAACTGAATCTGTAAGAGAGAGAAAGAGAAAGCACAAGCAAATCGACATACCCAGATGAGAATCTGACGATATCTGACTGAATCGAGTCAGAAAGTCAAGAACACAGGTTCCACTGTCTCGTATCAGAGACAGTTCGCTCTGATACAGAGCTTCCCAGGAGGTTATCAATGGCGGCAGAGAGAGAGAGAGTTAGAGAGTGGAGTCTGGGTTTGGGTTTGGGTTTGGGTTTGGCTTTGGCTTTGGCTTTCACATAACGTACCGTTACTTGAGGGCGTTTTTATTATGAGGTGAGCGTCTCCATTTTTGAGCAAGTTGCAGCTCAAAGACTGAGAACAACAAGAACAACAACTTTCCCTGAGTAGTGTCTGGTTACCATCTGCAACTAGCTGTAACCCTGCACTTTTTCTCCCCGTGTTGTGCCTCAAATTGTTAAATGTTAATTAAGTCGCTTGTAGGGACTGGTCGTAAATCGTAATTTATTGCGAAGATGGAGGGTAGTTTTGGAAGAGAACGTGTTGGAACACTAGTCTACATTCTCTGTGTTTTGCCTCTGTTGAGTGTTAAGCTTATGTGCAGACACGTGCCCTCCAATTCCTGGACGCGGACGGCTATGTTATGCCACTTTTCGTCTTTTTTTTTGTCCCTCCGTCCTCCATTTAAAAAATAAAAAATGTTAAAAAAGATTACAGTTTACTTTTACGGAAGTAAAATTAGTTAGTTAAATCCTAAATGCCTCGCTATCCTGATTTTGTTTTTTCTTTTTTGTTCTTTATGTAGTTATATTTTCAGTATATTCATCTATTTACTTACAAAATCAGACAAGAATTAAGTTGAAGACCCAAAAAAAGAAAAAAGAACAGCATTATGGATAACGCCATTACAAATTAATTACTCGTGTCTATATATTTAATTTTGATACTAATTTAATGTTAAGAACACAAAATATAATGCCAATTATAGTGAGGTGTCATTTAGCTATAAACTACAAGAGTTGGTGTATTTTATGAACTCCACTAATGTGTAACTAGCAAGTGACTCAAAATATTTTTACTAAGAATTAAACTTTAATTAGCATCGCCACACATGCAAATTTGAGGCCTATCGGATCACTTACTCCAAAATGTTTGTGTTTTATTGAATTAGGTAAATCTAGTGGCATTTATTTTTTGTTTAATTATACTTTTTTTAAGTACAACAAAACCCTAAGTTTCATCCCAATGCATAATATAAGAAAACAAAACTCAAACCTTTTTGTTGCTAAATTTCATAATTCATCCGTCACCTATAATTGAATACTAATTTGACGTGGTGCATATAAAATGAAACTTTTTTTAAAAGTAATACCCTAATGTATTACGTAGGATTCGTGCTGACTCCCCCCATAATGCATCACGTTACCAATAAAGAAAAATCCTAATAATATTCCTAAATAAAAAAAATATATTTCCTATAATCCTTATGCTATAATAATGCTCCTATACTTTGGCATGCAAAAAAGAAAAATAGTCTAACCAATATATCTGGATTGTTGGATTTTATTTTGTTTCAAGTTCAAGAGAAATGTTAATTATATTTTCCAATCTCGTTATTTGATACATGTATTTTACTGTGATTTGTTAAACTACTAAAGCATTAAACAGTCAAACAATAAAAGAGTATAAAAAAGAGAATATTTTTGGTAACTTACTTACTTCAATCAAATTAAATTAAATAATTTTTTTTTTTTAAATTTATGTGTTAAGGAAAAACGCGGTGAGGAATTGCTGAGAATAAGTACGGACGTGATATTTCGATGAAAAAAATAAGGTCTATATCACTTGCAGTCTCCAACTTTTACTCAAAGTATTAATCAGGTCTCTAATTTTTTTTGTTGTAATTTTTAGATCATCAAACTTTTACATTTGTATCATTTTAGGTTTTTTCAACTTTTTTCGTCCAATTAAGCCGTTATAGTGAAATTTTTATGAACTCACAATCGTTTAAACATAATCTAAAAGTCTCTCGACAAATAAATGAACAATAATTTATATAAAAAATATGTATTTTGATATGTGTATTTTAGGTATGTATTTCAATAGATATTTAATTGAATTATTTTGGTGTTATTTTTGAATTCAGCTATTTTTATTAATTTATTTAGTTTAATTAAATTAAAATTAAATTTTAATTCAAAATTAACTCAAAAAAACCT
This sequence comes from Parasponia andersonii, assembly GCA_002914805.1. NCBI lineage: Eukaryota > Viridiplantae > Streptophyta > Magnoliopsida > Rosales > Cannabaceae > Trema > Trema andersonii. The sequence continues at coordinate 183,458 of JXTB01000049.1, forward strand.
TAAATATTACAAAAAAAAATTTAAGAAATCAAAAATTACGAAATAAAAAATAAAGATCTAAGTAATACTTTATGTAAAATAGAGGAGCAAATAATATTAAAATTTGTAGATAACAGTTCAATCGGACCAAAAAGTTAAAAAAACACGTACACACGTGAAAGATTAAAAATTACGGAGAAAAAAAATTAGGGATCTAATTAACGAGAAAGGTTTAAGAAGCGCAAGTGATATAAACCAAAAAAAAAAAAAAANCCCAGTTGGGGATACCGCATGCTTCTGTTGCCTCACTCACACTCGCCACGCGCTGCTCCTAATGTCTCTTCAACTTTTGTGGGAGGATTTTCGGACGGTATTACCCCTCATCAATAGGGTTTTTTTTTTTTTTTTTTTTGGCCCTATATCTCAATAATAGTCAATAATGTGCCATGACAAATTTTAGAATCGAGTGGGAATGCCTTTTTCTTTTTTTCTTTTTTTTTTTTTCCGGTCCTCAAGAATAATTTGTTTTTTCAGTTTTGGGAATGAGCTCCGAAAAAAGTATTAGCAATTCGGTTGAGAAATTTAGTAGTTACAAAAAAAAATTTAGTAGTGAATATTTGAGGGAAGACTTATTTTAATATATATTTAGAGAATCAAATAGTGAAAAAGAGTTTATATTACAATCCAAATTATCCAATGACAGAGAATTTTCTTTTAATAAATATTGAACCCAAAACTATCCCTATTAGATTTAGTTACGTACACATTTCTCCTTGCCACCTTAATCATCACAGTAATAATAGACGTATTACGTTTGTATTCGTCTCTTCTTTGAAAATTGAACTCATCAAGCAAGCTCCTCCACGTTACATTCACCTTTAGAAATTCTAGGTGATTCACCGTTGCATATTTTAATTTCTCATATCTAGATTCAAGGCATCGCCATAGTGATTGAATATTACAAGTAATTTACATTTTAAGCGCTTTAAATTTACATTTTAAACATATTTTATGCATACCAAACTTGAGGTATATATAAGATAGACGGTTTTTCCGTTGTTGAACTTGCTCAACCCTATGATCAAACACATTCAACCAGTGATTTCTTCCATAGTGTTGCTTTCAACTATGATTGCATTACTTCTTCGTACAAGTTGGTACGTCAAGCTCGAATAAGAAGAGTCAGCAAACTATATAAGGATAAATTTATCCTTCTTAGGAAAAAAATGTGTCGATTGTTTCTATTACACATATATATATATATATTTACTGCATATTTGGAGACTTGCATATGTTAATATACATAATAGATTGTTAAACTAAATACAATTATAGAATCTATCGTGCTAAATTATCAGAAAAAAATTGTTAAGAAATTGAGACAAACCTAAATCTATAGCCAAAGACAATGAACACCGTAACAGAAACGTTAAATTGAGAGTTAAAGGGTTTGAGACTTTCACAGATAGAATACTCTATATATGCTCAATAGGTTCTCTCTTTGTTGATGGAAACAGAGGAGAAGAGCATACGTTCTATTTGGCTTGGGGACTAAAACCCTAATAGTTATGTCCTTATATATTGATAGCCAATAGAGATCTCATTAATTTTTATTAGTCTAGTATTAGGTAACCACACATTATAGAGTATATACTTAATTGGTAATTTCTTGAGTCTAAATTAGATCACTTAATTGGCCCCACTTAATTACATAGTCATAATATTATATAATTGTTATAAAAAAAAATCTGTGGCCCACAATAAGGTTATACGTATATAACCTAACAATCTCCCACTTGGGCTACATGGGTTTTTCCTGAGATAATTATAATGAAAACTTGAGTATGTACTTTTTTGCTGTCTGTTAAAAAATTACTCCTTAAGATAATTTGAGCTATTTTGTATATCAACATGAAATCAAAGTAGTCTTCATTGCACTTAGATAGACAACTAAACCCATCAATGATTACCAAATCAATACATGTGATGACATAGATCAAGTATAGATGTGTGGCATGGAAATTACATGAAAAGTGATCTTACATGCCTATTTCCATCTGATCCTACTTTAAACTGAACTAAGATCAACCTTAGTCTTTCCTCTTAATGCATTACTGCAAACTTTATGCTTAAACCGCAATAGGAAAGATAAAAATATGATAAGTATCATACTTGAATTCAAAGTTTACAAAAAATCTATTGACCATATTCTGCAGGAATTAAACAAGGAATAAGTGTCACTAATGAACATCTAGACCAAACTAGAAACTGCACATCTTTAAAATACAACACCATTATGAGAAATATGCCCAAAAAAATACCTTAAGTGATAAACCTTTGATGAGTGACCACTATTATAGAGTTTGTACTTACATATTTCTTAGACACTTAGTAACTCTAAATACTTTATTTTAACAATAGATAACTTAAAATATATGTGCTTTGACTTCAAGAGTTTCTGATATTATTAGAATACATCAATATGGCTTAACACATCTTTGTCCTTCATGGATTTCATCTCATTCTTTATGGCATCAATCTGCTTTTAGAGTTAGAATATTGTTTTAGCTTGAGTGAAAATAATTAGATTATTTTCTATTCCCATATCAAATAAATATTCTTGGAGATTAACAACATAAATATCCGAAATTGTACTTCTATTTTTCCTAATGGATTTCCTTCATGATATTTTCTCTTGAGGTTGTTGAGTTTGCTCTTTTGGAAATTGCTGAATATTATCTAGATTCGAATATGTATCTTGAATAATGTAAGGTATAAAAGCCTGAAACCTGAATATTTTCAATTGCAACTGAAGGAATAGAAATGAGTTCCTTCTCAAAGACAATATTCTTAACCTTTTCTCCCCTCAAACTTAACATCCTCAAAGAATTTATATTTTCCTATTTTGAAAAGGATTTATAAGAGGTATCATAAAAATGAATCCTCTTAACTTTTCAAAGTACCAAATAAAATAATAGCAAAAATTCTTAAGTCCAATCACTTTCCATATGGCTTGTATAGCCTAATCTTAGTTGGATAATCTCAGATATGCAAGTACCTAATGTTATGCTAGGCTTCTTGCCTGTCCATAGCGCATAGGGGATTTAGCTACATCTTTAGTGGAAGCTTTGTTTAGTATATATACTGCAGTTCTTAAGTTCTTTTTCTATAGTGATTTAGGTAAAAAAGAATAATTAATCACACTTTTTACCATGTCCTTAAGTTTGCTTCATTGTCACTGAATAATACTATATATACTAGGTTTCTCTGGTATTTCGTATTGTCAGACGACTCTATATGTCTCTAAGAAGTAAGTGAAGGAATCTGGAATTTGTTAACTTTATCCGTCTTACCTACCACAGTATGCATTATGATTAGATTTGACAGCTTTAATTTCCTAGCTCAGTTGAATTTTAACTTGGGTATTGAAAGAAAAAAACTTAGATACATCCAGAAATTAAGACTTCTTATGAACCAAAATAGGTACTCTTAGTGAAAATAATTATCTGCAACCCTCTAGGAATCTCTAGACTTGCAATCTTAGTAAAATTATTAGTAATAAACTTAGCATCGAATTTTAATAAGTTTACGTTCTCAAATACTTAAAATTATGTGTATAATATTATTTTAATGTTAAATTTTATTACGTGAGAAAATTACAGTTATTCCTTGTTTTAACTTAGAAATTCTAAGTTAGTTTTTCTTAATAATAAATAGATTCTACAAAGATTATATTATATACATCAACATAACCTAATTAAGAACGTGACATGTTTCTGTCACATTATAAAAAATTGTTACATTTTATAACCTAAAGTTAATAGTTGCAACAAATTAGTACAAAGAATTAAGTAGACAAATTAATCTAAGACTGGAAAATAAGTTGTAGAATAAGATGAAGAGTAGTAAAGTTTTATCTTAGAAAGATAATAACTTTAAATTAGTGGAATAGAAAAGGAAAGAGGTAAAATTAGTGGGTAATTCTAAAAAAAGAAAATATAGATAAAACTAATTAATAGTTTTTGTCTCTAAAATAATTCAAAAGGTAAGAAAAAAGAAAATGATAATGGAAATGTTCTTTGGAAATTAGTGGCCATAATTCAAAGTGAAAGACATAGACAAAACTAATTAGTAACTTTTGTCTCCAAAATAATTTAAAAGGAATGAAAAAGATTAATATAGTGGAGACTTTTTTTGGAATCTAGTGGTATTAGATTCCAAATAATTGAAAAAGAAGAAAGATTAGAAACAAAAGTAGTGGATGAGTGAAAAATAAAGTAAAAGATAAGGTAATGGAGTAGGAAAAGAAGATATATTGACAAATTGGTAATAATGGTACTTGGATTATTTGATGGAATAGGAAAGTATGTATTATTGGATACCTCCTATGAATGGCCTGTAAATAAATTTTTTATTTAGCAATGCAAATCCATACTTAACCTTCTAATTACTTAGCCAAAACTATCTTCATTCTTCTAATTATTCTTTTTCAAAAAAAAAATTCTTTCTACTTCACTTTCTTCCAAATCCACAAGAGTTATAATATTTTACCATCAACTCAAGAAATTATGAATTATAATCAAGAGAATAGAGTACCTAGTTTTTGGTAGAGATGTAAGAAAGAATATTCAAGCTTGGAAGGTAAATATTCCCTCACTTTGCTTGTTATGTGTTTAAATAGATTCTATAAAAGAATAAATGAGTAATAATATATTTGAACTACTTTAGATATTATATAATTTATATTACGTTTAGACTTATTTTGTTGATTTTTTAAGCCTCTAAATATGAATACTTTATAATAATAAAGGCCAAATAATAATAATAATAGTAAAATCAAAATGACTAAACACAAAAGTGGAAAATTTTTAAGTGTAAGACCCTAAAATAAAATATTCATGAAAATAACCCAAGCTTAATGATTTAGACTTAGATCCTTAAGAATATATTTTTACCCATTAAAAATACTTTCCAAAAATTAAAGATGTTTGCTCAAAAGTTGAAAGGACTAAAATGCCAAAACTTTGAGTATTTGAGTCAAAAGTGTAATTTTGAGAAAATATGAGTCAAATATGTGAGAAAGATATTTTAGGCAGTTTTAATACCATATTAAAGTGTAAAAGTAGATAAAGGAAGAATCGTTAATAAAAAGATAAGCTATAACACAATATTTACCATTGGAGGGCATAAATATTAGAAATTTTAAGATTATGGGCAAAATTATAAATTATAAAACTTGAAATTTTGGATTGGAAATTTGGTATAAAGATAAATAGAAAACTTTATTTTAGATCTCTAATTGGGATAAGAAAATATTTACTTAAATTTAAGACATGAAATCAATTATAAGAAATAAATAATGTATGCCTCTAATTGTATTTTGCCTAAATTTAGTGATTGGCCTAAAAAACATGATTAATGCCTAATAATATTTAGTCTTAGTACGATTTTAGATTTTAAATCTGTGTATCCATTAGTGTGTTTGAATCACTTATCAGATTATGACCCTTAATTGCGAATAAATAAATTAATCAAGAATAATTCAAAATATTTGATAAAAAGAAATATAATTAAGGAAACTTAACTGATTTAGGATGATATTAATCAAATCAACAACCAAATTATTGATAGATTAAAAAGATCACTATGATAAAGATTAAAGAGAATTAAATCTCATCCATCTAAGTTGATTTATCAATGAATATAACATGACATTGTTTCTCAAATATAAAGTTTTATGTTTGATCAAGATTGAGGCTTTGTTATTTTAAGCCCACTAAGTAATTAGAAGTTAAAAAAAAGAGAGTATAAGTCTACTTTAAATTACTCTTACAAATAGAGTATGCATACATCAGGGTAAAACTTCGACTTAGATGTACGTAATTAACGAGTGGAGCTAGGACAATTATATTACGAGGTAAGTACAATTTTACCTATAGCATGAATGGTTTGAAAATATTTCATGTTTGTAATATGATATATTTGAAATTATTTCATGTGCTAACTTGTCTTTATATTATTATTGTATGGCCTAATATATGCTTATAAAGATACATTTCCTATACGATAAAAATGGTGTATGCTTACTTTATAATATTATCATGTAAAATTACTTAAGCATACTTTAACAAGGAAATGCTATGATAACGGAATATAAGTTTGATCTTGTTGTTGAAACGTACTCACTCATGTTAAAAGAAAACTAAATAAGATAAAGAATTTAAAAGTGTCATACCAACCTCTACTAGGTGAGGATATCAGAGGGAAAATAAGACCAATCTCCGCTAAGCGAAGATTTCCGAGGAAAAGTATATTAAGACTGTGACTGTAAGTATTTTCAGTTGGGTCGCTCCCATGGTTCCTCATTCGGTAGTGTGCACTCGATACGTACACCAGAGCCCATAAGAAAGATAAAAGACTTTGTGATAAAGAATGAGATAAAATTATGATACAATATTTTATAATAAAGCATAAAGTAATGATTTCATAAAACAACATAGTCGGACTTTCATAAAAGATTATTTGTTTATAAGTAAAATATTTTGTGAGAATTACATTGTACTTGCTGAGCGAAATCTCATATTTTATGAGTATCCATATATAGGTATCAAAGAAAAGAAGCCTCTGATTTGATTGATGGGTTAGCTGGAATCGAAGCAGGGATGGATGCGAGGTACGGGCTTGGAATACTACCATTAAAATTATTTCTGCATATGTTCTAATTATGAGACAAATGATGTCAATTATGTAAGCTTGATGTTGTTTGAAAACGTACTTATAACTTGGTATTTTATTTCGCAATGCATGGTTTTATTAAATTGAACTTAAAAATATATTTCGATTGAATAGAATTTAAACAAAATTTTTTAAAAGATCTAAAAGAGAAAATATTTTGATTTAAATAAATGCAAAACACAAGAAATTCTGTCAAAATGCCTAAACTGTCTAAAGAAAGCTTGGGACTTAAGTGGTCTGTATGTAACCCCCCTCCTTACCTGAGAGCTTTTTGTGGTTGCACATTATTTAAATCACCTTAATAAAAAGTTTATAAACAAATTTAAATAAAGGTTATTTAACCATCGAGAAGCATTTTACTTGTTTTCATAATTTAAGTAAATGGTTAGTTATGAATAAAAATCTCTTAAAAAGAAATAAAAGTATAAAAAAAATTTGTCATGAATTTTCAGCGTCTAAATTTCTCTTTTTAAATAAGTAAGCTAAGAAAGTAAGTTGTTAACGGTCAAAAGAGTCGGGTTGTTACATTATCTATGAACATAATGTAATACTGTTGGTCATTCCAGATAATTGTATAGAATAATCTATATATATCAGTATAAATTAACTCTAAGAAGTCAAAACTCTTGTTGATACATGATTTCTTTATATTTGTTTGTATTTCTTAATGTACTTAACACAGATTTTAAAGTCTGTTAAGTTAAGTAGATTAAGAATTTCATTTGACACAAGGCTATTAATTCTCCATTTAGATATATATATATATATATATATATATATATATAACTTATGTCATATCACAGAGAAATTCTTTTAATTGATTTATACTTTTCGTATCATATTTCTTAATATCCAAGATTAATTTGATGAGGCAATTATTTTAAATTTATAAAGATTATCAATCAAAGAACTAGTAGCGAGAAATTTGAATCTTGAAAGAAACTAAATTTAGCTATTTCAAATGGACAAGAATGACTATATTTGTTCATGTCAGAAATAAAATACTTTAAAAATCTCTTTCAAACCTAAAATTTAACCAGTTTCTAATTGTAATCTAAATAAATTTATATAGTCTTTACTGAAGTTATGCTGCCATTGTCTAAACAGATGAATCTTTCATCATTAATTTGTAACTGGCTTCACAAATTTTTTGCATGAACACACTTACATGAATAGTAGGATCCATATCTATTCACTAAGTGGATTTGGGTACAAGAGCTAAATTAGTTTTATGATAAACAAAATTGAGAATCATACCCTTCATTATACGTCAAAAGGCATGATTGGGATAATCAACCTTATATATCTAGCTCTTTTGTAAAAGAAATAGACAAATTCTTTATTTTGTTTCCTTTTGCACTTTATGCTGTAAAGACATAACTACAGCTTCCTTATTCTTATTCTTTTTCCTTATCTTATCTTGAGAAGTACATATTAAGTGAGCACTTTTAATCTTTTCTCGCTTCAACCTATCTTCTTCTTGTACACTATAAGAAATGATCTCAAAAGAGATCATTTGTACTTAAGGAGATTGTAACTTTGCATAATTAATTTGTGCAAGAAGAGAGATAGAGACTGAATGCATGGGTAAGTCTTTCAACTACTCTAACTTAAGTACTTTTAGTTTGGAAGCGATATTAGACATCTCCATAATGTATTCTTTTATGTTTCTTTAATTCTTATACTGAATTGAAATGAGGTTAAAAAAAATAGTACTCATTTTGTCCTTTTCGTTTTCAATAAAGCGAACCGTAATTGCTTTAAAGAACTACTTAGCATTTACCTCCTCAAGTATAGTGCCCTTTATGGTTTCTGTAATAGAGTATTACATGACCATAAGACTTATGCCATTAGAATGAATTTACTACTCAAAATTCTTCTTTGAAGACTTTAAACTGTAAGAGTAGTAGGATGTCCTATCCGAAGCACAATGTCAAGACCAATACAACTGAGCATATTGTACTCATTCCATTTCTTAAGGTTTGTGTTATTAAACACAGATATTAGACTTAATAGTAGCGGATACATATTAAACAGAAACTTAACATAGAACAAAAAACAAAAAATTACAGCTCACATTTAAAATATGTCATAAACTAAGCATACAAAATAATAAGATATACTAGCATAACATACATCAAATAAACATATAAAGTGGCTTCTATCACAAGATACCCAAAACAACATCAATAAGTCTTCTTTTGGGCTGACTTATCAACTTGTAAATGGTACTCTTTAGTGCAGTAATCAAATATTGATAGTAAATCCTGTCAGATAGTAAATCTTCCTTTGGGCTGATTTGTTGTCCTTATGGAAGCTTAACAACCATCACATATTTATTATCGTAAGTGTGTTCATTATTCGGCCAAATAATCACTTTCTTTTAGGCCAGTAATTATTTGCATGAACAATAAACACACAATTATTTAAATATTTTAAAATAAATAAATCTACACAATAGAGGTTATTTTAGTAACATGTTGTTTTAACTCATTTTTTTCAAAATATTTAAATATATAGCGCAAAGAAAATAATAACTAAAGTTCCAAAAATATTAAACTGAAAATTTTAATGCACAAATATTAATGGATATTGATTGAGTTTCAAGCACTTCTATAAACTCTCAAAGCTAAATAGAGTTTTCAACGGATAAAGTATGGTATGTGCTGAAGCTAGGTTGAGAAATTAAAACTAATTGATTAAGTTTCAGGTTGAAACTTCTTGAATTGAGTCGTTTTTGGCTCAATTCTACCCAAAACCAAGACCATGTAGCTTAGTTAGGTCAAAATTTGACCTAAATTGCGTCGTGGCTTGAGTGTGGCGCCGAGCACCATTGGTTGGTGTCGAGTGCCAACTTTCTATTCTGGGCACCGCAGTGCCAGATTTCGGCCTTAGTGGTAATTGCTCGATTTTAAAATTGGGTAACTCAAACCTAATACGATTTTTCGTCCTAGTCTGTAACCTTTATGACCCAAAACTCAGAATTCAACCCTTAAATACTGAATATTTCAACAAAATCATGAAAAATTTATCAATCATACATGTTATATTTAAATCCTAAAAAATCAAATAGGCAAAGATATCACAAAATAGAGACATGCATGATTATCCTAAGCCATTTAACATGATTTCTTGCTCCTGATACCACTTGTTAGATATACATAATAGATTGTTAAACCAAATACAATCCTAGAATCTATCATGTCAAATTGTCAGAAAAAGATTTATTGAGAAATTGAGATAAACTTGAATCCTTAGCTAAAGACGATGAACATCGTAGTGAAAATATTAAATTGAGAGCTAGAAGGTTAGAGGTCTTCCACAGTCAAGATATTCTATGTATGCTCAATGGGTTCTCTCTTTGTTGATAGAGACAGATGAGAAGAGCATACATTCTATTTAGTTTGTGGATCAAAATCTAATAGTTATGTCTTTATATATTGATAGATAATAGAGATTCCATCAATCCTTATTGGTCTACTATTACAGAGTCCATACTTAATTGATAATTTCTTGAGCCTGAAATTAGATTACTTAATTAGCTCTACTTAATTCGACAGTTATAATATTATATAATTGTTATAAAAACCTGTGAACCACAGTAAAAGTAAGATTATGCTTATATAACCTAACAGCATATATATATATATATGAGTATTTTAATGTAAATTTATACGGTTTGTCATGAAAATTTATAAGCTTATGCAATATATATATTTGAAAGAAAAGTTTATATAATATTTGTGAATGAGGACCTTTAAACCCCAAAATGGTTTTTGTTGTATTAGTGTAAAATTGTAAATTCACTATATTTGTTAATTAGTTTATATTTGCTTCGAAAAAAAGTATTAGACTATACTAAATAAGTAAATCAAATTACACATAAATATAACAAATTATCCAAAAAAAAAGTAATTGAAATTAAAAGAATTTACTACCCTGAGATAGCTTATTACTTTGCTTCAAGTGAACCCAAGGGGGAAAAAAAAAAAAGAGGAGAGAAGAAGATAATTTAAAAAACCCCGTAATTTTTTAAAATAATATCCTGTGGTGTAATTTAGTATTTACAATACATATTTTCATTCTGTCGATATGCAACTAATTGTTCCCGATTAAAATATGATTATCTAGTTATTTAAAAAAAGGATTATCTAGTCAAAACGAAAACTAAAGACAAAAAAAATATATATATATAAATATAATTAAAACAAAATGAAAAAAAAGGTAATTAGGCTAAAGAATAGTTATATAAACAAGTATGATATAATGTTCATGCACGAACATTTTTTTCCTACTTTTTTAATTATAAGAAGTACAAATCTTAGGAAGAATGAATAACTGTGTCCGCACTAATTAAATAACTGTGTCCGCACTAATTAATTATGCGTAAATTTTTATTTTTATTTTTATTTTAATAAAATGGAGACTTAAAATTAGGAAGAGATGTGATGCTAAAGAAATGTTTAATTATTCCATGTTGCGAGTCTAAAGAAGTTAATGTTTCAAATAAATAAATAGATAAATATGCAGAGAATGACAGACTCCTACCATTTGGCGAGTGGGAAACATATATACATATATAATAATATTTATGTACACTAATAATTACATGGGCTTTGTTGCCAAATTTCAACCAAAATTCACAAGATTCCGTTAATATGGACATGGGCTTGGACTGACGGTCCTTGTTTATCCTAACCAAGAGTGCTTTTATTATTATTATTATTATTACTATTTAAGTATTTAAACAATCTTTATTAGAAGGCGAAGTATTTAAACCAAATTGGTTGTAGTCTTTTGGTAAAAAGAAATGGTCTTCTCAGTTCTCTCGATAATTTTATTTTAAAAGAAATTTAATTTTCACATCACATCTATGAAATTACTTACACATCCCTTGAAAAGCTCGTGCATACCAACTCTCTTTCTTTGTTCCACGTGCGAACTAGACCATGCATTCTTCTATGATAACCCCCGATTAATCTAACAATGGGTCTTCTTATACTCTCCTATAAATTTTCTACTACGGTCGATATCAAAATAAAGAACGACTTATTTCACATTATTAAGCTCGACTATGGCTGAGGTACCATCTTCAACTTTAAATTTCTTCTCCATTTTTTAGCCTATAATATTCCACGAGGTCGAATATTCGTACATTTTTTTTAAAAAAAATTAAAATTAAAAACGGGATCTTAAAGTGAATAATATTAATAAAAACTAAAAAATTTCAATTACAATACAAGTATAGAGGATTAAAATTTCAATTTTTTCAAAAAAAGAGACAAAAAATATATCACAGACACAACAATAACAAGAATTGTAAGTTATTATAATTTTCCAAAAAGAGAAATAACAAAAAAGAAGATAATAATGACCACCATCAAACAATTATTTCTGTAACAAGACTGCGTTCTTGGTTGGTAGAGACTATGATTCTAACATCAAAAGAGATTCACACTCATTGAAAAGAAAATGAATCTATCTTCATTACAGATTTAATAAATAGACTTTAAAATCTATACATATTAAAGATCAGGTGGTTCAAAATCCATACAAAATACGGTATTACAAATAGATCTAAATATGGATTTATTAAAAAATTAAGAGGAAAAAAAAAATATATCATCCCCAAAAGGAGATGGGAGGATAGGAGAGGAGGAGGAGAGCTCAGAGAATGAGATCAAAGCACTCCTTCTCCAGTCTCTAATGAGAGCGACGATAATGATTTTTTGAGAGAGAAAAGAGAAGACAGGTTAGTTTTTTTAAAGAGGTCGAAAGTTAATAGAGTTGGTTAAAGCCTAAATTCAATAACAAATTCATATACAAAGATAATATTCAAGAACAATTTTTCAAAGAGCACAAAATGTGAGATTTAGAAGGTGAGAAAGAGACAGCTTCAAACTTTTCTTTTCATTGATAAAAGGGCCTTTTTAATATGAGTAAGAGATTGCCATATTTTTTAGGGTTTATATCACCTATAATCCTAATCTTCCTCTTGAGTATTAATCAAGTCTCCAATTTTTTTTAACTGTAATTTTTAGATCCTCAAACTTATATATTTATATCACTTTAGCCTCTTTTTCATATTTCCATCCAATTCAACTGTTATTTAATAGTTTTAATATCATTTGGGTTCTCAATTTTTACACAACGTGTCATATAAGTCCATATTCTTTATTTTATAACTTTGGGCGCCTCAAAATTTTATTTTTGTAATACTTAGGTCTTTTTGAGTTAAAAATCCAACTCTAATCAAATTTTTCTAAATAAATTAATGGAAACTACCAACTAAATGTTTAATACCTATAAGGCATTTTTCGAAGCAGATAATCTAATTAACAACAATATTACTTTTAGTAAATTCTTATTACCAAACAATATTCTTTTTAGTAAATTCATATTATCAAATAATAATGTACAATGTAATTGTGAATTCCTACTAATAATGGTAAACTTCATTTCCTCCAAATTCATAAACTCGTCAAGTTTTTTTTTTTAGTTAAAAATCGTAAATAATAAAAAAAGTTTAAAAGCTTTTTAAATAACAAATAGACATTATTAATATAGAAAATTATGGGTTTTGATAATGATAATAGCTAATAACACAAAAATTAGTATTTATGAATGGAAACTTTAAGCACATACTGGATACAATAAGAGAAAATAATGTACTATTTAATGATGATTTCTCCTTAATGGTCATGAAAATCATTTTTTGTAATTTTATGAACTCATAATCATTTAAAAATAGTCTAAATATCTCTTAATTTGTAAATGGACATTAATTTATACAAAAAAATTTATATTTTGATAAGTGTAGTTTTGGTATATATTTTAATGAGTATCTAACTGAGTCATTTTAGTGTTATTTTTGAATTTGATAGTATTCATTAATTTATTTAGTACGGTTTGATTAGAATTAGATTTTAACTCAAAACTAACTCAAAAGAGATTAAATATTACAAAAATGAAAGTTTGAGGAGTCAAAAGCTATAAAATAAAGAATATGGACTTAAGTGATACATTATGTAAAGGTTGAACACTTAGGTAATATTAAAATTGATAGATAACAATTGAATTGGATGCAAATATAAAAAAGGGATTAAAGTAATAAGAATATGTAAAACTAAGGATCTAAACTACCAAAAATAAAATAAAATTGGGGCCCTGATTAATACTCGATAGAAAGGTCAGGGATTGCATGTGATATAAATCCTATTTTTTTATCTTCAGCATTTAAAACTAACCTCAACACATATGAATAGTTCTCAGACTAAAACATATGAATATTATTAAACTATTGACATTTGTGATTTTGGATTTGAAATTCCAAATTCAATGTTAAGAACTCAATCAACCAAAATCATTTGTTTGCTTAGGAAATGGGAAAATTTAGTTGATATATAAGGCTCCTATATATATATATATATATATACATACATATAAGGCACCTATCTTGTGGGAATTTTTTTCTTTTTACCTATCTATAGGTATTATTTTGGTCAATTAAAATTGGTCATGAACATATTTTTATGATAAAAAGAGGAGAGAAAATCATTAAATAATTAGTATTTATTTTTATTTTTTTAATTACTCAAATTATGGGATCCAACAGCTAAAAAAAAATACTTATGAATAAGTAAAAATATATATATATATATATACAACCATATATATATCCATAAAATACAGAATTGCTAACGTGTATATATTCATCAAATATAGAATTATTAACGTTAAATGTGTTTTTTTATACATATTGAATCGTATAACACACATCTCACAGTCTTATAGCTTATCCCCAAACTCAAAAAACAAACTTTACTCCTTTTGGACCCAAAGAAAAAAAAAATATTTAATTAAAAAGCGAAAGACATTTCCTTTTTTTCTCAATAAAAACAAATTATGAGACTTGTGCTTATTCAGAAAGTGAAAATAAAATAAGTTAAAACTCAAAATAGTTATTCCTTTCTTTCTTTTTTCTTAATTAAAAAAAAAAAAGAAAAAGAAAAAACGTTACTCTTTTCTAGTTTCTACCATAACTGATGTAATGAATTTAAGGCCATTGGAGACAGACTTATGGAGAAAGAAAAATTGAGGAAAGTATTATTATTGTTATCAGGTGGTAAAATAGACGGGCCGAGCTGACCATAACAGGCTTGAGAGGACGAACGGGCCGGGCCAAGCAGGTCTGTCTAAAAAGACAAGCTAGGAAACAAAAAAGAAGGCTCGTTAACCCACTGGAATTTTAGGCGAGCCAATCCTGGGCCAGACCAACCTGTTTTTGGTCCTTTTTTTTTACACAACTTTTAGATTAGTATTTTACAACTTTTTTTAACATATTAAGCTTAAACTTTTTAATTGAATTTTTTAAAATAAATATAACATAAACTAAATATGTTATATTTTTTTTTTCTTTCGTTAAAAAATTAATAATAATTAAATAAGACATATCATATAAGTTGAAATTGAATAATTGATTAAAAAAGTTTAAAAACAAAACTATTAAGAAAATTATTTATAATTATAATAAAAATGTTAAAAAAATAAATAAAAAAATAAATTTCAAATATTGAAATTTGATTTTATTGATGACTATTTATTACAATTCAAATTATTACTTGAAAAAAATTAGTATATCATTAATTATGAGTTTATAACTCATCATCATCGTTTATGTATAAGTTATTGAAATGTTCGGTCAATTCTTCGTTACAAATACAAATAGTTTCTTAATTTTGCTTGGCCGCTTGTTCTCAATCTTTAATACATTCTATCACCTAAACCATTTTAGGCCTCCGCTTATCTACTATCATCCCAGTCGCGCTAAAAGCAGACTTCGAAAAAATTGTGGACACTAGAATAGTTAAAACACATAGGCTAATTGTAAAAGCACCAGAAATCTTGATTGACACCTTTGCCACTAGTCCAAAACTTTAAAGTTCTCATCATCGGGGTGATGTCAGAATTTAGCTCAATATACTGGTTAAGCTCAGAGGATTGCAGTGATAATAGTTGATTTGAATTTGATGATGTTGATAATGAGCCACGACTACGCCCTAGAGAATGAGAACCTATCATGCTCTAAAAAGACTTATTCTTTAATTGTTCTTCAGTTTATTGTAGAGTGTGTTATTGTCGACTATATGTTCTGCCAAACTTAGTCTCATATATATTATACACTTCAAAAAACTTATCACGAGTATTTGTATATTCAGAACTATAATCTATTTCAAAATATATAGTAATATAGCTAATTAAATTAGACCATTTAATTTACCCATAGGATCTAAACTAAAAGCAAGTAAATATAATAAAGGAATTAGAAACCAATACTTCAAAAATGTTTCTTGCATATGTGTTATAATTGGTTCAAATATAGGGTCACATCTTTCCTTACAAAATATTTCGACAATAAAAAAGATATGACGTACAATAATTGGAGAAGTAGGATAATAAATACCAGATAATGCAACAATAGCTTCATAAAACACGTCTAAAAATTGTACAAATTTTTCAAAAATAAACCACTCTTCATCTTTCAATACCAATGAACCCATTTTTGAATTGTAAAAAATAGTAATTGGAATTTTATATGATAATGTATTTTTCAATATTAAATAAGTGAAATTCCACTTTAGAGGCATATTAACTTAGAATTTTCTTAGTTTTAATTTTTGAGCTATGCAATATCTTTTAAATTCCGCAATGCGAGGATTAGATGTATGAATGTAAGCAATAACAGATCGAATATTTTCAATATATATACTTATAACATCTATACTTGATTTAACGATAAGACTAATGATGTGACATGCACAATGTTGATACAATAAGAATTCTCCGGTGTATTAATTTACCAAATTGCTAAGTAATTTTATAGCCTTTGTATTTGCGGTAGAATTATCTAAAGTGGTAGAGATAATGCAGTTCGTTGTGCCATATTCTTCAACAACATTTAAAATTCTATCTCTAATAATTTCACCAATATGTTTATTATCAATGACTCGAAAAACAATTATTCTTTTTTGCATTATCCATCTTGAATCTAAATAATATGCCACTAAACTTAAATAATTTTATTCATAATTAGCACTCCAAATATCAGATGCCAATGCAATATAAAAGTTTAATAAAGTTAATTCGGAAATTAATTCTTTACTCATATTTTCATAAACTTTAATCAAATCACTCCTAGTGGTATTTCTAGAAACTCTTTTAAAGTTTGGATAATAAGATCTTTTAATATGATCTTCATAGCTATTATAATCATCAAATCCTAATAGTAAATCCTTTATAGCAATTAAACATGGTAAAGACTCCCTAACTACTAAAGGATCATAGTTCCAAAAACTTATCGAATCGTCCTTGTTGAATTGAAGTGTTGATTGAGTGGGCTCCTTATCTCCTTTATGTTTTTTGACACATGCATCACTATAGCTATTCAAATGAGCGGTCCTATTAGATAGTTTAGCAATTAATAATTTCTTGTAATATTTATATCTCGCCATTTTTATCTTCTTATCATCGATCTCATCTTTGAATTCCGGATCAAAATAATCCTTTATATTAGAAGTTATCCTTGTGCTTTTGGAGGTCGTGCTTGCACTCAGCGAACAACTATCTTGAAATTGTGAACAACTTCTACTAGCATTTTGGGGACTTGGTTACCTTCTTCAGCTATGCGAATTTAGTTGTCATCCATTTCCAAATCAATAGGGATATTTTTTGACATTTTCATATCCTATATTAAAAATATTTTACTTAATCACAATTGAAAATGAAAATATAATATTCTAATAAACTTTCTATAAACTTAATTGTAAATAATTATAAATTACAAATTAATTGAAACTAAAAATGTATATTCTAATAAACTCTCTACTAACTTAAAAATAACCAACTATAAATTATAAACTACAAACTAATGAACTTCTATCCTAATTGTAAACAATTACAGATTAAAATTATAAATTAATTAAAAATAAAAATATAGTATTATAGAACTACTAACTGTTATACTAGTAAACAACTAAATACACTACAAATTAATGAAATTAAAACGATAAATGTGATAAATTGAGTCATATCTTAAATAAAGTTTTGAGAGTTATGGAGATTATAAAATATAATTACTAATTATTATAATTAGTAAATAGTACTTAGATTATTAGATAAGAGAGAAAGTGATAAAATTGAGAATATAATTAGATTTAAAGAGAAAGAATGAGAGTATTTGAAAGTTATAAGTATGAAAAGGGAGTGGCAGGAGGAAGGTATGGTATTTATAGTATAAGAAAATTTTTTTAAAAAAAATTAGTTTAAAAGGAAAACAAAATTGAAAAGACCCAACAGTAATAAAAATTATTGTTGGAAATCTGATAACAAAAGGGCCTAGCGTCTGGGCCTAAGAAAAGAAAAAGAAAAACTAATGACCCACTGGCCTGTAAAAAAACAGGTCAGGCTGAATTGAGAATCCTAAGTCCAATTTGGCCCTGACCCTAGGGCTAGACTCAACCCGGACCCCTAAATGAATAGGCCAGACTGGATTGGCCCACGGGCCACTGTACCGAGCTGTAGGTCGGCCCGTTTTGATGGCTATATCATTATTATTGATTGAAACAAGTAGTAGTACTTATTATTAACACCCAAGGATCAACGATCACGATTCACTTACCAATGATAAAGGATTGCCACGTAACTTTACTTTCTTTGTCATCATCTAGAATCTCCTACAATTTGCAAAAGACTAAAGAGAATATCAATGCGGTCAAGAGATCGAGGTCGTTCAACTTCAAGCTGGTTGAATCTGTGACACGTTCAGTTGTAAGATTTCCATTCTCGATAAAATCTGTAAAAATATATATTTCTGAAAAAAAAAATTATTTCTTTATTTATTCCTTTGGGTTCTTTGTTCATCACTCCATTCCATTGTTGTTTTTCCTTTAGACGTTGTCTTTAAATGTGTGTCGATTTTAGTTGTTATTGTTGGGGTATTTAGAGTTTTGGTCTTGAACTATTCAGTCGTGTAATTTGGTCCTAAATTTTGAAATGTGTCAATTTTGGCTTTGAAACCACGTTTTGTCTTAGCTTTTGTCCATTCGTTGTGATTTTTACATTTTGTTCAAGCCTTCAAGGGACAAAACTACATGAAAGAACCAAAGGTATTTTCCCAAGGCCAAAACTAGGGAAAAATAACTAAATTCAAAGGCCAAAACTAGATATTTGAAAGTTTAGATTTAGGACCAAAAAGACAAAGCTAAAATAGAAACATAATTTGGGTTGCTAAAACTGATAATTTTAAAATTCGTGGGTCGAATTGAATTGGTTCTATAGTTCAGGGTCTTCAAGCGAAATTAATCATGACTTTTAATTTCCATGTGGTTTTTGTTTTGTTTTTTTCCCTCTGAAAGTTTTTTTTTTGGGACGTTGTTGTCGTCGTTTTAGGATGTAAATGTCGTTTATGTCGATACCCTCGCTTTTTAAGTTCTCATCGTTTACGATTTATCTGTCGTTTTTGAAGTTCTCGTCGTGTCGTTTATGGCTGTCCCCTTTTAAAGTTGGTTGTTGTTTTTAAATATTATCTTTCCTTTTATGTTGTTGTCTTTTTTTTTTTTTAATTAAAAAGAAAAAATTAAAAGTAAAATGTTGTTGTCCTTTTAATTTTATTAGTTCTCGTTGTTTTGGAACTATTTATGTCGTTTTATGAACGTTGTCGTTTCTTTATCATTTTTCATATAATCGTCGTTTTTCAAAACCTATTCCATTGCGGTAGTTGTCGTTTTTAGTGTCGTCTATCGCTTATTAGTTAAAACTGTTACCTTTTGACGTCACCAACTTTTCCAATTTTTTTTTCCGATGACATTTTCAGTGTTCTCCATTATTCTATGTCGTTTCTGATTTTTTTCTGCCATTTTCTAGAGTCTATCAGAGTTCATAACATCGGCTTTAATGGGATCCTCTTACCGTTACCCTTCAACTCCCGGCGACCAGTAACCATCATAGTTCTTCCATTTAATCCTGCTGATCTTAACCAATTACTCTCCCATGTCTAAGATGTATGTTTAATTCAGAGAATACATATACGAAGATAGTCTGAACATTTTATATTCTCAAATCATTCGGGTATGTGGAACAAAATGCTCGTTCAATTGACCTCATGGGATTCGAATATGAAACCTATCGGCTACCAAACCTCTTGAGAGTAAGCCCGATGACACCTCAAAGGGACCACAATCATTCGTTGTACTAGAGACGGATCGTCTCTACCAACATTCCAATGCAGCAGCCTTATAACAATGCTTGTTTTGTTAAAGCGTCTGAATTAACCCCTAGTATCAAGTCAAACAAAATCATCAAACTAAATAACAGCATCTCAATAGGAAATACAAAACCATCTTAGTCAACGGGTTATAATATAGAAAACCAGTTGGAATGGATCAATAGATTAACAATTATAAGCATTTCCTTCTTGGATTCATTTGCTGTATCTATGAGTCTATATGATGAAAATGTGACTCGAGGTAAATAGTTGACAAGGACAAATTTCATAATAGTTCATTTCATTGTGAACTCAAATCTATACACTATTTGGGGGTTTTCAACCCAATAATGTTCTTGTGATGCCTGATAGTGATAAACATGAAAAGTATAATAGTATTTCGTGCCTGAATGTGGTTTCGAGTTCAAAACATGAAACAGAGCACCCAATCAGATTGTTATATGGTAAACCTAACGAAGATCTCAAAAGCAATTTGAATCTATCAAAGAATAAAAATGATTCATATCTGGGCAGTAGACTAAGCAGCATATTATGACCATCGGCAACTAAAATCAAAACCCTTTCATTCATGTATAAAACATTGGCCCACAGCATAATGGAACACAAGGAAATCTTTTTCTTCACTAGAACTGAAAACAAGACAGAAAACCTGTTTCAAATGGAATTTTCAGCTCAATCCATATGACAGACACAAAAGTCTACATTTCAAAAATAACTAGCCAACTAAGAGCAGCCATCAATCCTCATATTGCCATAAGATCACCATAATTTCGCATCAGAACTATTGATCCTGCGAAAAGCCCCACAGCCCGCAGCAATTTCTGCGAAATAGAAATGTAAAGAAATTTGAGTAAAACTTGTTCTCTCAACCAAAAACCATTGCAATTCTGTGCGAAAAATAAATCCTTATATCCACACACACAAAAACATAATTATGACCAGAGAATAAACCAGAGTTTTAAAACAATCACGGGATTACGAAGAGCGACGTATCTTTATGCCCACCAAGTACCAACCTAAGCTTTGTTTTTGCGCCAACGAATGTTATTCCGTTCACCCAACTACTTGAATATGCATTTAAATATCTAAAGAATTAAAAATTAACACAAAATCTCTCCTAATACATCTACTAACACCAAATAATAAAGCCCTTAATCAATCTCAGCTGATAAAGGGACAACTTTTTTTCCTCGGAGGCTAAAATAACACAAATGCCATAATATTCATTGACACACAAATGGAAAAATGTAGATAATACATACACATCGGTGCCATCTCTCTAGATCATAGCAACCTCATCAAGTGTTACGAATTGGACAAAGAACTAGTAACCATGACTTAATTCAGGACAAAGAACCCACAACTTCCCAAAATCAAAGATGACTAATATAGAGAAATAAAAGAGCTTTAAACACCTAAAACTTAATAGGAACAAGAAATTTACACATATAATCAACTTTATTCTTTCCCTCTCAAGATGATATTTTTCGTGGTGATAAAGAGATTTAAGAGAAAATCAACAACATGAAGACACTAATGAAAAATCAAGAGCTTCAGCAAATGGGACTGTCAAGGAAATAAGGAGGCATAAAAAAAAATAAGGGTAATTGAAATTGGAGGAGAAGAGGGAGAAAGAGATTACCATGTTGTGGGCCCACTTCTCATCGTCGTTGTACTGGGCGTACAAGAAGTCTTTCACCTTGTCAAATGAAACCACTGAGTCCGCCATTGACGCGAGAGGAGAGAGAGAGAGAACGAGAGAGAGAAAAGGGGGTTTTCACTTGGGATTTCGATTAGGGTTTTGGGCTTTTGGGAGGAGACGGCAAAATGACGACCGGGATTTGCGAATAGGAGCTACTTGTTCGAAATTACTAAAATAACCTCCTTGTATCCTCACAACATCTTTAAAAGAAAGGGTAATCCTTGGAAAGGCAAAGGTTCTCCTACCAACCTCTTTACACACCAAACCAACCAAACAAAATTACTATTTATTTTATTTTATTTTTTGCTGGAAACAAATTAGTTCCATATCTATAAATATAAGGAATGGAACTAATTTGTTTTCCAGCGAAAGGGCTATCCCTCAGAGCACTCGTATTAAAAACTGAGGTTATCCCTCAAAAAACAATCACAGCAAATACAAGTGGGAAGGTTATCCCAATCCCCACAGATAAAACGAGCCAGAGTGTGTGGGTTGCGATGCTGTGTGTTTTTGGAACATAGCACGATAAAGATATATATATATATATATGGTTGCCAATTTAATAGGTATTTTTTTTCTTTACCTGTGGGTAGGTATTTTTTTTTAGCCGTTAGATCACTATTAGATGATGATCTAATGGATATAATGAAGTATATGAAAAGACATGAATCATTAATGCTCTATTATTTTTTAGCCGTTAGATCACCATTAGATGATGATCCAATGGATATAATGAAGTACATGAAAAGACATGTATCATTAATGCTCTTTCTCTCTCTTATTTTTTACAATAAAAAAATATACATGCTAAATTTTTATTAGCCAAATTGATACCTATGCCTAAGTAAAAAAAAAAAATACCTACTGGATTTGAATTGGTGCCCTATATGTATATATACATACCACCTCCAACTAATGGTAACAGAGAAACAATATCAGAAATAATAGCCACTTCCAATATATTCACAACAAATGCCAGGCGCCCATCGCCCAGAGTTGTAACACCGAGGACAGGGGACCAGAAGCAGAGTATAGCACCTTACCTGAGGCATTGCGAATCACCACGCCAAAACCAGCGGCACCAGTTTCAGACCCAAAAGCAGCTGATTCAGAATTCATCTTATCTTTAAGTGACAACAATTTGGAGGTACATTGCAACAGCAGGCTTAGGTGGAAGAATTTTTTAAAATACAACGACGAACTTTTTAAAATTCAACGATGGGCCGAGTATTTTGTAATTTAAATTCTAAAATTTGAATTTTGTAATAATAATTAATACTTTGAGTTGATTTTTTAAATTATTTTAAATAGTTTAAGATAATAATATCTTCAAAATTAAGGAGAATAATTATGACTATTGTAGTTTTAATAGTGATTATAATTATTTTTTTTATTACTAAAATTGGTCAAAAAATCGGTTCATAGTATTAATTTTTAAAAATTCTTAATATCAGAATATTATTTTGTAGAGTTTAAATTTTAGGATTTAAATTACAAAATGCTCAAATTTNTTTATTAAGAATATGAAAGGATAATGAGAGTTAACTTGGTCGGAACCAAAATCTGGTATAAAAAACTTATACTAGATGATGTAGCATACATTTCAATCACTTGTTTAAAGTGAGATTACGCTAAAGTTATGTGACAAAAAATAATGTTATATCACTAGTGTGGGATTTTTATACAAAATTTTAGTCTCAATCTTTACTCTTTAATTATTGGTTTGTGGCACTAAAGGGTCTTGGATTCCTTAAAAAGGGATCACTTGGTTTCTGAACTAAATTGGCTTACCAAAAAAAATTTATAAATTAATTAATTTGTGACAATAACATTTTTTCTGTTAAAAAAACTATTAATATGGTAAAAAATTTTACGAAAGATACATGTTTTTTTTTCTTCAGAATTATAGACAAGTTTTTAGTGTTTGAAAATACCTCTTATTTCTAATTCTCAATTTTAACATAAAAAGGGACATTTTTATCATTAATTGGTTAATTCATGGATATTTTTTAATATTTATTTAGTTCATGGACGAAATAATCACTACTTATGGAATTCAAAGACTTTGTACCACGAACCCTTAATTATTTAGTAAGAAAATTGTATAAAATTTTTATTCACTAAATATTCTTTTTCTTATCTTTATTTATTTATTTTTATTCAACTCAACATTTTTTTTTTTGTATTTGTATTTGTTTGGTTACAAGTTTGATTAAGAATAATATTTTCTTTTCTATAACAACTTGGACCAAATTAGAAATTCTAGTACAATTCATTTGATTTGCTAATTCAATGAGATACATTTATTATTCATAAAAATCATGAAATAAATTAAGCATTTTAACTAAGAGGCTTAATTATTTATTTATTTATTTTATTGCTTAACATATAAATCCTACTAAATAATATAACAATTTGGAATCCATATGTCATGAGGAGACTTAAAAATGTGAAAAATGTAAAAGAGAGTGAAATTAATATTCTAAGTTTGAATGTGTTTTTGTAATTATCTCTATCTTTTTTTATAAGTGAAGCGCATTTTACCCTTGTAGTTTATTTGTTAATGAAGTTTCCAGTCATAAATTTTTCTTACAATTTGTCGAGGTACCAATATGGGAACACATTTTTTGTAGCCACAATTGAACCGAACCTTAAAGAAAGTTGTGTAGCTCCAAAAAAGTCCCTTAAATAGTGATGTTTGGTGATGGAGGGGGACACCAATCATAGCAACCAACCATGAAGTGACACGTGGAGTCCAAAAAATCTGGAAACCAATCCATGATTTCTCTTGTCCATCATTCAGTTGGGTGGCTTCTGAGATCCTAATCCATGCTAACACAATACTTTCTCAGCCTCTGTGAACCACAACGAAAGTCCCCAACAGAGAGACGAGAGAGAAAATGGCGGCTAAGGCCTTGTTTGGCTACACTGCGATAACAGAGAATTCTGCTTCTTTCTCCCCACTGCTCATCAAATCCATGGCTACCCAGAAGCCTATTCCGGCAGCTAATAGAACTGTTGGCTCCAAGAAGGTCAGTTCATTCTCGACCGTGTCCAACTTTTTGCTACCAAATGTTTGATAAAAACCCAATAGATTCTATAACTTTATACTCAAGTAATTGAACGAAGCTATTTCCCCAAAAAGAATAACTAGTGTTAATTTGTTCAATCACCACCTTCCAAATATGATTAGAGCAAAAGTCAATGCTGGTAATAAGTATGCAGCTGTGATAGTCATACCTTTTTGGTTCAATATTTTTAGCTCTCATATGGATTTGTCATAACAGGAACATGGAATATGTTGGTAAACTACCTGTACTAAAATGGGTTACAATTACAATGCAGAATTCGCCTGTGTTCCCTCTAGGAGAGGGTCCCCGGACCAGCCCCTTGACAAGTACCCCACCAGTGAAGTTATTGACAAGGGTGGAGCAGCTGAAGCTACTGACTAAAGCTGAGAAAGCCGGCTTGTTATCGGCGGCCGAGAAGTTCGGACTCTCGCTGTCCACAATAGAAAAACTGGGACTGCTGTCAAAGGCAGAGGAGTTTGGTATCCTATCTGCGGCCACAGACCCGGGAACTCCAGGGACATTGTTGACCCTCAGCTTGGTGTTACTGGTTTTGGGTCCCTCGTTTGTTTACCTTGTGCCTGAGGAGTACCCTTGGGAGGTAGCCCTTCAAGCTGCTATTGCTTTGCTCTCTGTAGTTGGGGGTTCTGCTGCATTTGCTGCATCAAATTTTGTATCCAACTTGCAGAGATCAAATTGAAATGTTATCAGCTATTTTAAGTTCTCAAAGTGGAACCAACTTGCAGAAGGCTACTCTTTTTACCCCTCGTTTACACCTGGATTCTTTTGTTAGCTCTAGGATTGCAGCAATAATCTAATATTCTAGACTTGAAAAGTAGCATCAGATCAATATGTCATCACTAAATGAGTTTTATCTAGTTGCACAATGCAGTGTCCTATAAGAGAGTTTGCACTTCTTATGGGGCAGTATGTGATGAAATCTAGCAGTAAAGAGTTTTACACAACGAATAATGATTACTAATAGAACAAGTAAATGAGTTTTAAAATTGTTTGTATAGACACTGTCAAATGGTAATGCCTATCCTTCTTACTATAGGACAATGTATCCTAATAATTTTATGACAGCGTGTGATCAGTTCGACATCATTGATAGTGAGCAACTTTGCTCAATAACCAGCAGTGATAGAAACAGTGGAAACAACTCGGATGATTTCAGCCACCTAGCCATTAACTGGTGAAGTCAATAAAAGGAATATGTTTATAACATTAATGTGAGAGATTTTATGAAAGAATACATTCCATATTCCCATTCTCTCCAAACTGAGGTAAGCTTTTATAAAATAAGCCAAAGGAGAAAAAAATAACAATAATCCTAGTAATCTTGACATCAATAGTTGCAGTAGGAAACAAATCTAAATCGTAATTACCCCCCTCATTTATCCAAACACAAGGGAGAATGAAAAAGGAAACACGATTTAAAAGACAAAAATGATCCTCAATTGTCTCCCAAAAAAAATCCTATCCATCAATGTTTCAAGTAGCTGCCGAACTGCGGTTGCCCCCACCTTGGCGCCCACCTCTTCCATTCTGGTTGCGCTGATAACCCTCTCCTGTGCGCCCAGCTGAACCCTGACCTCGACCTGAAAACTCACCCTGGTTTCTGAATTCATTCCTTCCATAATTGCGACTGCCACTGAAGTTCCCACGGCCCCTGAAACTGTCAGACCGAAACCCAGGTCTTCCAGAAGAATATTTCCCTCTCCCACCACCGCTAACTGAAAGGAACGACTTTATTAGAACTCTTTTTTTATATCCACCGGTAACCGCTAAGCAGGTGAAAAGCTTCAAGAACCCAAAAAAGAATTCTTTTTTCTTACCTCGAGTAGTGGTTCTTTTTTCCTCTATAACAGCTTGACGATCCCCAATTGTAATGGGTGAAGCCTACAGTTATAAGATGACATATATCATATACAGAAAAGAACTGAACCATTCCAAATGTAATTTTCATGAAATCAGCAACAACATGAGATCTGTTGGCAAATATAAACATTGTTTTTGTTTTTTTTGATAAGAAACAAGACTTGTATTGATGAAAAAGGAATACAAAAAGAAGAGCAAACTTAGTGGATTACAAATCCACTAAGAAGACAAACAAAAGGAAGAAAAAACTACAACAGCAGATTCCAATCCGTCACTAAATCCGAGAATTGAAAACACTTGAAATCCTTTACATCATATAACCAAGTAGCTACCAAGAACTTGATCCTATCCCAAACTATTTCCATCCCTTCTTCTCCATCGAAAATCCTGCGATTCCTTTCAAGCCACAGAGCCCAGAAGCCAGATAACACAGCTACCTTCCATAACAATCTCTCTTTGATTAACAAGAAAACCTAGCCCAACTTCGAACAAATCTTGACTACATCTAGGAATCACCCAGCTCCTTCCAAATTCTTTTAAGATCTTATACCAAATTGACAATGAGAACTTGCAGTGAAGAAATAGATGATGCAGGGATTTGCTTTCTTTTTTGCAAAGAATGCACCAGAGATAGAGAATGGTAAGGTCTTCTTTTTTGTAAAACTTCAAGAGTGTTTAACTTTCCTAGAGCCAATAACCAACCAAACACCTTTACTTTAGAGGGTACTGGTGCTGTCCAAAGAGACCTAGCGAGGATAAAATCTAATGCATTGCTCCCCTTGACGAAGCAAGAGAATGCTGATTTGCAAGAAAAGCCATCTGAAAGGTCGTTAACCCAAATTCTCCTATCCTCGATCTCTGAACAAATACTAACAGAATCCAAACAGGTCAAAAGGTCCAGTAGCTGAGGGATTTCTCTGTCAGTCAGCTCTCTCAGAAGATGAAAATTCCAACTACTAGAATGACTTGAAATTGGATCTAAAACTTCAATGAAATCCGAAACAACTCTTTCTTTAAAGGAAGAAAGTCTATAAACTCGGGTAGGCCGTTGCCAAGATGATATCCCCCAGCCATTTGTCCTCCCAGAACCTAATCCTGGACCCATTTTCAATTTTAAAACTTAATAACTGAGAGAAGACATCAACACTTGCAGAGATAGCTTTCCAAGGGCTTCTAAGGGTCGCCCTAACCCAGCATCCCAAAGGTTAGAATTAAGCCCGTACTTACTTTTAATGACTTTACGCCACAAGGAATAAGGTTCGTTCAGGAACCTCCACAACCACTTCATAAGGAAGGCTTTGTTTCTATCTGAGACTCTTCCGGTACCAAGCCCTCCTTTCTCCTTAGGTCGACAAACTGTTTCCCAAGCTACCATATGTACCCCACCTAGCTGTTCACTACCGTTTCCCAAGCTACCGAATTTTCAAGTGATTATACTGCTGAACATTGTAAAGCCTCAAAAAAAAAAATAAAAAAGAATCCAGAAGCTTCCTAGTTTCACGACAAACTAAAGCATCTGAAAAACACTATGCAGAATACAAAATTCTATTATTAGAGACACCAAGAATTTTACATAAACTGAAGCCAAATAATAATAGTAATGAAAGAAATAATTTGGAAAGCATCTCATCTGATTCAACCAATCAATTCACAAACCGTCACATAAAATACGTAGAAGCAACAAGACGATACAACCAGTGTACAGAAACAAAAATCACAGAATCACGTGAACCAAAAAGTTTATTTTTGTTGCAGAAGACAAATGCCAGTTTAGCAATATAATCACTTGAAAATCCTTGTGAATTTGAAAAACTAATTCAAGAAAAAGTTAAGCCAGTAAGGTAACCAGTAAATAAACATCGATACAACCAAAACAAAGGTCAGAGAAGTATGTGAACCACAAAGTTCTCATTATTTATGTTGCAGAAACAAATGTCTGAGTTTAACAATATGATTAATCACTTGAAAATCCCTGTGAAATAACAAATCTAATTCTAGAAAAAGTTTGGCCAAAGTCAACAACCTGCTTACAATATCGATTCAACCAGGTTGTTGTTCTGCTAGGTTAAATTCTTTAAATCCCTAAACCTTGGTCTAAAAACTTTAGGCCTCTAATGACCCACTAAAAAGGAACATCATACATGTAGCATTTAAATAAGGGAGTGGAAAATGTAATTACAAAAAAAAAATCCAATTTAGTAACTCAAAGTCAGACACCAACAGAAGTTAAATAGCCAATTGATTCAATCACACTATTGATGTTCAAGACAGAAACGGAAATGAGTAGCATGAATGAATAACAATGTTTACAACTCATAACACTTTTTGTAAGATTACCTCAAGTGCACTCTGCATGGAACTCAAACTTTCAAATTCAACAAAGCCAAAACAGAATCCTTGCTGAAAGAAACCAATAAAAATGTTATCTGTAGTGGTACATCAATAAACAAACTAAATCATACATCAAGAAAATAATATCGAAATAGCATCATATCCTCTGAATCAAACCTTACTACTTCTAACTTGGACCCCATCATGTTTTATAGGGCCAAATTTCTTAAATTCCTCCTCTAATTGTTCAACTGTTGCATCGTATGGTAAATTCCTAACATATATGGAGTGACCTTCCGCTGCTAAACACATACAAGAACGGGAATAGATTTCAGAAACTTTATAGGAAAAATATAAGCAATTATAGACATAAATCCTTAAAAAAGATAAAAAAATTGATCGATTGGTGCCTTACCCCTCTAAGTTCAACCTTCTTTTTTATTTATTTATTTTTTGTAAGAAACAAGCTTTGTATTAATAAGAACTATAATACAAAGGTGGTGGATTTAACCTTTTTTTTTTTTGGATAAAAAACAAGTTTTGTACTAATAAGAACTATAATACAAAGGTGGTGGATTCAACCTTCTCTTGTAAATGAAAATGGAACGGAAAAGACAATTCTTAAAAGGAGGGTATACCTGAAGCTCGAAAACTCAGTTTTAAGTTGGAGATCTAACAGTCCAAGTAGAGAATACATACCTTCTTCATGCAAACTGCCACCTTCAGGGGCCCCACTGCCACTAGGAGCCGATGCCTCCACTGTGGAAGCAGGTTTTGAAGAACCAGTAGATTGTTGCCCTGTGTTTGTGGAAGTTATCCTCACAGAACGATTAGGAACATGTGCATGCGTTGGTGTTGTATTAGCCTTCATTACCTTTAACTTAATGTTAAATGATAGTCAGAAAAGAAGGAACACAGAAAATGAAACGTAGTCAGAAAGGCACAAAAAGAAAGATCAGCATGGACTCACAATGGATGCATACGACTCCCTTGGAACATCCTCCTGGGCTTCAGGAGTTGAACCAACACCAGGAAAATTTTCATTCTCACGTGAATGAGTGGGGGGTTCAATAACCTCTTCTTCAATCACAGATCCATCCTCATTATCTGAAGGATCGCAAACAACACCATTATTAAGATCTTCCTCCTCAACCGGAATTGCGCGGTCCACCACAAGATTATCAGAGGCATGAGTAGGCTCTGGAGAAAAGGAAAAACCAATTTCAGATTAAGAAGCAATTCCAAATTAAGGCTATGGAAAAACCTAAATAATATATCAAGGAAGATTTATGCCACCTGGTTCTGTTCCCAAGGCAGCTTCCTGAGAACTTTCGTTGATGCCATTAACTGGGGCAGAGTTGACCTGCAATATTTCACTCTCCTCAATGTACCTAAATACATCGTTTAAGACATAGTATCCTTTGTCTTGAGGAGCAAGAAAGAATGTTTGTGTAAATTTCTTCCTAACACTATCCTTCGCTGTCAAACATCCAGTTACTAAAACAATCACTCCTTTCTCATACGACTCCTGAGCATCTGCAGTTTTAATTTCTACTGTATAGTCTTCATATTTGAAGGACAGAATCAGCTCATTTATTGCCTGCTAAGATAATTAAAAGAAAAATATAACGTTATTGGATGCAAATATTTTCTCAAAGCATAATTCAAACTTCTAATTCAACTAGACTAACTTCAAAGGAACGTGTAACAGTTCAAACATGTTTTTATTTCTCTTCTTTTTCAGGAGACAACTACAAAATAAATAGAAGACCTAGTAATTTATGGGTGATGCCACACAGGAACATGATAGAATATACCGACTTTCAAACATTTAACAGCAAAATTATTAAATTTGATATATTAATAAAGTTGTAAAAAGAATAGTATCAAGACCCAACAACACACCAAACAACAGCCTACAGCTAATGCGCCGAAGGGCACAATACACATACAGAGGGCTGTGTACATAATTATATGACAAAAAGCTGCCAAATCTAAGCGAATACTACTACATAGAAGTGCTTTATTTCTGACCGAAGTAATTTTCTTTTTACATTGACATAGGTAAACCTTCAGTTACCAATAAAAGACGTCATTTAAAATCCAAATTCTATGCAAACAGAGTAATAAGCACAAATGCAAATATCAAAAGTAGACTTGCCTGCATGGTCGAAACTGTCGTCATTGTCCCCGTGGTATCTGGCCAGCTAAGCGAACTTGAATCATGATAAAATCGATGCACCAATTCAGGAGAATGGTGAAGGATATGGTAATATTGCTCCACAAACGCATTGCCAACAACTTGGGCACTAGGAGCTGAGACCGGACTTGCTTCCTGCAGTGCCATCTAAAGAAAAAGTCCAACATTTATTGTAACATAAGTGAAAAGACTCTGCCATAATTTTACATATCGAAAAAAAAAAAAGCTGAGATTAAGCTTGCTAGTTAATTAAACAAGGAAAAGTAATGCAACAACATGAAGAGGCATGAACACGCAACAAACATAACATCAATTCACATAAATAGATTCCTAAATGAATTCATTATGCTTTATTTGACAGTATGAAAATAACACAAAGAATCAAAGTATCAGACATACACATAACCCCATTCCACCATGTCCCTCAAAAAANAATCCATGAAACTGAGGGATCAATCAGCAAAATACGACACACATCAGAAATCCCAGATCAAAGGAAACAAGTAATAAAGCAATAAACATATATACATATAGAGAATGAACCGAAACAGTAAACTCGAACTAAGACACCTGCTTTGGACTGATCTGAAGCTTGTGATGGAGATGTAGAGAGAGAAAATAGAGAAGAAGAGATCTGTGGTGGGTAAGCAGGAAGAGAGAGAGAGAGAGATTGGAAGTAGAGGAGAGGAGGGGCAGAGATTCTGGGTGCGCTTTTATATTTTGGTTTTGGTTTGGTTTGGTGTGTGTGAGAATGAATTAGATCACAAGTGAAGATCACCAAAAAAGCAAAGGAGTTTGTTTTATAACTTCTGTTCTTGTATTTCCTATTGGAATAAAACACTACACACTTTACTCCTAATACTATACTATAATACCAAAAATAATTATTTGTAAAAAAAATTAAACAACGTGATAAATAAAACGGTTTGTCGTATTTTTCATTATACTCCATAAGTAACAAAAGTTATATATTTTGCCGAAATTAATTTTTAAGGAATTGTTTTCTTTTTTTATTGGTTAAGAAATTTCTAGAAAGTACAAATTTCTAGACAGTGTTGGGAAAATATTTTATCAAACTTGTCGTTTTTCCAAAATTTTATGTCGTACTCGTATACAACAAGATTTTAAAAAGAAAATTAAAAAAAAAGTAATAACTTTAAATTACAATACCATTTTGGTGTTTTCACAACCTATTTTTGCAATTGTTTCGTTGTTTGTTATGCTATCAAAAAAAAATCTCATTTTTAAAAAGGTAAAACTTATTTTTAGCCCTCAAATTTTTAGCTAATTTTATTTTGGTCCCAAACTTTTGAAATGGTTCATTGAAGACCCTCAACATTCCCAATTTGGCATTTTTGTAACTATTCCTTTATAAATGGATGGAAAAAGTCTCAATTTTGGGACTCAAATAATTATAAAATTATATTTTGTCCCTCAACTTTAAAATATGCATATTTTAGTACCTTAACCATCAAAGTATTTTATTTTCATCTTTACAAATCACTTTATTCTTAAAAACAAATAGAAAAGAACACGTATCACTCGTATAAGGCTTTTGAAAAAGATATTTTTAAGTAATTTGAAAGACAAAAATAAGGTAATACAAAATTTTTATTTTTTTAAAAAGATGTTTTATAAACAAATTATTTTGATTGAAAAATTAGTGATTCTCTTGTAGTCATGATTTAGTTTTAAAATTTTCTTAATCTTCTTTAAATTTATTATACGAGATGAGTGTTGCATTAAGTTCAAATATTACTAGGATATACTATATTTTAAAGTTTTGGCCAAAAACTTTCGAGTTATATCTTATATAATTTTGTTTAAAAAAAATTAATTTGAATATTAAAAATACAGTGCATCCTAGCTATATTTGAATTTATTATAATATTTATCTTGTATGATAAGTCTAAAGAAGATCCAAAATTTTTTTAAAACTAAATCTTGATGACAAAAGTATCAGTAATTTTTTATCGAAATAATATTTTTTGTTTCTTATATATACATTTAAATAAAACAAAAATTTTCTAGTATTTCAGTTTTGTGATACTTTTATTAAAAGTCTGACAAAGGGATAAGTCATATATCTCATTAAAAATGCAGTGCATTCTAGCTATATTTGACTTTATTATAACATTTATCTGTATGATAAGTCCAAAGAAGATCCAAATTTTTTTTCAAAACTAAATCATGATGACAAAGGGATCACTAATTTTTGTACCAAAATAATATTTTTTTGATTCTTTTATATATTTTTAAATAAAACAAAAATTTTTCAGTATTTCATTTTTGTCCTGCAAACTACTTAAGATATTTTTATTAAAAGTCTCGTGCGGATGGCATATACTCTTTTTTATTTGTTTTTATAATAAAATGACTATAAAGATGAAAATGAAATATTTTAATAGATAGGATCATGGATGTTTTAAAGGCTTGGGGCTAATATAGGATTTTATAATAATTTAAGGGTCAAAATTGGGATTTTTTTTTTGTCTATTTGTAATGGAAGAGTGACTTAAGGACCAAGTTAGGACACTTTCATAGATCGGGTACCTTAAATTAGCCATATAAAAAATCAAGAGTCAAAGTAAGATTATGTCTAAAATTTAGATACTAAAAATAAATTTCATTTCATATGCAATGAGATATATGAAAAAGCTCATAGCCTAAAGTAATAAAAAGACCAAATCATAATATTTAATATTATATTTGGTAGGAGGGAAGAGGAGTAAGAAAGATCGATAGCCTAAAAAGAAAGAGAAATGTGAAGGAAGGAAAAGAAAGTGTCAATTATTTTATGTTATTTGGTAAGATAAATAAAGAGTAAGATAGAATAAGAGTATTTACTTATAAAATTACTAAATCTTCCTATTAATGAAAGGATCCAAAATAGTGGGTTAGGAGGAAAAGCTCATCGCTCTACTTCTCCTCTCCCTCTTTCAATTCCTTTTACTAAACAAAGTATTTTATCTATCAATCTACTTCTCTCTCTCCAACCCTCCATAAATCCTTCCTACCAAAGCCTAAGTAACCATTCATTTATTTTAAAAGTTAAAAATATTAACTATTGTGAATACTATATCGCATAAAAAGTATTTTGTTTTTTTTTCTGTCGACAAATAAAAATAATAGTTAATTTCATCAATGACCTTCTAATTAAAGTCTTTGTAATTTGTATCATTTCGACTTCTGAGTTTTTTGGCTCAAATATTTCGTTTATTTATTATTTTTGAATCATTTATTTATTTATTTATTGAATAATTGGGGGGTGGTGGAATTAAACTCAGTATCTTAATATTAAAGATAAATATAATTACCAATCAAACTAAGCCTACGACTACTAGAATCAATTATTATATTTTCCATATTTAACAATGAAAGCCTAGTGCAACAATATCAAAGCCTATGGTAGTGCCATCTAAGTTAAAAATTTGAGAGCTAGAGTAACACATTATGAAGCTATCCAAAATATATGCTAGGTATTAGCTAGTTGTTTATGCAATAAAATGCCATGTCATTTCAAAGTTGAATAGAGGACACGTCATTTCAAAGATTATTTTCTTTCACTCGAGCTTAATATTTTACTTTTCGGTCTATAAAAAAATAACTCAATTTTTTTTAATGAATTTCCTCGAGAGATTTTATTAATAAATGATTAAAATGGTATCATCAATTACAATAAGTCATACAAAGGGTTACGAAAATCCTACCTAAGAGAAAAAAACAACTATATCAAAACTCACAACTGAAAGTATGAGACAAATACCTATGAGGTGTATGGATTTAGTCCAGCAAAAGCTTCTACTGCTTTTAGAGACAAACAAATATCTTCACAACGTTTGCCAGTAAACACCACTTTATATGGGGTCCATCAGTAAACGACAATCTCCTTACGATGTCTATCAGTAAAAGCTGCCTTCTTTGTGACATTCATCAGTGAATGCCACATAAAATCTTCTAAATTTAGCTCTCGAGACTCCAGATCTAGAGGAACAATAACAAAAAATCCAACAAAAAAAATATTTAAATCTAAATATGGGTGTACACTAAAAACAAAAAGAAAAATAAAAAAAATACTCCAAACACCACAAATCTAGATCTATGGTTTGGGTATATAAAAACTACTATAGATCTAGATCTAGGTAGACAACTACCTTCACAAATAGAAGGAAAATGAAGAAAAAAACACAAAAAGAAAAACCGAAGAAGAAAAAAAGTCCATACTAGGGAGAGGGAAGATCTCTCTCCTTGTAGGACCAACACGTGCAAGTGGAGGAAGAGGAGTGTTGGGTTAGTGAATATTTCTGCTGACGAAATCTAGAAAGAGTCAATAAAATGTCTCAAATTTAAAAATAACTCAAATTTTGTTTTGGTTACTAACATACAAAATGTCTCAAATTTGTTGCCTAATTTATGTTTTCATCTTAGTTGAATAATATTGCTATGATACAAGGGATTAAAATTGAGTTATCAATATAGTTCATGATAACATAATGTGATATTTGAAAATTTTAGGACTAAGCTGAGAGCAAACAAAAAAAAAAGATATTTCTGAAATCAAATTTCTAATAATTTTAAATATTTTGGTGCTTTTCAAGGGGTATTGTAATATAGAAATTAGGTTAAATATACTCCCTAATACCCTTATTTTGGCCCATATGCACAAGTTAAAAAATATTTGAAAAATATGTTTGCGGATGAAAATACTCTTACTAATACTTAAGAGAAAATATGCCTCACTTTTAAAGGAGTATCCGTCATACTTCCCTCAGAAACTCCGCATTTCTCTCTCTCTCCAACTCTCTCTTTCGTCTCTTTCTCTGAAGAGCCAAGAACCCGTCGTACTGTAAACTGAGGAAGACGAAAACTCGTCGTGCCGTCTATCGTATATCTCTCTCACTGTTTAGGATTACGTTGAGAAAAATGAGTCCCCAAAAGAAGGTAAGCAAAATATGATTTGAGGGTTTTATTTTTTTTGAATTTAGGGCATTTGTAGTAGAAGATGATTTAGAAATTTTGACTTCATTTCAGCATTTTTTCGATGCATTTTCGATTAATTTCGTTAAAATTTCGATCATACTTCGATGAGTATGGCTGAAAATAGTACCAGAAAATCACGTGAAATTCGACGTGTTTTCGATAGTATTTCGACGTGTTTTCGATGGTATTTCGACTGTGTTTCGATTTACAGAGTCGAAATTTCGATACCTTTTCGATGATATTTTAAAATAGGTAAAATAAACTTTTGATGATATTTTGACTGTGTTTCGATTTTATTTGATGATGTTTTGATGAAT
The DNA here is from genome assembly GCA_002914805.1 of Parasponia andersonii. Taxonomy (NCBI): domain Eukaryota; kingdom Viridiplantae; phylum Streptophyta; class Magnoliopsida; order Rosales; family Cannabaceae; genus Trema; species Trema andersonii. Next base: position 219,933 of record JXTB01000049.1, read on the forward strand.
AGTGCTGAAATTTCGATACATTTTCAATGACATTTTAAAATAGAAAATAAGGCTGCTCTAAATTTTCGATGTTAGTTCGACTGTTTTTCGATGACAGTTCGATGACCTTTTCTAGTAGCTAGTAGTTAATCTTTTTTCAACTGTTTTCGATTAATTTTCGACTCCATTTTGACGTGCTCTGTTTTTCGATGGACAATTTCAACCTCCTGGCTATTTGTTCTCATTTGAGATAGTTTCTGTAAGATTTTTTGATGACAATCGAAATGTCGTCGAAATCAAAATGATCGAAATTTCGATCACTTTTCGACCTATTTTGATGCATTTCAACTATATTTCGACGTAGTTTAGATGCTTTCGATATATGTTAAATTCGTAAAAATTTTGTCTAAATTGCTTTGTTCCTCTTATGCCGAACCAAAAGTCAAAGCTCCTTGTACCTTTTGGGGAACACTTTCCTGGAAGGGTCACTATAAAAGGAACAACGGTGATGTCGAAGATTAAGGAGAGATTTGAGAAGTATGATTTCTTAGAAAGGGCAAAGCAGTGTCTGTTTAAGCAGTTTTTTCTTGCTCCTCCAATGCAAGCATCATGAGTACTTATATACCAACTACTGTTGAGGAAGGTGAAATCTAAAAACCCGGCGGAGTTGCAGTTTTTCATTGAGGATAGCAACTTGAGATTCGGGCTTGGTAAGTTTGCGTTGATAACGGTGTTAAACTTTGGCAAAGATCAAGACATTATGAAGTACAAATCTATGTCTAGTAGCATGAGGCTCAGGGAGACATACCTGAATAATGAAACTAATGTGAGATCCGGTGAATTAGAAACTGCATTTCAAAATTGTGAAGAGAAGGAGGACGTATGGAAGTTGGGGTTGTGCTACTTGGTAGATGGGCTCTTGATGGCATAGGAGTCAAGTACTAAGATTCTGATGGATATGCTCTCTTTTGTGGAGAATAAGGAGGATTTCTTTAATTATCCATGGGGAAGGCGATCTTACGAGAGAACGTTTCCTAGTTTGAATAAGGACATGATGCATCAGAGGGAAAACTACCTTCAGAAGATGAAAAAGAATAAAAAGGCGAAGGAAGCCAAATACACAGTCTATGGGTTTAGCATTGCTTTACAGTATTGGGCTTATGAGGCTATCCCCAAGCTTATTGGTACATTTTCTGAGAACCTTGGCATCAAATTTCCAAGGATGCTATCATGGACAAGCAATAAAACACCATCAATGATGGATTGTATTGATGTATTCAAGATTAAGAAAGTAAGTCCGGAAAATTGATTTTATTCTATATAATTAATTTTATAAATTCATAAGTTGATTGAACTTTATTTTGAACTATCTTGAAGCTTGTTACAAAGGCGTTATTGAATCCACGGGAGGCTGAGAAAGAATTTTATGAACATATATATCACGATCCACACTATAGCCTTGGCAGTACTGGAGTTGAGGAAGAGAGAATTGATGTTGAGGATGAGGACGAGAATAAGAAGGAGGCGGCTGAAGCAAAACGAGCTGCAGAGGAGGCGGACATCTTTGGCGCTCCTATAAACAAAGTAGAGGAGGAACCATTAGATGACGTGCCTCGTTCACATAAGTTCTATCTTGAGTTGAAGACTGATATTGCTGAGTTGAAGGTAAACCAGACTGAACTGAAGGCGAACCAGGTGATTGTCAATGATAAACTTGATAGGTTGTTGAAGATGATGGAGGAAATCAAAGCACATTAGCAGCCAACTGGTTCTGAATCTGAGGCCACCCAGTCGGATGTCCTTCCTGAAGGGTATCAGCCAGGTGAAGATGTTGTCATAAGGACTCTCACTAAAGAGCACACTCCTGAAGAGTAGCAAACTCCGGGAGTGAAAGAGTTACAACTAGCTGAGGTGGCTACAGTTAAGTTTGGGAGGAAGAAATGGGTCGGCCAACGATCTAAAAGACTCGTTGACTACACTGATCCATCAAACAAGAAGTTCAAGGATAATGATCCATGCAAACCAAACCCATTCTGGAAAATTGAAAATAAACAGCTTGATACATTTAGGAGATGGCTTGCAGGACTTATTGATAACCGGAAGCCAATCTAGCTTCCCACTAGTGATGCTACTACTGGATTCTTCTTCCACCTGCAGACTCCTTGGAAGTGGCTTGCAGATGAGGTAATTAGATTTATAATTAAATTTTTCTTTCTTCACTTTGAAATCTTTTTTTATATTCATTTAAAAGTTATTGTATTCCCTCTATTTGCAGTATATTGATGTGGCTTTTCGGTTGATACGAGAATACCTTTGGCTTTTCCTAAAGACTTATAGAAAGAAGGTCGCCCTTGTGGACACAGTCTTCATTGCATGCATGAATGGTCGGTGGGATGCATTCCGAAAAACCTCCAATAAAGCAAAGTTTTTGTAGGATGACCAGCTTACTGACTATGCTAAAGGAGATGCAGATAATTTTCAACGTGGCTGGGAGGAAGTTGACGAAGTTTACTATCCTTTGAACATCGGTTCAAATCATTGGGTTCTTGTGTAGAT
>JXTB01000049.1:222635-257173 GCA_002914805.1 Parasponia andersonii
TTATGCAACATTCAAGACAGAAATTATATGTAGATTTATTCTACCAGAATATAGAGCCATAGATGTATAATAAATTTTTGTATAGTTGTTAGTTTTGCTCATTTTTGTAAATAATTTTATTTGGGATAGAGTAGTTGATGTATTGTGCATGTATTATATTACTGTGCATACTCAGGTTAAAAATTGAAGTCAAAACGAATGAGATATAATTCAGCTTGTTACCCAGAGTCGAAATTCGATGATATTCGTTACTGTTTTCGATGACATTTAGATGCATTTTGATTCATTTTCGACGATTTTTCGACTATTGCATTTCGATTCGAAATTTCGATGCATTTTCGAGAATTTTTCGACTATTACAATTTTTTCAAAGCATTATATCATTATAATAAAGTAAATAATATTCCAAACTTATTCCAACTAAAATATTAAAATTATTCATTACAACGTTGTACTTAAAATCCTAAAATTAAAATGATAAAATTAATAGTACAAAATTCTCAAGATACGTCATGTGTTGTTTGATTTTCTATACAAAATTATTTATTTGAAGCTGTTGGTATCATATACCTACAAGTTGCCCGATTGTAGCCCTTTCCACTGCAACAGCTACAATGGCGTTGTATTATGATCTTCTCCCCTTTTGACTTTATACGTTTTGTTTTCGGCCTGCCAGCCTTTGGTTTATAAGGAGGTGGTTCCACCATAAGTCTGCTAATATCATCAGGTACATCTCATTCTTCTTCATTTCCCACTGGATATATAGTCTCTGCATATGAGTACAGCCATGCGTCAACTGTATAATACCAGGAACACAAGGAGTATGGTAGCCGCCAATGCATGCGTACATGGCAGACCTGTCAAATCAAACCTCCTACAACTATAAGTCTTTGTCTGTAAGTTAACTTGACCGTCTCTGTCACCGTCCATGACATAAAACTCATAGTGGCTGAGAGGCTGAATAATCAAAGTCTTCGCAGCCTCAATACAGTCCTCCAATTTCTTCTAAATCTTTTTCGGTAATGGTTTATTGGATTCCATTGCTAATGTTCGTCTTTCAAAGAACCAAGTTTGTAGTGTATACCTCAAAAACTCTACCAAAGTTGTGATTGGATATTTCCGTGCATCTCTACTCGTATTATTAAAGTTCTCAGCATTATTACTTGTCATGATCTTGTAACGAATGGCAGAGAAGTTTACACGGCTCCATTTTTCAATGCCTATTTCTTCTAAATAATTAGCAATGGCTTGATCCTTGACCTTGATCTTCTCAAAATGATGAAGAAAGTTACTCATCCGATAGGATTTTGCCGCCAAGAAGTACTCACTGTGGCAATGATCAGTCTTGAATTTTGCTTGAATATTCATACCAATATGATGTATGCAAGCTCCGTGGTGTGCTTCAGGGAACACAGTCGACAATGCATTCGTAATACTTGGGTGTCGGTTCGATACAAAGACCAAGTTCTCAACGTCTCCAATTGCTTCCTTTAGTTTCACGATAAAATACATCCAGGAGTCGTTGTTCTCTGAGTCGACTGCTCCAAATGTAACAGGATACAACTGTCTATTTGCATCTTGTGCAATCGCAGCCAACATTATCCCTCCACAGTTTATTTTTAAGAAGGATCCATCCACATATAGCACAGGACAACATGTTGTTCTAAAGCTCCGAATAGATGCACCCAGTGACATGAAGAAATACTTGAAATGTCTCATCTCATCGATCTCTAAATGCGTGACTGTTCCTGGATTAGTCTTCTCTAACGTATATAGGTAAGATGACAACTTTTGGTATGAACAATCCACTGTTCCCCTCACATACAGAAGTGCTTTTTCCCTACATCTCCATGCCTTTTCATATGTCATGTTAATCCCACAGTCTTTAGAGAAATCGTTGATTATTGATCAAGGGGCATAATTAGGGTTGGCTAGATTTGTGTACTTTCTCTTAATGCAATGTCCAATAACCCATAGTGCTGCTTGTCTGTTGTCCTTATGCCTTATTACCAACGAATATATGTGTTCAGGCACATATCTTCGCACCTCAAACATATCAGAATGCTCCACCTTTCTAGCTCACAACCGCCACATACAATTGTCGTCTATACATGTTATAAACCAACAATCTTTGCCTGACTTTTTTACCTTGAACTCAAAATTGCACTTCATTGCATGCAAGTGCAGCTTCAGCTTCAAGTCTTCCTTATTCTCAAATAGTTGACTGATCACGATTTTTACTGAATTAGAAGATCCAACTGACAAGTTGTTAGGTGTTCCCTGCGGCAATTCTCCCTCTGAAAATAAAGGAGCACTCCACTTCGCTTCATTATCTGCTATTCTTACTCTACGCACTCGACTACTTGAAGTCCACGTTGTTGTTCCTGGAGTCTTAGCTACTTCACCAAAACATTCCTTTAACTCATCTATTTTCTCTGCACCTGTTTCAGGCACAAATAAAGTATTTTGACTGCAACCCTTACCCACAAGTGTCAACTTCGGTAAAATGGACACACATAAAGGAGTACAATTCTGAATAGAGTAAGACATCTCCTCAAGCCAAATTTCTAGGTTACTATCAGTAGTAATCTTCGTTGGAAGAATAGGGATTCCATCTCCACCATCACATTTATAAACAACCTTAAGTTCTAAATCAAAACGATTTTTATCAGCTCCAATCACCTCATACAGCTTATCTACAAAGGTCGCAAAAGTTATACCCATCCATACACCCATGGTCTTACTTTTTTTAGCAATATAAGACCATAATATTTTCTCTGACGAAAACATCCATTCACCGTTATACAAAACTATGATGTTGAAACGTGACTCTGCAGATGAAACAAAAAAAAAAAGAAATTAGATTCAACAGAAAAAATCATAAAATGTAAAAGGAAGAATCTATATTTTTAGCCATAAAAAATTGGTCGAAAAAAATAATCGAAATAGTCATCGAAAATAGGTCGAAAATTCGAATACCATCGAATTATAGTCAAAATATAGTCGACGAAATTCTTACATCTCAGACTTCATCAAAATTTGGTCAAAATTATAATCGAAATACATCGAAATTGATCGAAAAAATAATCAAAATAGTTATCAAAAAAAATAATCGAAAATAGTTATCGAAAATAAGTCGAAAATTCGACTACCATCGAATTATAGTCGACAAAATTCTTACATCTCAGATTTCATCGAAATTTGGTTGAAATTATAATCGAAATACATCGAAATTGATCGAAAAAAATAATCGAAATAGTCATCGAAAAAAATAATCGAAAATAGTCATCGAAAATAGGTCGAAAATTCGACTACCATCGAATTATAGTCGACGAAATTCTTACATCTCAGACTTTATCGAAATTTAGTCGAAATTATAATCGAAATACATCAAAATTGATCGAAAAAAATAATCGAAATAGTCATCGAAAAAAATAATCGAAAATAGTCATCGAAAATAGGTCGAAAATTCGACTACCAACGAATTATAATCGAAATATAATCGACGAAATTCTTACATCTCAGACTTCATCGAAATTTGGTCGAAATTATAATCTAAATTGATAGAAAAAAATAATCAAAATAGTCATCGAAAAAAATAATCGAAAATAGTCATCGAAAATAGGTCGAGAATTCGACCTCCATTGAATTATAATCGAAATATAGTCGACGAAATTCTTACATTTCAGACTTTATCGAAATATGGTCGAAATTACATCGAAAATTTAATGCTTATAGTGAGGCAGTCTTATTTTTTGAGAAATCTAGACTTTTGCAGATAATCCCACCCAGAAAGTAACTTTTAATGTATAAATTATGCTCATAACATATCGAAACTCAGTTAAAAATCATTTCAAATAGTACCCATAACATTTGAACATATAAATTACATACCTATTTCGCGGGTTTCTGTCCTCCGTCTTACCGCTAAGTTTTTTTTTTTTCTGTTTTTTCAACTTTTATCCTTTTCTTCTTTTCTGTTCTTAGAATTTCAGCTCCTTAGACAGTGTGATAACTTCAAGTATAAGATTACAGGAAAGATTGTGAGGATATAGAGAGAGGAATAAGGAGCTCCAACTAGGTTAAAGAAGAGAAGAGCGACATATAGATTGTAAACCAATTATTAAGGGCAGAAGTGACATTTCAGCTGGGTATAAGCATATTTTTCAGAATTTTATTGAGGGAATCATATGTGCCAAAATATGCCTCTTATGAGGTATATTTAACCTAATTTCTGTTGTAATATTTTACTCATTTATGGTATCCTAATTTTGATAGTGTATTTTGATGGGATGATTATAATAAATTAGGTGGTTATAGTAAAAGATCTAGTGTATTTAATGCTTGAGTTAATATATAAACTCATTTATTGCTTTATATTATGAGTAACTTATTTCTCTATCAATTTGAAAAGTGTGATTTTGTTTGCTAGGCTACTATATATATATGTATATATATTATTTTAAGACTCATTTATATAAGTATGAATATGCATATATGTTTATTTTTTTCATAACTTTTTTAAAAGATGATCCTATTGTGATTAACAGTTTTTCTTATCAATCTTTTTGACTTAAATAAAAGTGCAAAAATACAATAACTTGCCGATGGAGTAAAAACAAATGTTAATGTTGTTGCTATTTCAAGATTTTCAATGATGTCAAACTTACCCAAAAAAAAAAAAAAAGGAACTGTAGAGAGATGTACCTTTAAACTTGGGTACAAAATTAAATTTTGACTTATTTTTCAAGAACTCAAAGTAAGAGTAACATGATGTTTGTTATCTAATTTAGTTATGTTCTTGAATTACATATTATTTACTATATCAAATATTATAATAATATTAGGGATACCAAAAATTTACACTGCAAAATTTTATATCCACCTCAATTTCTAAATTTTAAATTATATAGTTTTACTTATAAGATAAGATGTTGGTTGAAATAAATATCTCAATCATAGTTGCAAGTTTTTAGTATGCTTATCATTGCCCTTCGTTTAAAAGCCTTATGTTGTTCTGAAGTTCCCTTCAACACCAACAAAAAAGCCTAATGTCATACCGTTAATAAAACGACGCCCAATTCGATTGATTTGCAAATATTGGGATAATAGAAAAGAAAAATGGCCACCACATTGAGCATTTTTGGGGGGGGAAAAAAAAACTACGCATTTTTATTTATATTAAAAAATTAATGTTTGAGTTTTGTCCAAAAAGATATTTGTACCCCTTAAACTTATAAAACATAAATTAGAATAAAGCCTGAAAAAACAAAGAAAATGCCCAGAAAGGAACTTTTGACCCCATTGGAGCAGAGTGCTTGGCAATTTGGAGTCGTCTTATTTTTGCCCAAGATAATGTCATTCTGTGGAGGAGTCGGATTCTTTCAAATGTTGTAAGAGCTATTAATCATCAGGATACATTTGCAGAAGATAGTGTTATTTTTGAATGATATCAGATGTGTGTTGTTATATATTAGTGATTAATCTTGTCATTTCTTTTCTCGACAGAGGAATATATATATATATACTAGTTAAATTTAATTTATTTTTGAATTCTACTGGATACTGATTAGATTAGATTATATCTCTCCTATAGTTGCTAGTAATTTACTGGTTAACAATTTATAATAAATACCAGTTTCTTTTCATTCAAAAGGGAAGGGGGGAAGAAAAAAAAAAAAAAACCCGAAAGGACTACAAAATAGGGGGAAAAAAATGGTCACGCACCTCGACATCTGCCACACTATTTCACGTCTGTTGAATACCTTGTTCACTTTCTTTCTGTATAGATTTGAAAAGTGTGATTTTGCGATCACTTCCGCTTTGTTGTTTATTTGTTTGATTTTCTTTTTTTTTTTTTTTGTTTTTCCAGTTTTTGTCTTTCTTTCCTCTTTCATTTTCAAATTATTTTTGATAATTTAAACTCTTTTCAATCTCAACAATTTTTCTTAATTTATGTTACTTGAGTTTAAAGAATAAAAACGACTTTTTCACAAACTCAAACTTTAATTTTGACAATATTCGTGGATCCGATGGGATTTGATAAAAAAAAAAAAAACACGTATTGAAGATATTATTTTGTAAAATTGAAAGTGATTTTTTTTTTTTTTTAAATTTATATAGTTTACAACATTATCCATTATATATGGCGCTCTCAATGCGTGATATATGGGCTACGACAGCTTTACTTTTATTGTTAAAATGCTGCTGTCGTTTTAACGAACCACGTCGTGTTTCTGCGAATCCGCTCTTAGAAACGACACCTTTTCCTCAAAAGGGCAAAAAAAAAAAAAAACTGAAAGAAAGAAACGACACAATGTCATAAATTACATGTCGTTTTGATATTCAGAATTATACAAATTCTCCCCCAAATTCACATCCCCATCTCGACCGTCTGAATATCTCTCTCGACAACAATGGCGAAAGCTGTGTCTTCGGCAACCACGTCCCTCTTCCAAACCCTTAGGCGGTACTTGAAGAAGCCATGGGAGATAACCGGACCTTGCGCCCACCCGGAGTACAGGTCGGCCTTACCCGGCGCCCTCGAGTACCGGGTGGAGTCTCCGGCGACGACCAAGCTCCAGGCCTGCGTGCCCACCTCCAACCCCGAGACCGTCTACGACATCAAGTACTACACCAGAGACCAGCGCCGGAACCGGCCCCCGATCAGGCGCACCGTCCTCAGGAAGGCCGACGTCGAGAAGTTGATGAAGGAGAAGACCTTCGACGATTCCGACTTCCCTAGGGTTTACTTGACCGCGGCTGTCGAGGAGGATGAGAATGCTCGTGGTGGAGGCTACCAGTAATGAGCCCTAATTGGGTCAGTCTGTTCTCCTCTGCTCCCTCTCTCTGTCTCTCTCTGTCTCTCTCTCTCTCTCTCTCTCTCTCTCTCTCTATATATATATATATTTTGAGATGGACTGGTATTGTATTTGATTGGTTATTGTTGATTGAGATGTTTTATTTGAGCTTGTGAAAATGGGGAAGCAATTGATGTGGATCTGGTTTTTGGGGGGGCTTTTGGATGGTGTTGTTTGCCCTAATTTTATTAATGTGAAGTCGATGATAGGCTTATGGAATTGTTCTATTAACTGTAAATCTGAACAGCTATTAAATTTGGCTAAATGTGTTTGAATTGGTTTCTATTGTAATTTTCTTTGAAATATGAGAGTGCTATGCTGCTTTGGTTAAGTTGGTGATACTGGATAATAGGCTAAGCGGTTCATGATGCCTTGTTCTTAGGTAACTATGATAACTGGTGTTTTCTTTAGCATATCAATGATCATGTATTATATTTTAAGTTTGGCTGTGCAGTTGTGTCGAGGGTTTATGCCGGGAGATTTTTTGTGACATAGATTTTTGGTCTTGGTTTGAAGTTTAGCGCTTGCTGATGCGACTTTTACTGTTGTTAGGTTCATCACATAGGACTTCTTTGGTAGTAGATTTAAAATATATGTTCACACTAGATTTGTTTTTTTATTGGGCTCAGTTGCTTGGTTGTGTTTAGGGTTGGTATACTTTCCAATTTCTTGTGGTCGTAGATTGCCTTTTGCTTCTTTGAAGCTTCTATAATTGTATGAATACGTGCTGGTATGAGCATTTGAAGTGTGAGGAAATACCATCCTAAAGTGGTGAGGCTAATGTTGATTTAATGTTGTTTGGGTATGAGTTCCCTCTTTTCTTTGTGTTATTTGCTCAGATTTGAAAAGGAGGCTGACCAATTTTGTTTGACTGAGGATAGGAGCCAATACTGTGGGAGAAGTACATAGTGTGAATACATATTTCTTTGAGTACAATAGTTGAGCAGTGTACTGTGGTTTGTTCTCGCATGGTTTGGGTTGTTAAAGAAAAGCTGAGTTTTATGCTTCCCAAGATTGTGGGATAGGATGGGGCCTCCAGTTTTGAACCCAGCATGCTGTGGTTGTGTGGGTTGGAGGGATTTTTGGGATATCACACAAAAAAACTTGTGTTAAGCTCCCCTTGGTTTAATTTAGTTTGCAAAACCATGCGTGAGAAGAGCTTGGGTTGACAATGAGATCCTTTTGCACGAATTCATATGGTGGCCCTTTGTGCAGGGACGTTGATAAATTGACCTATAGCATTGTTTGTTGGTGATAGGCTTGCCTTTTGTTTTATTTTATTTTAGGAAGCTAAATATTTCATTTCTTTGCAAGTCAACAGCGATGATTCTTATATGTTTTTGCGTGTTACCAGGTTTGTTCAATCGTGAATAATCATCTACATATTTATTCTCCTTCCTGCTTCATCAGTGAGGAGGTTCTGTTTATGATGCCTCCATGTTCGTCTAGATGGCCTGTTACAGAGGAGGGTACTGTGTTTGACATGAATAAATGGTCATTTTCGAACCTCTTGGCCACCTTTTGCTTACATTGTTCTTGATTTGCATTTGTATTAATTTCTAATATGGCAATTCCGTAATGGATGCTGCATCAAAAGTTCTTAAATCTTTATAAAAGTTTATTTGTGATCTCATCTATTGAAATTTACCCACAAAATTTTTAAATCTTTTAAACTTTTATTTATGATCTCATCTATTGAAATTTGGCCACGATAGTTGAGAGTTTGATCGTTTAAGATTTCAAGACATCAATTAAGTTTGTAGCCCTTGTCCGATCTGGGAATGCTGATTTCATTACCCCTTAACACCCTCCCCTCCTCGGATGATTCTGTGCGTTTTTATCAGTCAGAGAGCAGAATCAGCTAAGCTTCTGGAGAAAAGAAGAATATAACACACGAAAAAAGAAAGAAAGATAACTGATCTCTTAATTCAAAGCAGAATGCCGAGTTTCTGGGCTGGGTTTACTCATATGAAAAGAGATTCTTAGGTATTATAGAAAACAAATCAAGAAAAGGAAGAGCAAATTCTTTTATCCATTGCGGTCCCTACGTAGCTTGCTGATGGTTATCATGTTGATTGGCTCAGACGAGTAAGGCAGGGTAGGAGTCATCAGTTCTTGTGCCACAAAATGCACGCTGGGTCGTGCCGTTGGAGCTCAGATGAGTAATACATGCAAAGGCTAATGTCACCAGCCCTGCCTCCTTGGCTAAACCACTTGCCAGCACGGGAAGACGTTTGTCTAAGATGTCCTTTAGGAGCCGTATTGCGTGATTCTCCGATAATGTTCTTGATGGTGCCGAAAGAGATTGCAACAGTTCCCAGGATGCCTTCCCATCATGATTTCTAATGTCACCACCCCAGAGCTATATACATCACACTTATCAGGGATCTGCATTGTCTGTGCGAGCTCTGTAGATATTCAAGTCATCAATGATTTGAAGCCAGTTAGTTTACCTTTGAAGATAATAATAGCAAAAGTAATCAATCATTTGTAGTTAGCAAGTTTCCTTTCCAATGGAGCAGTCTAAAACTGGCCGAAGTTAAGAAATTAGAGTAGCACTAATCTCTGAACTTTTTCTAGTAATTCTAATTTTGGTCTCTGAATATTCATTTGTATAATGTCTAGTCCGAAAAGTACTTGCGTCAAAATCTAACCATTAGTTTCTGTCCAAATTAGTGATGCATAGCAAGCAAAGGATTTTGGGGATTCAATGGTGTAATGTTAAGAGGTCGTGCAACATGAAGACATTGATAGCAATACGGGGGAAGTTCCCATCAGGCAACAACGGTTCTGCCTGACTCTTAAGCATACATATTACGTCAGTGAAGATTTGGTTTGAAGCCTTGGAGCTTACGTGGGGAAGAGCAAAAGGCTTGGGTTTAGGGGTTGTGCGACATGAAGACATTGATAGTAACATAGGGAACGTTCCCATTAGGCAACAACGATTCTGCGTGATCCTATTTACGCATGCATATTATGTCAGTGAAGACTTGGTATGAAGCCTTGGAGCTTACGTTAGAAGAGCAAAATGTCACGACCCTAGCATCAAACTAGACAATCGTGCGGTACTTAGCATAGTCCGTCGCACTAAGTCAGCCTATTAACACTCAAGAAATGGATTTAGAGTAAGCTTTGAGATAAAGTGGTAAGAATAAGAGAGTTTGAGTGAATGAAAGCTTTGTATTACTTTTAGAATACTTGCAACTCTCATAAATGGGACTTGTGTACAAATAAACCCAAAGGGTCCTTTATATAGGCAAAGCCTAAACTAACTAAGGGTTTTGATCGTGCCAAGTGACATGATCTTACAAAGGGTCTAGAATATTCTCAAATAAAGTAGTAATATCTGCAAAGATATTTATATGGAGAAATCTAGAACAAATGTGACCTAGGTTCTTCTAAAATGTTCATCCACCATCTTAGCTCTTCCAAGTCATTCTAGGAGCTTATAGGACCATCCCAATCTATCTAGCACTATTCGGCCTTGTCTAGAGCCTTTTAAGGACTTAGTAACGCCATCTAGAATCTTCTAGCATGGTCAAGACCTCTCTTGATCATTTTAGAAGTGTCCACCACGTTTTAGGGCCTTCCTATATCCTTTTGGGTGAGTAGTATATATATAGAGGATCTTAAAGCTATGAGCAGCAATATTTGGACTTTGGAGAGCCAAATGAGCAGGGCGTAATACTCTCCTCTACTCAAGTTCGCGACGTCCCCATCGCACAATCGAATTTGAACCGCTCGATATGATTTTTGAATTAGAATAAGGTATTCTTATGCTCCTAGATAGCCTCAGCCTCAGGCAAATTCTTCAATTTCACTAAGTATTCTCGATAATTAGATACACTACGTCAGCGAATCAAGCGATTGGCCAGAATATACTCCACCTCTTTATCAAACGAGGTTACCACTACAGTAGGAGCCTTTTTGAACTCACCCCTTGAAGGATCTTCATCATCTCTATGGTAGAGTTTTAGCATGCTAACATAGAATACAGGGAAAATCTTTAACTTGGCAGGGAGTTGAAGCTTATAAGAGACCTTATCCATACGCTTGAGTATCGAAAATGGACCTTCGTACTTGCGCACCAACTCTTTATGTACCTTCCTCAAGGTTTTGAATTGTTAGGGTATCAACTTAACAAGGATTAAATCCCCCTCTTGGTACTCAACGTGCCTTCTATTTTTGTCGGCCCACTTTTTTATTATTTTAGAAGCTTTATTTAAATAGGCCCTAGCCAACTCTGCTTGCTCATGCCATGCCCTAGCAAACTTGAATGTCGTAGGACACTTCCCACCGTAATTTACCTCTAACGCATATGGAGTTATAGGTTGTTGACCCATGACTATCTAGAAAGGACTCTTGCCTGTAGACTTGCTTCTTTGGAGGTTAAAAGAGAATTGGGCTACATCAAGTAATTTTGCCCAATCTTTTTGGTTGGCACTCACAAAGTGCCTCAAGTATAACTCCAGCAAGACATTCACCATTTCTGTTTGGCCATCACTTTGGGGGTGAAAGCTAGTAGAAAAGTTCAAGTCTGAACCTATCAACTTGAACAATTCTGTCCAAAACCTTCCCGTGAACTGAGGGTCGTGGTCACTTACAATGTTTGACAGGACTGCTCAAAGTTTCACGATATGCTTCATAAAGAGCCGCGCAGTCTTATCGGTGGGACAATCGAGTGAAGCAAGTATAAAAGTGGTATACTTGCTAAAGCAATCAACTACTACTATAATACTGCCAAAACCTTCCGGCTTAGGCAAATTAGTGATAAAATCCATGAAGACACTCTCTCATGGCCTCTCAGGAATGGGAAGAGGTTCTAACAATCTGCCCGATGATTGTTATTCTACCTTGTCTTATTAGCATATAAGACAAGTTCTTACATAAGTCTCGACATCATCCCTCAGCTGAGGCCAATAGTAGATAGCTTTGATAAGAGCAAGAGTGCATTTCTGACCTCGGTGACCAGCCCACAAAGAATCGTGGCACTCTTTAATAAACTATTTTCTTAAGTTCCCCCACTTAGGCACATAGAGTCGATTGCCTTTGGCGTAGAGAAGTCTGTTGTTCAGCCAAAAACATCTCGTCTTTCCTTCCGTCACTAGGGGCAACATACTCTTTGCAAGAACATCGTGTTCTAGTCCTCCTTGATTTTCTCTATCAAAGTGTTATCAAGCCTGCTTAAGACGGCTAGCTCTGCCTTTCTGCTTAGGGCATCTGCCACCACATTGGCCTTCCCAGGCTTGTATTCTAGCCTATAATCGGATTCCGTTAAGAAGTCTTGCCATCGAGCTTGCTTAGGACTCAAATTTTTATGAGTTTGAAAGTAGCTTGAGGCTATGTTATCTGTCATGATTGTGAAGTAAGTGCCCAACAAGTAGTGCCGCCATACCCTTAGGCAATGGATGATGGCAGTCATCTCTTTTTCTTGCACCCTGTAGAGTCTCTTGGTGTCATTGAGCTTGCGATTTTCATAAGCAATGAGACGCCCTTCTTACATTAGTACTCTGCCAATAACAAAGTCAGAGGTATCCGTGTGAAGCTCATATGTCTTAGAGTGATCAGGCAAGCTGAGAACCGGCTCTTCGCTTACTGCCTTCTTAAAGTCCTCGAATGAGACTTGACATTCAGTTGTCCACTCCTAAGACTTGTTCTTCTTGAGTAGGTTAGTAAGTGGTGCTACACTTGCTGAGTAAGACTTGATGAACCACCTATAGTAGTTCATATGTCCGAGGAAAGATCTCAATTCTGGCACTTTAGTAGGAGGTTCCCACTCTTGGATGGCTTGCACCTTGGCTTCATCTATCATAAGTTTCCATCTTTTAACTTATGCCCTAGGAACATCATTTCCTTTTGGACGAATGAGCACTTCGCTTTCTTGATGAACAGCTGATTCTCCCTCAAACCTCGAACACCTTCCTTAAATGTTCTAGGTGTTCTTCCATGGTCTTGCTATAGATGACTATATCATCAAGATAGAATACCACGAATTGATTAAGGTAGGGATGGAATAGTTTATTCATAAGGGTGCAAAAGGTAGCAGGTACATTAGTAAGACCAAATGGCATGACTAGGAACTCATAAGCACCATACCTTGTCACATACATAGTCTTGAGCTCATTTCCCTCTACTATGCGCATTTGGTAATATCCCGAGTCCAGATCAAGCTTCGAGAAGTATCTAGCGTTCCTAAGTTGATCAAATAAGTCAGCAATGAGTGGAATGAGGTACTTTTTCTTTACTGTTACCTTATTAAGAGCCCGGTAGTCAATGCATATCCTTAGTGAGCCATCTTTCTTTCTCTGGAACACCACCAGGGCACCGAAAGGAGCTTTGGAGGGCCTGATGAAATCCGCATCAAGCAACTCCTTTAGTTCTTTCCAGAGTTCCGCTAACTCTGGAGGGAATATTCGATAGAGACTCATTGCGGGTGGACTCGTGCCTGGCTCAAGCTTAATTTCATGATCCACCTCCCTTTTAGGTAGAAGTTTCTTGGGTAGGTTGTCAGGCATCACGTCTTGGAATTCATCTAATAGCTTGCACCTCTATGGGTAAGTCATTTTGAAGTTCCAACTCTTCATCATCGTGCTCCTTAAAGATGGCTAAGTGACTCTCCTCCTTCCTTCTCAAGCCCTTCTTGAATTAAAGTGCAGAGAGTACTTTGTTTCTCACTTTTGTGGATCGCTCCGTTGGTACCACACAAGCCTTTTTACCATCCATGATGCATATGGAATTGGTGAAAGGAACGGAGAATGCTCACGCTATATCAAGGAACTCTAAACCAAGAACCATCGCAAAGTCATCCATTGGCACCACTGATAAGTCAAGTTGGCTAGCTCATACACCTAGGCTAGCCTTGACACCATGAGCAACCCTATGGATAGGGTGTGCTGCTGAAATTACTGCCTTGAGGGAGCCTCCTCCATTGGAAACTGATAAGCCCAACCGCCTAGCTTCCTCAACAAAGATGAAGTTGTGAGATGCACCCCTGTCAACTAAGGCTTTAGTGGTCTTACCATTGATTGTTACTTCTACAAAGAGTAGGCCCTTCACTTGTGACTTAAGGGCTGATTGTAAGACGTTAAGGAGTTGCAAGGAACTAACATGTGTACCGCCATCTTCTCTATCACCTCCTTCTTGGCTTGGCTCGGAGGCAATTAAGGTGTTGAGAGATTTCATCTTGGGACACTCACGTGCCCAATGTGGCTCATCACAAAGGAAGCACTTGACTTTTAGCTTGGAGAAGTCACGATCTTCCTTCTCCTTACCTTTGTCTTTATGCTTGTAGGAGGAACTATCTTTGTTTCATTTTCCTCCTTTTGTTTGTACTCCCCCACTCTTTGCTCCACCACCCTTCTTGTCTTTGGCCTTAGAAGGGTCCTTGTTGGTAGATTAATCAATAAAGCTCTCAGTTACTGCAATAGCATCGGCCAAGTCCTGGACACTGCGGCGCTTGAGCTCTAACTTGGCCCAATTCTGAAGACCATCCATGAACAAGAATAAGGCATCTTTATCTGAAGTGTTAGGGACTTCGGCAAGAGTGTAGTAAACTCTTTCATGTAGTCTTTCACACTACCAGATTGCTTGAGGCGGCGAAGACGGCCTCTTAAGAGGCCTCCTCTTCGGCATTTTCATGGAAGAATTGCCTCTTTAGCTCCTTCTTGAAGTCATCAAAAGTGGCTATAGTGCACACCCTTCATTACATCTCCCTATGTCTCCACCTCTACCATAGCATAGCGGTATCGATTAGATATAAGGCAATATTATGAATTTTACCGGCGTCGTCCGTCACACCGGCGACCTCAAAGTATTGCTCGAGTCCCCATAGGAAGTTCTCAACTTTCTGAGCATTTTGAGTACTATTGAAGGTCTTTGGTTTGGGCACCTCGACCTTTGTTGCCTCAATGGTTGTTGTGGTGGTCACCCCCGTGGCCACCGCTTGCTTGCACAAAGCAAGATCACCACCCATCTCATCTATTCTAAGTAAAACATTAGTGAGTTCTCTTTGGAAGAGATCTCGTATTTTAGCAATTTTCGAATGAAGGGACTCGATCTCGCGCCTTAAGTCGGCCTCTAGCCCACCAAGTGCATCTTTGATGCTGCTGTGGATCTCCACATCCTCGGTCTCCAAACCGTCGCAACGGCCATCTAGGTCATCTACTTACTTGTCCAACATGCCCAAGTTAGACTCTTGTCGGGACACTCTAGCCTCTAAGCTAGTTACCACATTCCTTGATTTGTCGCTAGTAGTATCCTTCTTCCTTTCATCAGGCCCACGTTTGGAAGCACCGACTTCAATGAGGTCAGGAGTTGCAGGCATAGTCTTCATATAAATAATGGAACTATCAAAGGAGCAACCAAAGCTCTAATACCATACTGTCATGACCCTAGCCTCAAATTCGACAATTGTGCGGCACTTAGCACAGTCCGTTGCACTAAGTCAGCCCACTAACACTCAAGAAATGTAGAGTAAGTTTTGAGACAAAGTGGTAAGGATATGAGAGTTTGAGTAAATGAAATCTTTATATTTTTCTTAGATTATTTACAACTCTCACAAATGAGACTTGTATACAAATGTATCAAAGGGGTCCTTTATATAGGTAAAGTCTAAACCAACCAAGAGTTATGATTGTGCCAAGTGGCATGATCTTACAAAGGGCCTAGAATATTCCTAAATAAAGTAGTAATATCTACAAAGATATTTATATAAAGAAATCTAGAATAAGCATGACCTATATCCTTCTAGGAGGTTCATCCACCATCTTGGTCTCTTTCAAGTCATTTTAGGAGTTTCTAGGACCGTCTCGACCTATCTAGCACCATCCAGTCTTGCCTAGAGCCTTCTAGGGCTCGGTAGTACTATCTAGCATGGCCAAGACCTTTCTTAATCATTCTAGAAGTATTCACCATAATCTAGGGCCTTCTTCTGTCTTTTTGGGTGAGCAGTATATATATAAAGGATCTTAGAGCTATGAATAACAATATTTGGATTTTGAGGAGCCAAATGAGTGTGGCATAACAAAAAGCCCTGGAGCTTACGTAAGTAAGCGAATGTGTGTAAACCCAGTTAAACATGACTGTTCAAGGCGAGGTGGGCCACCCACCTTCGAATGGTGTTGGTCTTACGGACTGTGAATGGATTCACTTTTGGCCTCTGGGAACGTCAGAACCGCATGAGTTCACCTAGTGGTTAGTGCAATAACACCCTAGTTGAAGGCATTCCTCTCTACGGATGGCACTCGAGGAACCATGAACCACTCCATACAGAGCAAGCAAGCCTTTGGGGTGAGACGCTTATGTAAGGACCTCAATTCTCATTAAGAGGTTGAATCAGTCCACTTCAAAACGGATTTGTTCTGCGAAGAATGCTTTATGACCAGTGGCCACCTGCCTAGTGGGACCGGCTCCTCCATTATGGGTAAATAGGAAATCCGACTCTACGAACCCCCCGAGGAAATGCTGCACAGTAGTAGTAGGGGCATTAAGACTGGAGCTTTTTGTAGTACTAGCAGGAGTGCAAGTGAATGAATCCTATTCTCTAGTGAGTGAAGCGTTTATGCCCTTTTAGAGAAAGGAGTGTGCCAACGCTTTAATAATATAACAAAAACATTACAAGAAATTACACTCTTTATCTACGCATATTATGTGCAGGTAATTTTGGTCTTTCACCCACGTATAACTTATCCACACATAATATGTGTGAGTAATTTTGGTCATTTATCCACATATAATTACTAGACATGAAGTAAAATAAATGTGGAAAGTGATAAATTTGCCCACATGTATATATATATATATAATAAAATACATTTATCCACATATAATTTACGGTCATTCTAAAAGTTAGTGGGAATATTTTCCTTTTCATTTTTACTTATGTGGCAAAACTTACCCACACATAACTATTACATATGTGTGAGTAAAAATAAATGTGAAAAGTAATAAATTTATCCACGTATATAACTGTAATAAAATGTATTAACTCACACATAATTTAGAACTTTGTATTCTCGCTCATTTTAGAAGTTACCCAAATTTTCTTGCATTATTTTTGCTTATGTGGCGCTGATATTTAAGTATACTAATTTCTTTTTACCTATACATAAATTACCGATACATCATGTGTGGGGAATTTTTTTAATTATACCTACACATAATTGTAGTATGTGTCTGTAAATTAACCCTGCACGTACAAAGGTAGATAATATTATTTACTTACACATATCAGTTGGACGCATGCCACTATACTAGTTTTTTTGGTACAAAAGTTATTCTTTTTTTTTTTGTTTTAATATATTATGCCACGAGGGTTCCACAAAGCACCTAAGTGGCATGCTGACCTGGTGCATTTCAGCTAAATCCTAAAGAAAGAAAAAATAGACACTAGAATGACGCCATTTTGGTCTCTTTCATTTAGGGTTTCAACTCACATTTAACAGACCCTAAACGTAGACACTAAGCATCTGCCGTTTTCTACAAACTCCTTTCCTGATCTACTCTCTGTCTTCCTCGTCTCGACTTCTTTTCCTCTCTTCCATTCTATACCTCTCTCATGTTCGTCCATTCTCTTCTTCGGAATGCACAACCAGAATTTCTTAATTTAGTCTTGACATTTGTCTAGTAAGAAAACTTAATTCCTCAGTAGTGAGCGTTAATACTTTGAAGCTCTATAGAGGTATTCCTCTTTTTCGTTATATAAATAATTTGTATTTTAGAGATTAATTTGTATCTTCATCTTCATCTTTTTCGTTATTTTTACTTTTTCATTTATCTTTTTTGTTCAGGTCCTTTTGGGTTCCTTTGAACCTCTTGTTTCCGTTCTTGGCTCGTTTCATGAAATTGGTAATTGGTTTCTTCTTTAAGTCGTGTTCATTTTCTTATAAATATAACTCAGGTATGGAGGCGAGAAAAAAAGCATAAAGTCTGGTGGTACATTGATTAGAGTGAGAGTAATAGAGAAGATAAGTGGGTGGCCATGGAAGATAGTAATAAAGAGTATTAAACGTGAAGAAGATTGGATTTTTCTCTGTGATCGTTGGTCTGATCCTATTTTTGTGGTAATAAAAACAGCTGAAACATTATTTTTACATCCCTAATTATACATATATTTTTGTAATTAATTGCTTTTGCTTTTCAGGGTTAGGCAAAGAAAAATGCAAACAATTGTGCGAAAAGAAAATAGAATTCAAGAAATAGATCAATGTCCACTCCTCATCACGTTACTGGTGGAGCTGATTTAGATGCTCTGATGGGTCATATTGAGACTTGGTGACGTTGGCATCTTCGTCGTTGGTACTCCGAGCACGAATGGACATCGAGTTAGAGACTAAATATATAAGTATTTTTTGTCTTTTTTCTTTCATTTACCTTAATATTTTAATCTTGAAATGATCTTATTTTAATTTAATTTTATATACAGAATGAAATGTTGCAATTGAGGCGAGATAATTCTCTAGATAACATGGCCGATAAAGACATTTTTAATAAAGTTCATAGATGACAGTCTGAACGGTTGTTTGGTCGGGACAAGTCTCCTAATTTTTCTTTTGAGACTTGTACTAGTGAGGAGTTAGGGCGTTCTACTTATGCTCAGTTATTGGAGAATTTGAACATGTAAAAGTCTCATTTTTAGGAGCTAGAGAGTGATGTAGACTTGATGGTCAAGCATTGATCTCTAAGAACATCTCCTTTGTCCTGACCACATGTATCTGACTAGAGCTTCAGACCTTTTTCCAAACCCTGCCGTGACCCATTCCAGCAATCTTGTCATAATCCAAGGCCGGGGTCAGTGACAGAATAATTATTTCATAAAATAGAAATACTGAAAAATATATTTTTTTTAAAATTGACTTAATTAATTCAAAAATTTTCCCTAGGAACTCTACCATTTCAAAATTGGCCTTCACAAAATTTTTAATTGAAAATAAAACTCCACAGTTATGCATTACTCATTGAACATAGACCATAATTAAAATAATTGTTTAATAATTATGCATCACAAATCATCTCATACTCAAATATAGACATAAGTAATACAAATCGTGTCCCAATCTCATACTCTAGTATAAAAAGTTTAATGAAATTCCAAATTCCTACTCAAATCTAAATATTTCATAAGTCTCATAGGAATTTATCAAAATATAAATAAACTAGTTATTCTGCAAATACCTCGATCTAGTTCTTCTGGTCTAAATCACGCTGAATGTCACCTGAGGAGAAGAAGGGGATGAGCTAATGCCCAGTAGAGAATTGATTACAAGTTTTTATATATATAAGAAATATACTTATGTTAAAGGTCCTGTATGGTTAGTATTCCATTCAAAACAGTTCACAAAACCCAAGTGGAAATCACAGTCCAATAGTTCAAATACTCCAAACTATTGTAAAATATCCATCAAAACCAGTACATATCTATTCAAGCCAACATATAATCATGTATGCAATCATGATGTTTGAAGTGTCCTAATGGATCACTCATAAGTCCGAGCTACCTAAAAAGACGCCGTAAGTCCGATCACCCAATGTAAGGTATTGTAAGTCTGACCACCCAATGTACGACATAATAAGTGTGTGAATGTATGCAAATGCTATATGAATGACAGAATAAGGATATGCACCATTTCCACAAAATCTCAAAATAATCTATGCAGTATTCTTTAATCAAACAACATTTAGTCCTCAAATCGTATTGGATTTTCTAAGAATTTCAGCATTATAATAGCTATTTTTGATCAAAAATCAAAAATCCAATTTTTTTTACAGAAAACAGTTTCAAACAATATATATATAACACGTCAACCAGTGTGACATGTCTCCCAAGTAGTTTAAATCTCAAATCAGGTCAAAACAGATATAAACACAATTTTTATAAATCATTTCACGAAATTTCATATTTATAAAAAATATGTGAAAATCAAAATTAAACCAATTTGAAGATCAAGTAATCGAATCCCTACCTCAATCGAGCGTCCAACTAGCGTTACAAGGCTATGGAGAAAATTTGGCGTCGTTTGGGTGTCTTTTGGAAGAGCGGATGTTGTTTTCAAACATTTGGTTTCTTGGTTTGAAAACTTGATTTTCAAATAGAGCTTCAAATCATGAAACGAACTTCAACACTGAATTCAGAGTACCCAAAAACCCTAAGTTAGACAAATAATTAGTTAAATTTGGATGTGGGTCCCGCGAAACATAAATTGAGACAAATCTGAGCCGTTCGATTTTGTTTTTCGGGCCTATTTCATAACATAGTCAATATGTATCTCATTTTTCACCATTTTCAATGTAGATTCCAAAAATGATATTGGTTTTAAAATCTAATAATCCGATAAAAAAGTCAATTCCATAACTATTTAAGCATAAAACTGTCCAACAAAATTAAAATCAAACGGAGTAAAATTGAGATACGAGGTACCTACCACTAGATTACCTGTGAGGAGACGAGTCCACGGTGACCAGTTTTGCGGCGAACGGTGGCCAGAATCGGCTCCGGCGAGCAAAAGAATTCGAGGTATTTTTCGCCGTTTTTCGATGATTGCGGGCTCCGATATGGCTGGTTCTAGCGGCAGAAGCTTTGTCCGGCAGGGAGACGTCGATGCCAATCGATGGCACAGGGCAACGGAGGCCAGAGATAGCTCAATAAAGCTTCGCCGGATTTTAGGTTTTGGGTTTTTACTCCAGGGACTAAATCAAAAAAGAAAGAGAAAATGCAGGGATTTATGGGCAATTTTCGAACTGTAGCACCACTGTCATTTTCTGGTTAATTGGGTATTGTTTTGCTTATTTGCACTTAGACCTAGTTTTCTGAAAATCTTTTCAAAAATATCCCTGAATAATTACATTTTGACCCCAATCTTTAAACTTTTCTTACATTTTCGCCCAAATGAACCTAGACCGAATTCCATCCAAATTCATCATATAATTTAATATATATATATATATATATTATATCGAGTCAAAAGACCAATTTGTCCTTACAATTTTTAAGGGATTTCACAAATCTAGCTTTGAGTTCGTGGATGAAACTTATTAGATTTCTCTTATGTTTTGACTTTTATGTTGCGTGTATCGATCAGTGCGACTTAAATTTGAACATGTTTAGTTTTTCATTTGAATTGGTATAACTGTGTTCGATGCTGCATTAGTTTATACTTTTTTAAGTTAATTAGCTATCATTTTTATTTTTATAATTAATCTTTAAATCTTTATTTATTTAAGTGTAAAGTAATATATATGTTTATAATCCACCAATAAAAATAATATATATCCACAAATAGCATATATTTACCCACACATAAATTCATAAAATACATATAGATAAATTTACCTACACATATAATTACCCACACATCATTATCAAATAATATTTTTAATTAATTTTTACCTAAACATAATAAAATTTTTATCCATACATAATTGCATATATATGTCATGCATGGAATAGTCCACGTCATTGTTCCATTAGTCATATGGCATTCCACATCAGCATGATAACTATGCCATGTGTCAATTCACATCATTTCCCATGTCATTAGCCACGTAGATAACTGTTACAATCGGAAATCTAAGGATATGATTTTTAGAAATTTTAAGTGAAAACAGTGATAAACAGTAGTTTCCAAAGTTTTAGAGAAATCGAGTACTTAAAATTTAAGTTTTAGTCCTCTAAAATAAAGAAATTTCAAGAGTAGACAAATTTGAGAATCTTAATCTTATCCACTAGTTTTAAATTTCCAAGAAGTTCTTCATTTTAAGATCAGAGAAAATCCTAATTAATATGTTTAGAAACTTTTTTCAAATCACAAAATTTAATAAATGAGTTCAATTTAAAATCGTAGGCCTATTGTTCAATATATAAAATCATCTTTCTAAGTACTCAATTTAATATAGAAATCATCTTCATATATCTGCTTAGTAAATATACTATTATTGGCTAAATAAATTTGACTTAGGAAAGGAAAACTGATACAGAGTATGAATCAACCAATGAAGAGGATTAAAACTGCGAGCATATGTCAAATATGCTTGCCAAGCCACCACAATAATTACTACAAAATAAATTGACACCTGAAAAGGGGAGGAAGTAGAGGGTAAGCATAAAATATTCAGTAGGATACCCAATTACCTTTTTGAGAAAATATTTATTTTTAAATTTCCTGCATGGTTAGTTGAATAGAAAACAATTCACAAAATATCTAATCAAATGCAAGTTGAAATCATCAAGGAATCATATTCAAAATCAATAAAGAGAAATCATGTAAATAATTTATAGTGCACATATCATAAATCACATAATTCAATGAGCTCACATCCTCTCATCACGAACCAGAGTAACTCGTGTTACATGTACTGAGTACTCTTTGCCTGATACATAATTCCAGAGAACCGGAGGGACACTCATGTGTCTATGTCTACTGAACCTAAAGAATAACTAAATGCCTACACCTACCGAATAGAGGAATTAGAAAACCCCGTGTTGGTTTGTAGGCTCTCACCGAAGGCAGGAAGAATGACTGCCCACTAAACACCGCGATACCTAAGATGGACCTTATGTATGATCCTATAGTATGTACAATATGATGAGTAGTAAAAACAACCATGCAGTAATATCTTAAATATGCTCTGATTTTTAAATAAAAGTCTATTTTGAACTTTAAAATCCAATAGTACAATTCCAATGGTTTAATCAAATCATACATAAAATATCCTTAGTAGTCAATGTTTTATAAATTACAGTTCTCTAAAATAATCATTCAAAACAATTTAATAAAATAAATTCACGAAATTTCACTTTTCACAACATATTCCAATTTTTATTAAAAATAATAGAAAACAAGATAATTGAATCTCCTACCTCGATATGGTTGTTATACTGATACTTGAAGAATCTCAAGTTGATTACTTGGGTGCTCGGATAGTTGTTTCGAGATCCCGATAAGTTTATTTGAAAAATTGACTTTTCTACTGGAGTCTTAGATGGAGAAATAGAGATCACCACTGAATTTAGAGTACCAAAAAATACTAGGTTAGATATATATTTTGTCTAAGTTGGGTACTATTCTGGGACCCACTCCGTGGTACGCAAAACGACATTATTCACGAATCTCGGAACTTATGCCATTTCGAAACATAGCAATATTATATATCAAAATTCATTTCTTGACCTCATTAAATTAAATTTGAAATCAAAAATCAATTTCGAGATTCCGACCGTTAAACAGGCTCTAAATCCAAGAATTACAAATATGTCTCTTTTTAGAATTAATTTGAAAAATGTCCACTTTTTCCAAAGTATTTAGAAAAATATCATCTTTGCTGTTTATTTAAATAAATATCAATTTTCTGAAATATTTCAGAAAATATTACTATCACAAAATTATTTAGAAAAGTGTCACTAGTGAAAATATTTGATAAAATATCAACTTTGCTGATTATTTGTAAAAATGTTATTTTTGAATAAATATTTTAGAAATCGATAGTTTTCTAAGCTCAGTCTAAGACCCAATTTGAATAGTAGCAAACTTCGATCCTATCCTATTCAGTTTTGTAAAAGTATCACTTTTGTCCCGAATTAGAAAAATATTATGTTTTTTATATTTAAGATTTCTCTTTAATCGAATATTATTTCAACACAATACCACCATATTTATTTACGATTCAATTTTATTTTCCACCTTATATGATTTTTACGGTCATAAGAACAACTTCACAAAAATAATTGTATTTATGCCACAAATTAATTTGTAAAACGCTAAAATAAACTTAGAAATTAGCTTAATAGAACTACTTTGCCAAAAAAGATTGATGCCGACCATGAGAAGAGAAGCTTGGCCTTGCCGTCTATGGTAGAGGTTGATTTTGTTAAAGTTTACGAATAAGAAGAAGGAGGAGGAAGAAGGAAGAAGGAGAAAAAGAAAAGGGAAAAAAAAAAAGAAAGAGAGAGAGAGAGTATAGAAAAGTTGTAGGGCATAAAAAAAACTTAAGAGAAAAATATATGTTTAAAAATCAAAATGGATCCTACTACTTAATTAAAATATTATATATTTAAATTTTTACTTAATTTTTTTAATGAAGAAAATAACTAAAATACTCTTAAAAAATTTAAGTTTTTACAATAACAGTAGTCACGTGGTAGATCACATCATCATCGACATTAGATTTCGCATCACGCACTCGTGATCACACCTGTGCGCATATATATATATATATATATATATATAATGGGCACCAATCCAGTAGGTATTTTTTTTTTTTACCTATGCATAGGTATCAATTTGGCCAATGAAAATTTAGCATGCATATTTTTTTATTGTAAAAAATAAGAGAGAAAAAGAGTATTAATGATGCACGTCTTTTTATGCACTTCATTATAGCCATTGGATCACCATTAGATGGTGATCCAACGGCTAAAAAAAAAATATCTACCCATAGGTAAAGAAAAAAAATTTCTATTGGATTGGCAACCATATATAATATGTATATATATATATATATATATATATATATACACATGGATAAAAACCTTTAGTCGAAACCCCAATTTTCTTCTTATGAAAGGTTAAGGGGCGGAGAAGCTGTTGCTTACTGTCTACTTGGCCAGCCTTCACTGCCCCGTTTTCGGTAACTTCCCTTCTTTTGCCATTCACGAGGCTGTAAAAAGAGAGAAAAGGGTGGCTATCTAGCAGGAGTTGTTTTAGTTGTATGCCATGAGGTCCCTATGAACAAGGCCATGCCTCTCTGTAAAGTACAAGATCGAAAAGAAAGGCAATAAAAGAATTTAGAATAGCAATCTCAAAAGTTACTTAGATAACTTGGCACATCCAAAATTAGAGTCACGCTGATGGCAGATTAAAAAAAGGTAAAGAAACTTCCACTCAAATGCAAACTTCAGAGAAATAACTTAGCTTAAATAGAACTCCCAGAGAAAAGGAAATAGATTATAAAAACTGGGGATAAAAGGAATTACCTTTGGAAACACCGGCTTCACTTGAAAGACAAACCATTCCGGCATACTAAAAAAAAAGGACTTCTTTCATTCGATCCTCTTAAGAACCACTTTCTTGTTAGTTTCTTAAGTGTATGACTATCAATCTCTAAGGCCAACTACATGCACCGAAGTGCCCTCTTTTTCCTTTTTGGTTAGGCTAATGTTCCACCAATAGGATGAGACTAGTCTAGTTGTAATGCATATGAAAATTCATGAGTAGACTTGGAATGAAGTCAAACTTTAGGAGCCATATAATTTATTGCTTGGAGACATATGGCTTAGATGTTTTCCGGAGCCATGTAGCCAAAAGATCTAGCAACATTTGTCCAATTGGAGGAATATGTGCTCAAAAGTTTGGCCATGTCAAAGTCAGACAGCAGTGGCTCGAAATCTCGATTGAGCAATATGTTGTTCAAAGACACATCACGATACACAATTAGTGGGGAACAATCGTGATGCAAGTATAAAATTGCATGTGGTAGTCCTTCACAATTTTAATCCTTGTTTCCTAATCAAGATCTACGTTCCTTTCTAACTCATACATTACATTTGCCAAACTTCCTATATCTTCGTATTCATATACCAAGTAGATGCAGCCCCTTCCACGTGCAGATTCCATAGAGCTTGATGATAGTTCGGTGTCAGATTTCTGTCAAAGTCCTTATCTCATTAATCTAGAAACTTATGATTTATGTTTGAATTATCGTCATGGAAATCTAGTATGTTCAACCTTTCGACTGCAACTACCAATTCGGAAGGCAAAATCTCCTTATTATAGACGCTGTGGAAACCTCCTTTTCCAATGTAACATTTCTCATTGAAGTCCTCAATGACCTTAACGATTTCTTCAAAAGCGAATTTCCCTTCTTTAGCCCATATCGTGTGCTCGGTGCACTCAAACTGGTTAGAGCTTTTTCTAGGTTTGCTCATAGGAAAAGAGACTCTCAGGTATTACAAGAAAAAAAAAAGTACAAGAATGAAAGAACAGATTCTCCTATCTACTGTGGCCTCTAACTAGCTTGCTAATGATTAATCTCGTCGAAAAATGGCCAAGGCGGGTAGGAAGCTGACAGTTCTTTTGCCACAAAATGCATGATGGGTAGTTCCTTCGAAATCGCACTGGCACGCGCAAAGGCTAAAGTTGCCACTGATAATGTTCTTGATGATGCCAGAAGAGATTGCAACACTTTCCCATATGATTACAAATGCCACCAACCCAAGCTAAATACAACACTTATCAGTGACCTACATCATTTGTGCAAGCTTTGCAGGTAATCAAGTCATCAATGATTTGCAGCTCGTTAGTTTACCTTTCTGATGGAGCAGTGCAAAACTAGTCTAAAGTTCAGAAATTAGGATAGCATTGTAATCTCTAAACTGAACTTTGCTACTATTCTAATTTTAGTCATTGAACTTTTATTTGTATCATTTATAGTACTAAAAGTCCTTGTCTCAAAGTCTAGCCATTGCTTTCTGTCCAAATTGATGAGATCTTAATGGAGAAAAAATTATAGTTAAATAAAGATTAAGAACTATAAATTATACATATGAAAGTTCACGAGAATGCTTAGAATGAAGCCGAATTTTAGGAACTATAAATATATTTAACCCTATTATTTATTGCTTGGAGACTTATATGGTTTAGATGTTAGCCAAAAATCATATACCAATCATATCATATAACAATTTGTGTCCAATCATTCATATCTTGATACATCATTTAAGAGGATTAGCACTTGATGTACCACAAATATCTTGATATCTTGATACCTCACATGCTAATACTTACATTGAAATAAAAAATATTTTTAAAAAATAATGCTATGTATCTCAAAGTTTATATCATATTTTTTAATACTAATATATATGGTACGTGAGTTGATACTATTTAATTGTTAAATGTGATTGATTTATTTATGATAAATTTATTATACTAATTGAATAGTGACAATTCATATAACACATGTGCTGGTATCTAAAATTTGATGTAAATTTTGGTATTCCTAATATTATTATTTTAAAAAAAATATGTATAGAGTTTAAAGTCGTAATATTTAATCCTCCATTCTAAAAATAATAATAAAAAAATAAAAATCATATACTTCCCTCCCACTTGTCTCTCATGGCCATTGGCTGCATATTGCAGATCATATTATATGTTATGTGTGATTTTTGTTTTTAAAAAAAATCAAATGTGGCTTGATGATTGGGTACTCTATCTCTCATTTCTTCAAGAGACAGATCAATGTCAAATGGGTGTTGAATGAAATTGATAAAACCTCTTTGAAGGAATGCTAAGCAATGATTTGGGGTATTTGTTGTAAATTTGCTTCAGGGCCAATTAATCATCAACATCACTATTTTATGTAATATCAAAAATATGTATGTTAAGTATTAAGTATCAGTATTGTAGTAGAGGTTCTAAGTCAATGTTCCAACGCCCCTACCAAATATTAATGCGCATATGAGGTAGGTATTGTTCCCTATTGTAGTAGTTGAATATGCTTTCAATTTTGGATGGAACCATAATATATATTTAGCTTATGAAAGATCGATTTAGAAAACCTGATCCTTGGCTCGTGCGGTCATTATGAGCTTGGTTTCTTCAAAATATTTTCAATTTTTCATTACTCAAGTTAGATTGTTTTTCATATATACGCCGCAAAATGAAGGTAACCAAGTTGCATACAAGCTATCAATTATATATGCGTGCCTCTTGTTCAAGAAGCTTGGTATGATATGGATTTTATCTAGTACTGGAATTATTCTTTTAATTTACAGACAATATATACATAATAAGGTTTGTTGAGGCTATCTCTCAAATATAGTTAGATAATTCTTATGTTTTCATTTAATTATAAGTTTGGTACTTTCTTTTCTTGATAGTTTCCTTGATTAAGTGGATAGTTAGTAACCACGAATTGAGGTGTCTTTGTTCGCTTAAATGCTTATTGATTTTCTTTGATTGACTAATATTCAATATTTAAAAAAAGGATCACTCAGTTTAATTCTGTATATAACACGAAGATGCATTGTTAAGGGCTAATCAAAGGGTGTAATTAAATAAAACTTCAAGTCCTTGTCAATGCCGACAATTGAGTTCTAAAAGCTGGTAATAGACAACACCAAAAAAGAAATATAAATAAATAAAAAAAAACAAAACAAAAGACCCCAAGTCTCAGTTTTGATCAGGACTTATGTTTCCCCCTGTGTTTTGTAGGTCATGATGATGATATAAATGGGACAAAAGAAAAGGCTAAATTTTCACCATGTAATGTGCTCTATAAGTATTGTATGGACCATATTTCTTATAAGCTTTAGATCGCTTTTGATTTGTGTCAATATTAAAACGACATCTTTGAATAAGTATTCTGTCATATGGTATGATTGAGACTTGTAATAAAGACATGGTGACTAGTCTTTATATATACCGTTTTTATCCTCCCAGTATTTCATAAAAAATCCTAAAAAGAAAAAAAAAAAGAATAAAAGAAATGCCACTTATTATTATTCGGTCTTGAGGTTGATCGTGTGAGTGTAGCTGTCACTTTTTCTAAAAGTCTATAGAAACAAAAACTTGTTTTGTACGTGACCACATGCATCGCTTCTTTTATTAATTTGTTGGACTGGGGTAGAGAGCTAGCTAGGTACGTGTGAGGTTCAATAATATCACATATATATTGTACAAAACCCTATTCCAAATGGATATTTATTTCAAAAAATTTAAATCCAATTCAAAACAAACGTACCAACTCGAAAGGGGTATGCCAAAATTTCATCTTGTTCACAATAATTATAATCGATCGAAATGTAAATTCTGACCCCTCTCTTTTCTTTTCTAATGAGAAATTCATAGTTGATTGAGTTTTTGTTCGCCATGATAAATTAATGATATGAAATTCATAGTTGATTGTGTTTTTGTTCGACACGTCATGATAAATTAATGATATTTTATGAATGATTTTATTTGATTAATCATCAAATAAAGAATAATTAATTAGAGCATAAAAATAAACATACATGTCTTTAGCTTTGTTTTTTTTTTTTACCCTTCCTGAGAAGTACTTAAGAATCAATTTATTATTGGCAATAAAAGTTAAATTGTTGCATGTGATATTAGATTGATGCATGCAGTTCTCTCTATATAGTTGGTCAAGTATATATGCGAACCACAGAGTATGGTACTTGAGAAAAACATCAATGGAATGCGTACAAGAGAGCTCATGACCCATGATTGAACTTGGCTAGCGGTTGCTCGGCCCAAAAAAAAAAAAAAAAAAGGAGAAATAAAGAAGATGGTAGGAGATGGCTAAATGGATAGCATTGTGCTTAGGTATAGGATGGCTACATGGATAGTATTGTGCTTTTCTCTGGAAAAAAAAAGAAGAAAAATTCTCTCACATATTATTTCTCTAATTGGGTGGTGTTGGATAATTATTAAATATTCCCAAATTCCAGGTGAAATGAACAATTCATCCATTCGATTATTATAAATAACAAAAGTATCTCGTGGAATTAACAAACTAATACAAATTCCACCTATCTGTTTAATTTGGTCAAAATTAAGTAATATTTTTAGAGATTAGATCTCATTTAAAACTAAAGGAAAAAAAACGAAAAGAAACATATAAAAAAAAATGTCCAAGACTTTTCCGCATTAAATCTTCTCAATTTTACTTTTTTTTTTTCCTTAAAGTTCCTTAAACCCAAATTTTTTTTTTATAGATAGTATTTGTTTGGTTATAAATTTATCTATATTAAAGGAAAATTTGTCTTTTTGCATGTCAATTTTGACATAATGAGACATATTGTTGAGATTAATTTGATAATCCAGTAAGATGGTTTGTCATTTCTGAAAGTCAAACGAATAAATTGACCATTTCACCTAAAATTGAGAATTTAACAATCGAATAAGACGATTTGTCATTTTTGAAAGTTGGATGTATAACTTGAATATTTCACCTAAATTAGAGAATATTATTGTAATTTCGTCTTGATGACGAAACTAACATCAAATTTAATATCTACCCATAATCTCTATAGCAGTAATTACTTTATGTTCAATTAGACGAAGGAAAAACTCAGGAGTAGTAACTAGGTTTCATATATATTCGAGTAAATCTTAAAGATATAAGGAAACGGATATTTCATCTATGATCTTTAGGATTTTAATAATTTTAAATGATAGTTACAAAAATATTTGCCCGACGTTGGTTAAGTTAGACAAAATTCATCTTTGGTTTTGTGAGTAATAAAATCGTCCATTTGGGGCTCCCCCCCCCCAAACAAAAAAAAAAAAAAAAAGGAAAAATCGTCCATCCCACTTTTGAATCAAAAATAATACAGTAAGAGACAAAAATACCCTTGGTTAACACATAAAATTTATGTAAAAGTATTTTAGAAAGTACCCAAAAAAAAAAAAAGTTTTGACATAGAACAGCTTAATCACCCATATCGTACTCTGCCCGGTCCCAGGACTCTTTTAATGTATCTATCAAAAATTAGAAAACTACACCGAAAGTGATTTCAGATTAAGCATATTATCACATAAAACTGAGGATTAAACCCTTGGATTTACATGTTTTCTGTTTTATAATTTATTCAATACGTAAATATGTGGTTCATTATTTTGTTATTGGCTTTTTATTACCAAAACTCTACGAACTTGAAAGAATTTGTTAAAATTAGTCCTAACTCATTTTTTTTAAGTGCAAAATTCCTTAAACTAAGAATAATTTAGTAAAATTAACCTTGAATTTAATCTTTTAAAATAAAACCTTCTGAAGTCCCATAATATTAATTTTGTTAGAAAAAGAATTGTTTACGTTAGTTTTTTATTGTTAAGTCCTTATTTACTTATTCGTGGTATTTAAGTCCTCATTATTATATTTTTATTTCACTTTAATCCTTTTAATTCTTTTCCATTTAAAACTATTGTCAATTAACACTTACCCAAAAAGTTTTCATCTCAGCATAGATAAAATTGGAAACAAAGGGAAATTATTATTTAAAAAATAAAAAACAGTTGGAGTTTTCGTTTTCATTCAAGACAGAAATAAGAAATTAGAAAATTTTATTGGGTTTCAATATGAATCTATTTTGTTCCAAGTATTCATATATCTTGAAGAGAGATATGCATTTTGTTTCGCCCAATTTATAGAGGATATGTGACATATCCTCTATAAATTGGGCAAAATAAAATGCATATTCTGTAGCATTTTTTTTTTCTATTAATACTTATATAGGTGCTATTTTTAATAACCTTTATAAGTACTTTTTAATGAGTGAGATTTTTTTGAAAAAAAATTAAAGAACCTTAACTAAAGAAAAAATAAGATGAAAAATATTACAGTTAGTTCTATAAACCCTGATTTAAATAATTAAAAAAAGAAGAGATGTATACCGCTCTTCTAGATATATGAATATTTGGACCAAAGTATAATGGAGTGTAATAAAATTTTCTAATTTCTTACCTCCATTTTGAATGAATTTAATAACCCATCTCTTATTACAAAAAAAATGGTTTATAACAGATTGTCGTCGTTATAGATCTATATAACGACAAAATCGTTGTAATATAGTTGCCGCTATAGGTCGGTTGGTATAGACCCCCTATAGCGACGATATATTTTGTCGACAATATCGTTGTTATAGACACATTTTTTTTTAAAAAATAAATTAATATATATAGCCACGACAAATGTCGTCGTTATAGATATCATAGATTTAAAAAAAATTATAATTAATTTAATTAATCTAAATTAATTATTTAATCATTACTTTTAAAAGATAAACAATAAAGTTATATACACAAGAATTAAAATCAATCCCAAAAAAAACTATAAAAAAAATCTCAACATCAAAGTAAAAAATTAAAACTAATACTCTTAAACAAACATATTCTATACTCTAAAACCAAACTATTAATAAATTTCATAAACCAAAATATATATTTCACAAAAAGTATATTCAACTACAAATCAATAAATACTCCACAAAATTATAATACAAAATCCACATATTCATATAAATATCTAAAATATTAATTAATCCATATATTTAAAAAATTAATTAAACTACATTAGAATTTAGGAAAAATTACATCTCTAATGAAGAAAAAACTTGAAATCTAAAATAATACAAACCGAGGTAACAATTAATCAAAGAACAAAAAATTAGTATTCATAACAAAATATTTATATAAATACGTAAAAGAAAAAAAAAACTAGATATGCATATAAATACATATGAATATATATTAGTTAGAAATGAGAAGGAATGAGAAAGAGTGAAAATCGGAGAGAAAGGATGAGAGGGAATGAGGTTTGGAGAGAGTGAGTGAATGAATGAGAGGATAGAAGAACAAGAAAAATATTTGAGTTTTTATTATACAATATCTATAGCGTCGTTGCTATAGATAGTGAAGTTGCCGCTATAGCCTAAATGACATCATTTTATTCAAATTTTGAAATTGATTGCGGTAAACGTTACTATTCAAAATTTCATTTAAAACTTTGTCGTGACTATAGGTNAGAGCGGTAAACATTACTGCTCAAAATTTCATTTAAAACTTTTGTCGTCGTTATTGGTAAAATAAAATAATTTATTAAAATTTTAAATTTAGAGTGGGAAACATTACCGCTTAAAATTTTATTCAAAACCTTGTCGTTGTTATAGGTTAAATATATTAAATTAATTATTAGTTTTTATTTTTATTTTTTATGTTTATAAAAAATTAAAATTTATTAAATAAAATTTATGGCGATGAAATGTTATCACTATAGGTTGATGTTGAAAATAAACTTGTTTAAGCCCATAAGAAATATTTAAGCCCATCAACACGAGACCCAATAAGCTGGAGTTAGCCTAAGTAGAAAACTCATAAAAGAAAAAGCTTAAGTCCAAATTAAAGAAGCTTTCCACCTAGAATCTTCTAGCGTTAGGTAGATATTAGCTTTTTACATGTGAATTATTTGATTATTATT
Source organism: Parasponia andersonii (assembly GCA_002914805.1). Classification (NCBI taxonomy): domain Eukaryota; kingdom Viridiplantae; phylum Streptophyta; class Magnoliopsida; order Rosales; family Cannabaceae; genus Trema; species Trema andersonii. Next base: position 255,467 of record JXTB01000049.1, read on the forward strand.
AGAAGTGTGTAGAAGAAAATATGTGTGGTTTAAGGATTTTTGTAATTATTTATTTGTGTGGTTCTCATTGTTTCTCATGTAGTATAAATACCCCTCCCCATTTGAGTTCTAAGCATCAAGTAAGAAGCAAAGCTTCTAAGAGTGAAGAAAAGAGAGAAAGAAACATAGCTTCTAGTGAGTGAGTGAGTGAGCTTGAAGAGTGAAGTTGAGAATTTTCTCTTGTAAAAGTATTTGAGTGAATAATAAAGTTTGTTTTACTTTCCAACAAATTGGTATCAGAGCAAGGTTGTGAGTTCTCTTGAAATTCTAAGTATGCTCTGTGGTTGCAGCTTTGACTGATCTTCCACATCAGAAAAGAATTCTTGAGATTGAAAGTATTAGCTATTTCTTCCAAACACACTAGTATTACATATCAAATCGAAGAGCTCGACGAGACGAACACACTATCATAAAAATCAGCCCAATCAGAGTCCGAACGTGTCAGAACGAGTCATCGAAAGTTTGCTGCCATAAACTGAGTCAACTCACTGAGTTGAGCCGAGTCAGAGTCATTTGACCGAGCCGTCAGAGCTGTTGACCAAGCCATCAAAGTCGAGCTGTCAGAGCTGTTGACCAAGCCATCAGAGCCGTTTGACAGCGCCGTTGACTAAGCCGTCAGAGCCGTTGACCAACTGTTGACCGGTGTTGACCGTTGACCGAGCGTTGACTTTGACCGTTGACTTTGACCAGGTCGATATACAAGTCAATCTTAAAGTTTTTCGGCATTTTGGATCTATCTGTGTAGTCAAAATTTCCAAAACTCACTCCATTAAGAGTTATAGCTACCGGCAATTTAGCATCTCTTCAAGTTCCACCACTTCAAGATAATAATTTTGATAATTGGACTATCAAAATGAAAGTCCTCCTTGAAGCACATGATGTTTGGGAAGTAGTAGAGAAAGGCTACGAAGAGCCAAGAGATGAGGCAACACTATCTTCAATACAGAAGGATAGTTTAAAAGATTCAATAAAGAGAGACAAAAAAGCTCTCTTCCTCATCTACCAAGCCTTAGATAATGACGGATTTGAGAAAATTTCAAGTGCAACCTCCGCTAAGGAAGCATGGGAGAAACTTCAAATTTCATAAAAGAGAGAAGAAAAGGTAAAAAAGGTCCGCCTTCAAACTCTAAGAGGAGAGTTTGATTTATTACATATGACAGAGACTGAATCAGTTTCTGACTACTTTTCCAGAGTTCTAACCATTTCCAATCAAATGAAGAAAAATAGTGAGAAACTTGAAAATGTTATGATTATGGAAAAAATTCTTCGATCGTTAGACCCAAAGTTCGAGAATATTGTTATTGTCATCGAAAAAACTAAAGATTTGGGAGCCACGACAATAGAACAACTCTTGGGTTCTTTACAAGCTCACGAGGAAAAGAAAAAGAAGAAGCCAAATTTGAAGGAGCAGCTTCTCAAGACACAAATTATAGAGAAAGAAGATAGCCAATGTAGTGAAAGAAGTCAACGCGGTCGTGGTAGAGGACAAGCCCGAGGACAAGGACATGGTACAAGTCGAGGTCGTGGATGAGGTTAGAATTCCAACAACCACAATTATCATATCAACAATTTCGAAAGAGGAGAAAGCTCTACAAGAGGTCGTGGTAGAGGTCGAATGAACTCAAGGCTTGAGAAGTCTCAAGTTGAATGTTTCAATTGTCACAAGTT